>BEHA01050410.1:104328-120852 GCA_002897215.1 Eschscholzia californica subsp. californica
AATGAAGTGTGTTAAGAAAAAATCAAAGAAATTCTATTTTAAAAAAATAGAATAAAAAATGATTTACATTTAAAAATTACACCAAAAAAATTAAATCAAAAAAAGATTAAACAAAATAATAACAAAAAAAAATTAAAAATGGGGTGGGAGGACCCACCCCAATTCAACTGTTGGGAGTCCCCAACTAGCCGTTGGGGACTCCCAACGGATAGATTTTGGGGCTGGGAGCCCCCCAACCCGGGCTCCCAGCCCCACCGGGAGCCCCCCAACCCGGGCTCCCAGCCCCACCGGGAGCCCAGCCCCGGGGCTCCCGGGTTGGGCAGCCAACGGGCTGAGCTGGGGCTCCCAAAATTCAAATTGGGAGCCCCATCCCTCCCACGTTGGCTTTGCCCTTATAAAATTGTTGTCCACATAAAATTATTGTCCACATAAGATATTTGATTGTCGATATCTTGACAACCATGTAAAAACCATATTTTCCCTTAAGAAAGGAAACAAAGTTTTTCTTATTAGAAATTCGTGTTTTGACATGGTCATCCATACTTATATAAGCATGTCAGGTTTTCCCTAAGAAGGGATTGAAAGCACTGTTAACTCAGACTTTTGAATTATTTCTTCAAACTGCAAAAAACACCACATGTTAGGGTGTTTTTTTTTTTTTGGAGGTTTTGCCCACCGGAATGCAATCAGAAATAATTAAGAAAGTTCACTATCTCATCGGAGATTTTATCATCAGAAAGATATCCAGGAAATCTACTTTTCGACATCATTAGATTTTACAGTTAAATCACTTTAAAGAAACCTTAAACTATACGATTTTAATATGATATATTTTGACATTAGTATTATCAATCTCTTTGATGCTTCTTGGTCCGAGATAATCTAAGAGCATGGAACACAAATCCCTCTTATATACTGAATTTATGTTTAGAGTTTCTAGGGTAATTACTAACAGATCTGCCATGAATTGGCTAGATTTTGCTCAATTTGGACATATTCAAACAAAAAGTTTAAAAAGTTGGATGAGAAAATCGATTAAATATAAGTTTTATGTTGGAATAAAAGTAATCTTTCTTTCTAGGAAGATTTTTCACTAATACCCTTTGGGGTTCTTCATTTGCACTGTTTAACAACTTTAGTCATAATTTCTTTCTCTAAAAATTAAGTTGTTGGTGATGATGAAGAAGGAACAATAAGGTGTTGTCTAAGGTTTGTAGATGAAGAAGGAAATGAGGGGAACTTAAATTGAAATTTCTAATTTTTAGAGGACATGAGTGAAATATAGCAGGGTAGTGCCTCCTTATAAAATTGTTGTCCACATAAAATTATTGTCCACATAAGATATTTGATTGTCGATATCTTGACCACCATGTAAAAACCATATTTTCCCCTAAGAAAGGAAACAAAGTTTTTCTTATTAGAAATTCGTGTTCTGACATGGTCATCCATACTTATATAAGTATGTCAGGTTTTCCCTAAGAAGGGATTGAAAGCACTGTTAACTCAGACTTTTGAATTATTTCTTCAAACTGCAAAAAAACACCACATGTTAGGGTGTTTTGTTTTTGTTTTTGGAGGTTTTGCCCACCGGAATGCAATCGGAAATAATTAAGAAAGTTCACTATCTCATCGGAGATTTTATCATCAGAAAGATATCCAGGAAATCTACTTTTCGACATCATTAGATTTTACAGCTAAATCACTTTAAAGAAACCTTAAACTATAGGATTTTAATATGATATATTTTGACATTAGTATTACCAATCTCTTTGATGCTTCTTGGTCCGAGATAATCTAAGAGCATCTCCAATGCAAAACTCAAAAAAACCTCTATCCATCCTATGTGTCAAGTTTCAATTGAGATTTTCACTCTTAGTTGGCGAAAATAGAGATCTTCAATTTTTTTGTGTGTACAATGCAAAACTCTAAACTTATCTTATTTACTTATGTGGCATAGTTATTTTTGTAAATAAATAATTAGTTATTTAGAAAATATAGAAGACTCGACTTCTATTGGTTGAAAATTAAATATTAATGAGTTGGACAGTTAGAGACATCTCAAGAGGACACTCTAGAAATAGATTGTCCTCTTGAGATATCTCTATTCCACCCTCGACACGTCATCTTAGCGATCTAAATAGAGTGTTGCATTGGAGAGAGTTTTTAAGAAAAACAAACTCCAAAAAATCATATGTGGCACTCAAAGTGTCTAAGATTGATGAGTGTTGCATTGGAGATGCTCTAACTCCTCAATTATAATTATATAATGTGAGATGATCCGACTAGATACACATCTTAATTTGGAACAAAAAGGTTAAATTACTTGAAAATCTTTTGAAATTTATTTTGACAGACAAGACATATATACCTCTCTAATTAATTTATCGTAATCATCTCATACTCATTGATATCTAACTTTGATTAAGATACTAAATCCATAATTCCATGTATATTTATATTGAAATGGAACGGATACATGATCCATCTTATTAAATCAACATGAATTCATTCTCTCATGTCTATAATTTCTTCATGTTTAATTTTGCCAATTTTTCTGTATATCCTATTGCAAGTATCTTACCAGTTAATTATATACCCTTTTTGTTATGTTCAATTGGTGCCTTTGATCTACTTCTTTATATACCTAATTTTAAATAAAATCAATCTCAATCTTATAGATTTTTTCAAAGTCCATTGTGGTAAGTAGTACAACATTTGTCATGGGTATCTTTCTATATATATATATGATATAGAGAAAAAAATTTCATACAATAGCCACTAAATTGAGGGTGTAGTGAGATAATAGAGATATGGAAGAAATAGTAGTGATAGTAGGAGCTGGTCCTTCAGGCTTAGCAACCTCTGCTTGTCTCAACTTTCATTCAATTCCAAACTTAGTTTTAGAAAGAGAATGTTGTTGTGCTTCTCTTTGGAAGATGAAATCTTATGATAGTGCCACCCTTCACCTTGCCAAACAATTTTGTCAACTCCCTCATATGCCATACCCATCCAATAGTCCAACATTTATGTCCAAACTAGATTTTATTCAATATATAGACGATTATGTATCCAAATTCAATATCAAACCTAGGTATAACCGATCTGTTGAGTCGACAAAATATGATAAGTTCAATAAAAAGTGGAGGATTGAGGTGAAAAACATGTCAACCGGCGAGATTGAGTTGTATAATGCGAGGTTCTTAGTGGTTGCGACAGGTGAAAATGACAAAGGATTTATTCCCCAAGTAGAAGGGCTAGAGAGATTCGAAGGGGATATCGTTCATTCAAGCCAATACAAGTCCGGAAAAGAATATGGTGGAAAGAAGGTCTTAGTTGTGGGCTGTGGTAATTCCGGCATGGAGATAGCTTATGATCTTGAGAATTTTGGTGCATGTATCTCTATTGTTATTAGGAGTAATGTAAGTAATTTCTCTCCATCTCAATTTTTTTTTAGTTCGCAAGTGCATTGCTTAAATATGGGAAGTTTTAAAGGCGCCCCTATAAGTTTTATAGACACCTTCCCCAAGATAAATGTGAGAGGCAGTTTGTGAAGGAAGAAGGCGCCCCTAACAATTATGGGAGGACCCTATAAAGCTTCTCTTGAGATATAATTGGAATCTGAGCATTTAAAAATATTTCTAGCATGTAAATCTGTCATGTTTTCGTAGAATCTTTTATTTATTAGAGTTCATTCACTTCCAATATTTATTACTGTTTCGAAGGAACCTTATAAAAGATATAACAATGGTATAAAATAATCGGTTTGAATTTATTTGTGTTAAATATTTAAATGGTCAAAGAGTGCCATCAAAATTTTAATCTTAACATCACAAAATCATCCAGTTTTACTTCGATTATGGGGTTTTCTTATTTAGAGCACATGATAAAACTTACATTTTTCGATTTTTATGTGGGAAGCATTGAAGTTGTAAAATGAATGACAAAAACAAAGTCTTTACTTACTAAAATCGAACATATTATCATGTTCTCTTATAGCACATGGGACATGACAGAAGAACCTTTGGCTAATTAATTTGCTAATTACTAGTCATAGAATAAGATTCTCATACATATTCTAGTTCTCGTAATCTAAATTCTCATGCATCAACCATATCTTTTCACGAAGAAGTTTAGTTTGTCACGTTGATATCCTAATGTATATCTTCTTGGAGAAACTCATTTTAAACATAAAACTTTTATAAGCGCTTCATGTTTCATTTCGCAAGTATGCTTTATACTAAATTATCTACTATTATAGTTTTTACAGTACTTTGTATTTTGACTCCGAATGAGATTGGATAAATGTAAAATATGCTTCAATGGGAAAATAAACCCTGTGTTAAAAATTCAAAGTGATATAATTCTAAGTCAGGCATTACAATGACGTACCAATAATAGTTGGAAGAACTAAGAAATTGATAATAGTTTTATCCGGGATCGAGAAAATTAGCATTCCAAAATTTATGTTTCACTTGATCATTAGTCACGGAGAGGCTAGACATATATCTTCGTTCGGAAAAAAGAGAATGAACATTCATTTGATCTTGATCCTTGCGGGGTGAAACAGGGACTACCTCCACGCGACATTGCTCCGTCAGGCTTTCGCCCATTGCGGAAAATTTCCCACTGCTGCCTCCCGTAGGAGTCTGGGCCGTGTCTCAGTCCCAGTGTGGCTGATCATCCTCTCGGACCAGCTACTGATCATCGCCTTGGTAAGCTATTGCCTCACCAACTAGCTAATCAGACGCGAGCCCCTCCTCGGGCGGATTCCTCCTTTTGCTCCTCAGCCTACGGGGGAGGAATTTGGGTGACGATTTAGAATTGTGATGATGAAGATGAAACAAGAAAATTTAATATGTCTTATGTATGATAGAGGTGGTGTGGTGATTGATCTCAATGCTAATGGTTATCCCCAAGGTTCAACAAATGAATGAAGCTATGATCGTACCCGGATAGACATGATGATGGTCTTCCTCTGATATCTCCAAGCCGGCCATAATAGAATAGATAGGCGAAGCAGCCAATAGCAGTCTCTTCTCGCCTATCTTTGCATGCTTATTTTTTGTTGAGGGAGAGAGTACCTGGAGACGTGAGGTTGATTGCACAGTTTGAGTGTATGTGAAGTTGTTCAAAGGAACCCTAGTTCGAAACTCCGTGTCTTCTACCCTCTGTTTATCCTAACTTCAACAGAAAGGAGTTCAATTTGGGGGAGGGTAGGTAAGGGAGAAGGGATATGTGTTATAAACGTCCCTGCATTCTGTTGAAGGTGCCCCACCTCTTGGGGCCACTTTTATAAGTTCTGGGAGTCTTTATTTACCAAACGAGCAAATGTGTAATTACACTAGAACTAACGGTAATTTATGATTAAATCTAACGGAATGTGGTGCGAAAAGTAATTATTAAAAAAAATGGAGATTTATGTAAAGAGGTTTTCAAAAGTGGGGATTTCAGTAATTCTCCCTAAAATCAAAAGAATTAATTACACAAAAAGTGCTTTAGTTTTATATATTTTAATCTTAGTAGTAAACATGATATTTTTGTTACTATTATTGTATGTGTTACTAGTAGTTTAATCATATGTCCATGCAGTTTCATGTACTAACGAAGCGGATGGTTCACTTGGGAATGGTTCTTCTCAAATTTCTTCCTCTGAGATTTGTGGATCGTTTGACTATTTCGCTAGCAAATCTGTATTATGGAGATCTGTCAAAGTATGGTATTCATAGGCCTTCCAGAGGTGCTTTCGAGATGAAATTCATGACAGGAAAATCTCCTGTAATTGATGTTGGAACGGTCGAAAAAATTAAAAAAGGAGTTATCGATGTTGTCCCCGAGATATCTAAAATAGGAAAAAAGTATGTGATGTTTAACAATGGTGAGATGCGACCATTTGATGCTATTATCTTTGCAACTGGCTATCGAAGTACTGCTCACAATTGGCTCCAGGTAACCAATGATCTTACTCCTTATTACTTCAGAGGACACTAATGATTGTAACATACTGACATGTACTAATTATCTAGTGTTGCTTATCCGGTCGGGCAAGCCTAGCACGGGTCACCCTGGCCCATACAGTAGATGGCCCAAGGCAGCCTAAGTTATATCCCGGTCCTGGGCTGGGCTTGGTTTTGAGTTTGGTGGCCCAGTTTGCCTCGCCCCGCAGTGAGTCCGGTTTGGGCAAAGCTCGCCGGTCTGGCCGGTCTCAATTTCTTTTTCGCGACATTTATAAACATTTATAACGACTGATGCTTTATGCATTTATATGGGTTCATGTCTCTTTGATTTTATCGGAACGACCCAATAAGCACCAGTATAGTGTATAAGAATTCATGTCTAAATTATTATTTGTTAAACTTTTTATAATTTTTGGTAATATTAATATTTTATCTTTAACATTTCTAAATAGTTCTCACTAAGAGTAAGAGTCATATCATTTTAATTTTTAAGACTTGTTGATCCTTCATTTCTTTGTTGAACTTTTTGATGGTGAACATTTTGTGTATATGATTAATAGGATGATGATTCCATGCTGGGAAGTAATGGGATGCCCGAGAAGACATACCCAAATCATTGGAAGGGAACAAAAGGGTTGTATTGTGCTGGATTATCCAAAAGAGGATTATTAGGTACATCCATGGATGCAGAAGCCATAGCTAATGACATCAACTCCATTTTAACTTCTACTGATCAAGGAGCTAATTAGTAGAGAAGAAGACCATGAATATAAAGAAGGTGTATCAAAATAGTGTTTCTTTACCAGATATAACTTTACTAAGGGGCTGCGGCTTTGGGGAATAAAGAAAATTCTCCGGGGAATAAATTCTCGAGGGAATCTAAATTTTTTTGAAAATTCTCCGGGGAATAAATTTTTATGGGGAATACAGAATAGATTTTTTTGAAAGTTCTCCTCCATCTCATCTGTTCTCTCTGCCACTTCATCTTCTCGACACCTCATCATCTTCTCCGGCGAAAGTCGCCGGCCGACAAATTTTCCGGCCGGCGACCTTCAAACATAAAAAAAATTGTTTTTTAAATTTTCTCTCTCCTCTCTCTCTCTCTCTAAATCTTTTTTTCTGTATATTAAGTTGGCCCAGAACAGTACCAAACCTGCATAGTTCAAACCAAATTACTAGTTAAGATCAAAATTACAGTGATTAGCATAACTAGTTCTAATTTGACAATCCACCCAAAGATGGGGTTATTACATCTTGGCTATGGATAAAAGAATTTCTTGCGTGACCTTGTAATTCTAAGAAATATTGAGCAACCTAATTAAGGGACGAAAAAAAATGTTTGACCACCACCAGTCACCGACAACCACCATAGACCATCATCTTCTCCTCCACCATCAACCATCGTCATATTCTCCATCCATTACCATCTTCATCTCCCCCTCTTCCTTTTTTGTAACCTAACCCCTGTGATGGTGGCAGCGGTTGACGCAGACAATGGGGGTTTCTTCTTCTTCCCCTTATGGAGAAATGCTTCCGTCAATGTATCTATGCAAATCATAATTACGTATTGTTACTTGCTTTAGTGGAAATAATATGGTGGATCAAACTAGTTGGTATCCTATATTCAGATTATAATTTCAAGATAAGTTTGGTGTCCGGATTTCATGTCTACTGAGAAATACTTAAACTTATCAAAACCTCACTATCAAATTCTTACATTGATCTTAAAATTTTTGAAGCTAAAACACATAAAAGTTATCATAACAAAACATAAAAAGCTTCTAACAGTTCATATAAGATAAGAAGAACAATTTCATTCATGAATTCTATATAGAGATTATCGAAGTAAATCAATAATGGGAAGAAACATGAAATTGTGGGTTTATTTCTTTGATTTACCAGTTTTCACCAAATGGGAAAGTAAGAACACGTTGAAGAGCAAAACCATCTTCACCTTTAGCTGGATCTCCAGCATAAGAAGGGACAAAAGGCATCCACATGAATCTCTGCATGAAATCAATCTGTTTTGACCTTGTTAATTTGGTTCCTCTAGATAACCCAGCGACTTTAGAGAGAGAGAGAGAAAAGAAAAAAAAGAACGAGAGAGAGAGAGAGAGAATTTTAAAAAAAAAATTTATGTTTGAAGGTTGCCGGCCGGAAAATTGGTCGGCCGGCGACTTTCGCCGGAGAAGATGAAGTGGCAGAGAGAGGTGATGAGATGGAGGAGCCTTTTTTATAGCATCTTCTAAAATTAGGAGCCCCTTAGCATTAAAAAGAAACATAAAAAGTCAATCTTATTTGACTAGTTTTAAGAAAAGTCTTTATTCCCCGGAGAATTTTCTTTATTCCCCAAAGCCGCGGCCTTACTAAGATAGGTTGTGGTACAGTAAATCAGGAGTTCTTTTTAGTTACAACAGACTCTCTCAATCTGATTCAGTGTGTTGTAATTATGTTTTATGATCTGTCATAGCTCAGCTCTTCCCAGCCGTATAATGTTGTCTTCTCCCTTGTACGTATCCAATTAGTTTAATAGAGGATATTGCTCATTCAAATGCTTAAACGACAATTTATTCATGGCCGATCCGCAGGGCCAGCCCTGAAACTTTGGTGGGCCAAGCGAATAAAAAAAATGTGGCCCTAATCCTATATGTAGTTGAGGGTATCTAAAGTACAATGACAGTTTCAAATGTTTAATTGATTTTATTAAAATTTTGAATGGGAAAAATTTATTTCCTTAAACTCTCACCACCTCTTCTCATCTTCACACTGGCAAGGGTTGTCGGCATACTACCATCGCATGCAATCCTCCAAAAAAATTTCAATCATTTTCTTCTTTCTTGTCTCATCCTCCCACTGACCACCATCATTTCTTTTTTTCCTCCTTCACTTTTGGTTTGAGGGAAATTCCTTAATAGATCATCGTCTTGAGGAACGAACTTTTCCCTTCGCTGGAAGAGAGGGGGCGGGGGGAGAGAAAAAAGAGAGAGACCGGGACGGGGGAAGAGAGAGAGGAACATGATGGTGGTGGTTAGAGGCGATGATGATGGTCACTTGTGGGAGGAAAAGAGGAAGGAGAAGAAAATCTGAATTTTTTGAAGATTCGTTTGCTATAGAAGTCTACCTACGACCCTTGTGAGCCTGAAGAGAAGAAGTGGGTTTCGAAAAACAAAAAAAAACATCCACTAAAAAATTTTAAAACCTCGTAAAATATTTTCTTTTAATTTCCTATAACACCGACCTGATAACCGTGTTGCGAAGCAAAGTAGATTAAAGTTCGGTTATTCTTATTAAGAAATCCAATTAAATTTTTTGGAAGTTGTTCATGACATTTTTTTATATTTGTTTAATTTTGTGAAAATATTTGAGAAACAATTTACTTTTATAGCGACTAAAATTGTTAACATTTGGAATAATGAGAGGTTATATCAACGGTGAGATATAGCAAGAGAGCTGATGTGCATATGGTATGTAGACAGAGAAAGAGGCCCAATGAGCTACTAATGTGGCCCAATTTCCTTCAATTTTATGTGGGCGTCCATTTACTTCCTTAGTGATGAAATCTTTCTCCGAGAGGCCCCTAAAATTGGTGGCCCAAAGCGAGCAAATTTATATGGGCGTCCATTTACTTCCTTAGTGATGAAATCTTTCTCCGAGAGGCTCCTAAAATTGGTGGCCCAAAGCGAGGCTTTGCTCGCTTTGGGCCAGGGACGGCTCTGCGGTGATCCGTTATCTAGCCAATATAATCCCGTTGAAGTGCAAAACAACAACTGCAACACATGGCCGGAAATCATGGTTCTTCTTTGGTTTGAATTGAAAAGATGTACTCCAAAATATCTTCATTATTGATAGATAGTAAATTAGTCCACATTATAAATCTTGGCATGAAAATGATTAAATTTTGATCAGTCGGAAATTTTTAGCGCTGAGACTTCAGATGTACTCCCAAAATAACTAAAACCTACGCCTATCACCTGCTAGCTCTTTCTATTTATAGTATATATGGGTGCGTTGATACTGGTGGCGGACCCATAAAATTATTTTTGTATTGGTACATTTTAGTAAGCCAACATGCATTTGCAAAAAAAAGAGTTTTCTAAAAACATTAACTTTTATCTGTTAACTAATTTTAGTTGGCTTTTTATGGTAGGAGCATCTCCAATGCAACACTCAAACTTTAAATCTTAGAGTGTCACATAGGATTTTTTAGAGTTTTTCTTTAAAATCAATCTCCAATGCAAAACTCAACATGAATCTCTAAAGTGATGTGTCAAGATTTATTTTAGAGATCCTTAAGAGGACACTCTAACTTTAGAGTGTCCTCTTGAGATTCTCTAAGTGTCACATAAGCAAATCAATTAGTTTTAAATCAAAATATAGGTTTTTAGAGTTTCTTTTGAGTGTTGCATTGGAGAAGGTTTTGCAATAGAGTGTCTCTAAATGGCCAAATAAAAAAGAGACCATTTAGAGATCCATTTTCATACTTGACACATAGGATTTTTAGAGTTTTTCTTGAGTCTTGCATTGTAGATGCTCTAAGGCGATGCCTCTCAATATGAACTCGCTCCCCCAAAAACCAGTCCACATCAAATATGAGAAATTCCACTAATTCCATCAAGTATCCATCATTAACTTTTCACACGTGGAATTCTTTCCACTAATTTATATGGTTTAACAACTTCTAAAGATAAACCCATTGTTCTCACTTTAAATCTCTCTATTCTTCTCTTCATTCAGTCTCTACTCTATCTTTTTAATGAATGTATATGCTCATTTGAGACGAATTGATCGAATCTTCTTTTTGTTGTATGATGGTTGTTTATGTCATCTACATAACGTGATCAACAAATTATGTTGTACCAGATTTGATAAACCAGCATAAAGAGAAAAAACCCAATACTCTGCTTTCAGCTCTATTTTGCTATTTTGTATGTCAAAACGATTTCAAGTGGAAAGAGAGAATCCAAAGAGGTAACAAAAAAAAAAAGGAAAATAAGGGTTGTACAATCAGAAATAACGATCATTTGAAAGCCTATATGATAAAAAAAACCATCATATGATGAAAGATGAAGTTCCTCAAATCATAGAAAAGTTACAGAGAGACCCAAGAAGAGTTTTGGGACAAAGTAACTGAGTTCTGGAGAAGTGTTGATAAAGCAAGACAAAATCAGAAACTAATTCCAGTAATGACTTGTGTTAACACAACATGACATGAAGCGGCCATGCATAAACTAAAATTCAACTGAGTTTTCTGCAAGTTTTTACAAGTGTTGATAAGTATCATTTAGTCATTGAAAAGTTCGACTGAAGTTTATACAAGTAGTAAGAAATTGCTGAAGTGTTACCTTCTCGCATCTTTGCATTTCGCGAAACAAAGTGCAAGTTCAGACGTAACACTAATATTAGTTTACGTGGAAGTAAAATACATAAAGACATCAGTTGATTGCTTCTCCAATTTTAACTTCATATGCCTCTAGAGGACGAGTGTTTTCTCGTGAGGGTTTGCAGTGAATATACCCACAAAATTCTAGATTCCAAAATACAAAATAGTTCAACAATCAATGCAAATAAGGCTATGATCAACAAGTGAGAGACTTAAGCATCCCTAACATATGAATCAAGCCAATAAATACAAAAGCATGCTAAGAATCTCCTCACTAGTAGTTTCATACATAAGTGTAAGTGTCCCATCATCATGAGTATCATCAAAGTCTAAAGTAACAAAACCTCGTTTCCTATCATAGTACAGTTTGCCTCGACTTTGGCCTCACGGTCATACACTCTCAAACATAAAATCACTCAAAAACGAATTATAATGGTTCACTCTCATGTGTGAGCCTGGACTATAGTAAAACTAGACACATACAAAATTAATGAGGATCTCAAGTTTTAGAACGCAATGATCTCTTATGAATAGAAATAACCATTAGCGGAATGGGGAAGCTCGTGTAGGATTTTGTACGTCTTTAAGGCTACTAACTAGTGTTGTAAGCGGAATCTCAAACATCTATATGTTTAACACTACATAACCAAGATCATAGCAAGAACTTACGATGAACTAGAATCGGGAAAAACTTACCTTAATCGCAATTTTTCTCTCGAACCTTTCCAATCGCGTGTGGAGATTGAGAGCTTCAATTGTCGCTCCTCTACTTGAGACACCGAGTAGGTTAAATTGATCTCCCTTCCTTAATGTCCGCTAGGACTTTAATGGAAGGTTGAGAAGAACCTTTCTTCTTGACTAGATAGATAGAATGAGAGCTTTTCTCTAAAATCTTCTCTCTCTCTAAGCTGTCTGAGAGAGATGATATTCTCTATGAGAAAATTCCACACCTTTTCTGTTCTCTAACAGGTATATAGAAACCCTACAATAAGAGTCCTACTCAAATTAGATTTGTCTTTTGACCAACAGAAAAGATATTAGCCAAAATGCCCTTTTAGGGTAATTAGGGTTTCCTCTTAAGTGTGGTCGGCCAGAGTAGCCCACTATGGGCTTGGCCTGGCCGGCCCACTCACCTTGGTCGGGCATCACATGGTCGCCTTAATGAGCCTTACTCCGGGCACCCCTTTCGAGCCCGGTTCTTTCTACCTTTGTTCCGAATCTCTATTCGAACCCGTTTGCCTTATTTAGTCGGATCTAATCCATCTTAAGCCTAGCTCCCACTAGTAAAATCTCTTCGACCAAGTCACCACTCTTATGTGTAACCCGTTGTAGGATCCGGTCTATGTTAGTTACGGATCTTCGAAGTGATCTGACGATTGTAAGCGGCTTCTAGCAAAGCATTACGGTCTGTAATTGGACCAGACTAGATGATCTTTAATTAGGTTATCGTTATACTTGCTGAAAAATTGACCGCATTGCCATCTTGGTCGAAGAACATTCCTTCGGAAGGACATCTCTTTCAGCCCGAACAGATATATCCTTCAGTCTCCCACTTGTACTTATAACAAGTGCAATGCTCGATTCCCATCTCACTTCGTATCTCATCTGATACGTCATACCTTTCAGGCTTTTCCTGATCTGGAGGACAAGTTCCAAACCAAATGATTGACTATTAATCCATTTGAGTGCGGCCACACATTTTCCAGTTGCTTCTCCTCAAGTGACCTGGAGATACCAATCCTAACCTAATAGGAGGACATAATCCAGGCTTGCACTCGCACTTAACTTCATGTCTATCATGTCTCACCAAGTAATCCGCTTTTATAACCTCCTTTTATGGCTTGACTTTGGCGGTACCAAAGTTTGACATTCCTTACATAAGATGAGTGGAGTACTCATGTCTAAGGAATCTCTCCAATCTTGCCTATGAGAGTTATGACAACTTTCATCACTTGAAAACTCTCATGTTTGGGTTATCCAGTGTATATTCCCCAATCATACACTCATGTAATTGACTTGAATACCATGTTCCTATAGCCCATGAAACTACGCTACCAGTCAATCTTACATGCTAGTCTTCTTGAGTCATTGTTGTCCATGCAATGACCTGGACTAGGGGACATACTAATAATGAATTTATTCCAAGTTCACTTAGTAGGGGTTCATTTACCAGATCATGTATCTGATAATCCTACTTGCAATGCCTCATTATTTTTGGACTGTCATTTAACGACGATACATTTAAGTTATTTCATTTATTGAATGTAGCTAATCGATTACATAAACTCCTTTATTAATCGAATTACAAACTTTTAAAGCCATTCTACAATGCGCTTTATACCTATGCCCTTCGTATGACTCTCATGTTTGGGCTGAGGTAGTGATTTAGTTAACAGATTCCCTACGTTGTGATCTGTATGGACTTGCAAATGACCACATCTTTTCGCTTTGTGATCTCCCTTATCACGTGGTACTTCCTTTGGATTTGGATTTCTGGTGTGCTCTCGGTTCCTTAGCTTGGGCAATAGCTTTATTGTTGTCACAATATAAAGCTATTCCGTTTTCTATGCTAGGAACAACACCGAGTTCGGAGATAAACATCTTAATCCAAACTTCTTCCTTGGCTGCTTCCGAAGCAACTAGGTATTCAGCTTCTGTGGTAGAGTCTGCTACAGTGGTCTGTTTAGAGCTTTTCTAGCTTACTGCTCCTCCATTCAGACAAAAGACATAACCTGACTGCGATGGAAAATCATCTCTGTCCATTTGGAAGCTCGCATCTACATGGCCTTCCAAGATTAGTTCTTCTTTCCCGCCATAGACCAAGAAGTGATCATTTATCCTTCTCAAGTACTTTAGGATATTCTTAGCTGCGGTCCAGTGATCTTCACTTGGATCCGATTGGTAACGACTACACATGCTCAAGGCATATGAGACGTCTGGGTGAGTGCGGACAATGGCGTACATGATAGAGCCTATTGCCGAAGCATAAGGCCCTTTGTCATGCGTGCTTGCTTATCTGGGTCACGAGGACTTTGAGTCTTGCAAAGCACCATACCATGCGTCATGGGTAGAAATCCTCCCTTAGAGTCTTTCATGTGGAATCTCCCAAGAATCTTATCTATATAAGTTTTCTGACTGAGTCCAATCATCCTCTTCGATCTATATCTATAGATCTTAATGCCCAAAATGTATTCTGCATCTCCTAGGTCTTTTATTGAGAAACACTTCCATAACCAGTCTTTATTTACTGATCCTAACATCGGAATGTTGTTCCCAATGAGCAGTATGTCATCTACATACAGGACCAAGAAAACTAGGTCGCTCCCACTAACCTTCTTGTAAACATAAGAATTCTTCTTCGTTCTACAGAAAACCAAACTCTTTGATTTTCTCGTCGAAACGAAGATTCCAGCTCCTGCTTGCCTGCTTCAATCCATAAATGGATCTTTGAAGCTTGCAAACTTTTCCAGCATCTTTGTGTGTCTACAAAACTTTCAGGTTGTGTCATGTACACATCCTCTTCCAGATTTCCGTTTTGAGAAGGCGGTTTTGACATCCATTTGCGAGATCTCATAATTATAATGAGCTGCAATTGCTAGAATAATCTGAATGGATTTAAGCATTGCAATAGTGGAAAAGGTTTCATCATAGTCTATATCATGAATCTGTTTGTAACCTTTTGCCACGAATCTAGCTTTGAAAACGCTAACGTTTCCATCCTTGTCTGTTTTCATCTACAACATCCATTTGCATCCAACGGGTGTAACTCCATCGGGCAAATCAACCAAGTTCCAAATTTGATTGTTTGACATAGATTCCATTTTAGATTTCATGGCTCCAAGCCATTTTTCGGAGTTTGGGCTCGTCATAGATTCTTTGTAGGTACTAGGTTCATTATCCTCGATTAACAGCGGATATGTTCGTTGAGATAATTCAGTTAGGCTTGGTGACCTACGTGGAGGTTGAACAACATGTGAGACATTCTCAACTCCTTGAGGGTTCTCTTGCAAATCTAATTTGTCTTGCGCGGGAGGATTTCTGAGATCTTCGTTCTCTTCCTCTCTTTCCCCAACCATCGACTCTAAATAGGTGGGAATTGCGACTTCTGACATCGGTACATTAGTGTCAGTTTGTTGATCAAATCAAATTTCTTCAATTTTTATATTTCTCCCACTTGTCTTCTTGGAAAGGAATTTCTTTTCAAGGAAGACAGCATCACGAGCATCAAACACTTTGTTCTCTGATGGGTTGTAGAAGTAATAGCCCTTAGTCTCTTTTGCATAATCCACAAAGAGACATTTGTCTGATTTGGGTGCTAGTTTAACTCCTTGTAAACGCTTTACATAAACATCGCAACCCCAGACTTTGAGAAAAGACAACTTTGGAACCTTTCGAAACCATAACTCATATGACGTCGTTTCCACAACTTTTGACGGAGCACGGTCAAGTGTGAAAGCAACCGTTTGGAGAACATATCCCTAGAAAGTATTAGGAAGACCGGCTAAGTTCATCAGCGATCGAAACCATGTCCAACAAAGTTCGATTTCTCCTTTCGGACACACCTTTCATCTGAGGTGTTCCTAGCGGAGTGAGTTGGGATACTATCCCGCAACCCCTAAGATGATCCTCAAACTCTTGACTCAAATATTCACCACCTCATTCCAATCGAATGGCTTTTGTTTTCTTGCCAAATTGATTCTCTAACTCATTCTGAAATTGTTTGAACATATCGAACGATTCCGACTTATGCTTCATTAGATATATGTAACCATATCTAGTGAAATCGTCAGGAACGTGATGAAGTGTCCAAAGTTTCCTCTCGCCAGTGTACTTATAGGTTCGCATACATCTGTATGGATCATGGTTCACTAACTCAGTCACCTTTCCCTTTAAAGGGTGATCGTGTCATTTTCTCCATTAAGCATGATTCGCATGTATCGTATGATTCTAAATCACAAGAACCCAGAAGTCCATTTGCATGAAGCTTATGCATGCGTTTCATGTTAATGTGGTCTAAACGACAATGTTAGAGATAACCTTGGTTCGAATCATGAGTGATGCACCCGAAAAGGTTGCACACCCAAGCGGAGGTATCAAGTAGTAACCGGTAAAACCGGAGTCGATCCAAGGATAGGAAGGTGATTCGGGTAACGAAGGAGTCTCGTTCGCCAGTCTAGGTATCACTAGCTA
>BEHA01050410.1:120906-136841 GCA_002897215.1 Eschscholzia californica subsp. californica
AAACAAGAAAGCAAGGAAAACTAACTAAACAATCTAAGTAAAAGGGGCGAGAGAGATTCGAGAGAAGTGTCGGAGGAACAAGAGTCGGGAGGCAACAAATAAATGAGAGAGGTGTCGAACCGGGAATCCGATATGATAAACCTACGACAATGTGTAGTCCGATCTAATGTTCCAAAGCATAATCGATGTTCGACTCCTAAAGTAGATGTCTCTAAGTACTACGTATATCCGGAGATCATACTTAGTCAAACAAACGTCATAATCGGTGAAACCTGAGTCATCGAGGGTGTTGTCTAGTCGCCTAACTATGTGAAGTGCATGACTAGACACATGAAATTATGACTTAGACTACGATCGATATCGAATACTTCGTTTCGTCTATTAACTATGCGAAGTGCTTGACAAGACATATGAAAATACGATCGAGACGATAATCGAACCAAACGAACATCAATTTAGAATCAAAACATCAAATCATATAAAACATAATCGCAAATTCATCACATTTCATCCCTTATAATCAACACACTAAAGTTAGCTAAACATGGTGAATGAATAAGAAATGACAAGAAGATGATGAGAGAATCCCCCTTTTTTCGATGTGGTTCGAGGCTAAGCTCGTCGAAAAATATGAGTAGTTAAAGTGCAGCCGATCTCCCCTTAACAAATTTATAGGTTCCCCATAGCGACCATCATCATCTTCTCCATTTAGAACTCAACCTCCATTAAAGCTAAACCCTAGCTTTCTCTCTCTAGCAATCTTCAACCAAAATCAAATCAAACTACATGGGAAGCTAGCCAAGGATGAGGGAAACAAAAGCCCTAAGGTTTCGCATCAAGAAAGTTGCCGGAAAACTCATAAAAAGTCCGGCCAAGATAAGAAAAATCCGGCCAAACACCAAAAAGATCCGGCCAAAAATGCTCCTGCCCGAGCCAAGAGCTGCTGTCCCGTGCACTTCTGAGTGATTCCCGAGCCGCTCGCGTCCCGAGCAAAGCTTCGTCTGTGCCGTCCGAGCTAGAAGCCGTGTCCCTTGCTGGAGTTGATGCTGTCCCAAACAGATCTGCTGTTGTCCCGAGCAGCTCGAGCTGCTGCCGTGCAACCCGAGCTGCTGCCGGCCAAGGCTAGGCCGACCCTAGTGTTGGCCGGCCTAGCTTGGCCGGCCACCTCCTTCTTTTCTCTTTTTTCCCTCTCTTCCAAACTCTCAAACCCTCCAAACGCTCAAGAACAAAACCCTAGAACCCTTCTGGCCTCCTTTTCTCTCTCTTGGATAGTAGAATCCAAGATAAGATTTCTTTTGACTACTAAAAACCCTAGTCAATCTTGACTTCGACTCAGACTTGACTATTTTGACTTTGAACCATAAAGAGAGGGTGCTCATAGAATCTTTCCTTGTCTTGTTCTTCTTCTTTTCTTTTGTGGGCTTTGGGCTTGAACTTTTTTTTGATTTAGAAATCAAGAGGTGCCTTCATACTTGGTCTCTACAAATCTAATTTCAAGAGGCGACTTCAACTTCCGTTTTTACCGTCGGACTCGTCATTAACTCCACTCCTCATTTGATTTGCTTGAAATCTTTTTCTCTCGTTTTGGGCACATGAAATGATAGCGATTAATGCTTCATTTTATTCTGAATCACACGCTTAACTCTAAAATAGGTACCTAACATGAAAAAACACATAAATTATTAGAACTTACACTCGAAAATGACTAATTAATCTAAGTAAGGCGCATCAAATGTGACATTTTCATGTCACATCAAGATCCCCAAACTTAAATTTTGCTAGTCCTCGAGCAAACAAAACAAAATAAAAGCCTAACTCACTTTCGAAGGCATCTCGGTTGCATTTAGCGTCTGCAACAAGCCTTTAAACCCCTAAGTTACCCCTAGAGGACGAGTGTTGTCTCGTGAGGGTTTCCATATATGATACCCACAAACATCGAGTTTTAAATACACAAGGGTACAATATCCAAATCATAGATGAGCATGATTCCTATAGTAAAGGGTATAAGCATGTCAACACATAATGAATCAAGTAAATAAGTTCATGTAAAAGCTAAAGACCTCTTCACTAATGATCTTACCCTAAAATGCAAGTGTCATACCATAATGAGCACATCTATGTTCCGAAGTCACAAAATCTTGATTCCTAAATTAGTACATTTCGCCTCGACTTCGGCCTCACGGACATACACTCCAAATATGAAATCATTCAAGAATGGTTCGCTCGTATGCGTGAGTGTGATCACTAACATGGACTCAACACATAAAAAGGGGTGATGACAACATTTTGAAACAAATGATCTCCTAAAAGGAATTAGCCACTAAATAGAGTGGGAAGCTCACTCGCCCTTCTCATCCATTCTACCCTTTAAGAATGCCTCCTAAAGGTTAGCAAATACAAGAGATGGATGAAATGGTGGATTCCCGAGAATGTCGACCTTTTCGTGATAGAACCTCTTAAGCACTTCCACATTTGTGTCTTGATTCGAATACTTATTCACCAACACATATGTACAAACACATTACTCACACAAAGGAGCTAACACATGCTCAAACATACTCATAAACTACTTTTATTTCATTCTTGCTTTCTTTTTTCTTTCTTTTATTTTCTTTCTATTTTTTCATCATTTTTTTCTCTTTTTTTTTCATAACACAAAATCACATAAAACAAACATAACTCACACAATACTATATATTCTTGCAATCAACTTTTTTCATTTCATACTTGCTTTTGACATTCTTCATTCTTTCTTCTCACGTCTTCATTCTCGGGATATAAGATGATGGATGGTGATGGAGTATCCGCCTCCCTCTATTTGGCATTCTCATCGGGTTTTATAGACTACAAAGACAAGGTTAATTCGTTATCCAACTGTCACTCCTAGTGGCTAAGAATGTTGAGCACACGAGATCAGACGAGCTCTTTTAATAGATTACGAGGTTGAGTAGCTCTTCATTCTACTCGGAGCTAGCGCGGAAGAGTACACTCGAAGGACAATTTAGGCTTTGAGCTCTCACATGGGTTAAGTCTCCACTAATGACTACTCTAGGTCTCTTAGAGATGTTTCTTCTTCACTAAGATGTCACTCCTATGGTATAACACAAACACTAAAGGACTCAACTTTCATGCAAAGGTCATTAACAATCACAAAACTCATCAACTCGACAATCAACTCGACAATCAACTCGACAAATATGCCTCAACATTCTTAAAACTATAACTACAATCACATGCATATCTACTCAAAATTTTTTAAAATTTTCAAATTTTGGCTAATTTGAACCTTTTTGTCTTTGAAACCTATTGTCATGCATTAGTTATGGTCATATCCCGCATCCCCAAACTGAAAACTAACATTGTCCTCAATGTTCTAAGCATACACTCACCAAAAAATAAAGAGACACATCAATCTAAAGAGAAGAGTGTAGAGATATTACCATAACCGAAGGAGATAAAAGATGTACTACCAAGACTCCTGTATAACGAGGTTCCAAGTTGATGCCAAGCTCACGTCATCCCCAAACTTGGAACAAACCACACCTTAGAAGTAAAACAAGTAAGAATTGCTCCTAAAATATCAACAAATATCATGAGAATGAAGCACATAAAGAACACGTGTTATGTCTCGCGGAGGGTTTCCAGAGATGATACTCACAAACATCAAGGCCCATCTTAGCCGGCCTAACGATCATAAAGCAAAAGACGGAAGATTTGGGGGTCAACCCAAAGAAAGATATATACAAATGCTAATAGTCTCACAAGAATATCAACGCAAAGAAGCGCATGTGAGACTAAAAGCGAAATGAATCCACCCCCAAACTTAGTGGATGCACGGTCCACTAAGTGCGCATAAATGCCAGGGGTGACGACTAAACAGTCGTCAAAATGATCGACGTACAATGAAGGGCTAAGAGGTCTGTCGAAGGCAAAAAGTCATCCTCGAGCTTAGCAGATAAAACATCCACTAAGTCCCGGGACATGCTAGGGAAAACGTCTGAAAAGTCCGAAAAGGGGTCAACAACCGAGTCTGAGATCATGTGAAAGGTCGAACAAAACTCTAAGGGTAAGACAATAGGCTCGGGGACCAATTCAAGGTCCATGCTTTCCTTAGGTAAATGGTACGACAAGCTATCCATTATCTCCTTAACTACTATGTCATCGACATCCTTAAAGGCATCTGGAGCCTCAAAGTTCGTTGGAACACCCTAACTTCTACATAACTCATCCAAGTAATCACAAGTGCTAAAGATTGGAAAGTTCAATATCGTGTGATCCCCAAACTTGCTCATAGAGCTATCATCCTGAACATCAAACTTGCTCATAGAGCTATCATCCTGAACATCAAACTCTAGTGTCGTCTGATCATGGTGAGATAACAATGATCGAGGGAGTGAGCAATAAGGGTTATCAGTCAGTTCATGCTCAAATGGTCTATCAGAAGCTTCTTCGACATTTAACTTAAGACTAGAGTTAACATTATTCATAGTCCCCTCTTGAGTTTGGGGTGCGCAAACCCCTTCTTAGTCGACGATAGGCTCCGACTCAATTCTATCAATAATTTTGAGTATTCGTTCCGTGATCTCTTTTATATCTCGATTGAATCTAGTCTGGTACTCTAAAAATGCTTGGAGAGTATCTTCAGAAGTCTCGTCGTAATACGGCACGAGTATAACTAGATGAAGACTCTCACGGAACACGGGTCATGAGACAATACTCGGTCAAATGGCTTAAGCTCGCACAAATAACACAAACTGGGTTAATGGTCTCCATGGTCCTTTCTTCACTACCTTCATGTAGATACATAGACTCGACTCTTTGAGTGGAATCATCTAGTCGGGAATTTTCATCAGTAAATGAGTCGTTCATATATGATTGTCGATAGTCACGAAGACTTCGACGTGGTCTATCAATACTAATAGAACTACGGGTATCATCAAATGACAAATTCATACATGAAGGTGTGGGCATCCCAAATTCTTGTCGATAGTCTCGAAAACTCTTACGGGGTTGGTTACCCTCATGATCATAATCCCTACGACCATATCCATTACTATACTGACCAACTCCATACATCTGACGGTATTCACCCATAGTCATCCGAGGTCGGTCAGGCTCAACTCGCCTATTCCTATCACTAGTCGAACCGTTCCTATATAAGTTTGAGTAGTCCTGATGACTTCTAGATGGTCGACTAGTGTTGGAAATCGTTAGAATAAGGTCATCATCATCATCATCAAATTACCAACTTGCCATGATCTCACAATATTCAAGGATGGTAACACACAATCACAAAATGAGAACTAACACTTATAGAACTAAACTATCACACACAAGTAAAAAGGAAGAGATAGAACGCGATACTATCGAATGCTCCTCTCAATTCGTTCGCCTTTCTTCTTAAGCTTTCGGTTCCTTCCTTTCCCGTCGCTCTTATGTCTCTTTTGGCTCCTTTCTTATAATGGTACCTAAAAAAAATGAAATTAAGAAACTACAAAAATAAATAACGAAAAAAACGTTTAAGAAAGCAAATAACACAAAACTAATGAATAAAACAACACACGGTATCCAAACTACTAAACCTATCCCCGACAACGGCGCCAAAAACTTGATGCACCCGAAAAGGTTGCACACCCAAGCGGAGGTATCATGTAGTAACCGGTAAAATCGGAGTCGATCCAAGGTAAAGAAGGTGATTCGGATAGCGAATGAGTCTCATTCGCCGGTCTAGGTATCACTAGCTAACTTAAACTAAAAAGGAAAGGAACAAAGATAAATGGGGGGTTTTAGATTGAATGAGTAACAAAACAAGAAAGCAAGCGAAACTAACTAAACAATATAAGTAAAACAGACGAGAGAGATTCAAGAGAAGTGTAGGAGGAACAAGAGTCGGGAGGCAAAAAATAAATGAGAGAGGTGTTCTAGTATAATCGATGTTCGACTCCTAAAGTAGATGTCTCTAAGTACTACGTATATCCGGAGATCATACTTAGTCAAACAAACGTCATAACCGGTTAAACCCGAGTCATCAAGGGTGTTGTCTAGTCGCCTAACTATGTGAAGTGCATGACAAGACACATGAAATTATTGATGATGCATAAAATGTCTAGACGTTGACTAGCGTCTGAAGAGTCAAGATCAGACCCGAAGTCTCTTGGAACGACTCGGCTTAAGGCAGCAGGACAGCTAAACACCTGATGGTCCACCATACGTTCCCCTAAATGGGAGGTCGGTCGGAAGAAATCAACCCTGCACTAAACGCCCTTGGCATGGATATATCAGCCCTGGGATCTTAAAAGGAATAAGGGGGGTCTCCACAGGTTCGCCCATATCTTACGCCCATAACTGGGGAGATATCAGCGCTGCGCGACCTAATGAGTTAATCCCGGATTTTCCAGAAAGATCTCAGTCGGCCTCACATCTTGAAGTGTTTAAGCCCGATTGGACTCCACGTATCTAGAAGGGGAAACTTTTTCTTTGAAGTCTATCACTCTGGCAAGATATATAGAAAGTATCCTTGAACTTAGGAACTTTCACTTATCAAAGATCCGGGAAAGACTCGAAGAGAAACCCTAGATACACCAAAGAGGTAACTTCCCTTATGGTTTGACGGCCACTGCCACTAATCACAGTCGGTTTAACTTCGCCTATAAAAGGCCCCCCATTTCGTCCTTCACAGGACACGATCTCTTGACTCTAGAAAAGATAACCCCATACTCAGAGTTCTCACAACTCGCCCCCCAAAAGGATCGCTCAATATTCATTCTTTTACTGCAAAGAGCACCTTGACTGTCTTGAGCGTCGGGGTGGTTTCGAACCCTTTACAGGTTCTCCCCCCTCGGGAACAGACGAACAGGAGCTGGAGCAAAGGATGAAGGAACGAAGGAGCAGAGCAGAGGAGCAGATCAGAGAAGCGGAGCTGAACAGAGGAATCTCTCCTCTCCAAATAGAATATACCATCATAACGGAGGCTGGCATGCATCAACTCCCTTTTTCATGCTGATTTAACCGGGAACCAATTTTCGACATCAGCATTTGGCGCTAGACGGAGGGGATCTCTCCAGCAAATCATCAGATTCGGTAACTCGAATCCTACTCGATACTTTTTTAGAACTAATTACCTCCTTGAGCCCTAAAGGCAAACATGTCCTCAGGCGAACACACTCCACGTGGGGCGCCTCACAGGCTCCCCAACTCAGACGAACTCCTTGCCGAATTGGAGAAAGTAAGGGCCGACTATTACCGGAGAGACGAGGAGGCGAAATGACTGGAGGAATGCCTCCGCAAAGCCGAAATAGCCAGGAAGGCTGCCGTTCCCGAGGAGAGGAAATAAGTACTCAAGATGTTCGCGAGGATGCTCTTCTTGCCCGGCGACACTTACACTCCTGAGGCCCTAACTCTGCAATCAGGCGACCAGATGCACCTGGAGAACATCTTGAGTGAACAAGGCGTGTTGAACCCGGACCAACCTTACGTCCCCAAGAAAGATGGAATAGGTGAGGGGTGCGTGGACGACCCCACCATCTGTGACATACTCATACACCAAATGGCGGAATTGACAAGAGAAAGAGAGAAGGACAAACTCTGGGGAAGGATGGTAATTCGGCAGCCACCCCTCTGCCGGGAGATACTGGAATCCGAAAACCAACAAACTTCAAGTGCCCCATGCTGGAACATTATCACGGTGTGGAAGACCCAAGAGTGTTCATCAACAACTACGTTGTGAGGATGAACCTATGCACGACTAACTGAAACATATGGTTTGTAGTCTTTTGATCAGCTCAGGCATGGTATCAAGCGCTAGCTCCAGGGTCAATCAAGTCTTTTGATCAGCTCGCCCAAGCCTTCTGCGAAGCTTTCTGATGAAGCACTTGTATCAAAAGAGGAACCGACGAGCTGTTCAATGTGGTACAAGGAGAGAGCGAGACTCTAGCGAGCTACTGGCAGAGATTTCGCAATCTCAAGGTACAGGTTCCCGACCTAGAATCAAACGTCGCCTTTGTCGCCTTACAGAGAGGTCTTAGGCAAGACGACATAATCAGAGATATCTCGGGGAGAAAGCCAGGCACCCTCCCAGAACTGATAGAAAGGCTACAACAGTTTATTAGGATGGAGGAAAACTATCTACGGATGAAGGACGTGGCCAACATCCCATACGAAAGTGAACGTCCTCGAAAGAAGGAACGGGACGAAGTCAGGCCACCCAGGGACCGAGAACGATGCAGGAGACCTAGGGCCGACTTCGCAACCTATACCTCACTGGTGAAAGGGAGGCAGGAAATCTTACAGGTATTGATAGCAAAAGGCAAGGCTGAACTTCCTAAACCCAACGACGACCGAGAAGAGTTCGGGTCTAGGGACATGACTGCATGGTGTGCCTTCCACAGAGACTACGACCACAAGACCGACAATTGTCGGCACCTCAAGAATCTTATTGAAGAGATGGTAAGAAAGGGAGAACTGGACAAGTACATTTAGAAAGAGCTGCGACCCTACAAATACCAGAACAAAAGGCCAGTAAACAGGGCAGGAATTGGATCGGGACTGGAAGCCAACGAGCAGGGCCTGACTTTCAAAAAGGCAAACAAAGGTCTGGAGGAACCAACCGGAGTAATGGGAAATATCAACACCATAGCAGGAGGACCAACCCTCGGCGGAGCAACTAAAAGGGAATAGCGAAGATACGCCAACGAGGCAAAGAACCCGCCAGTCCTGGTAATCAAACCAACAGTGGAAACTCCACCCATCGTCTTCACTGACGACGATCTGGTTGGAGTAATAACTCCACACGCAGATCCATTGGTGATAACGGTTGTAGTGGCCAATTGGAGGGTAGGACGCATCCTGGTCGATACAGGAAGCTCGACAGAAGTCATTAGTCGGGCATGCTTCCAAAAACTCGGGGTAAGTCAGCACCACCTCAAATCTTATAAATCTTGCTTAACAGGGTTCGGCGACAACCAGGTCGAAACAGATGGAATAGCAACCCTGCCGGTACTAATCGGTGAAGGAGAATTGGCAAAAACAATAATGTTGAACTTCTCCATTATCGACAAGATGTACGCCTACAACATCATACTAGGCAGGAACTTCTTAAGGCAGTCAGGAGCAATAGTTTTTATGAACCACCTCATGATGAAATTCTCAGTTCCAGGAACGAACCTTATAGGGACGGTCAGCGGAGACCAGAAAATAGCTCGGGAATGTTACCTCATTTCCGCCCAGGGCTGCGAGGAAGAAGCGATCAATCTGATCACTGTTGGAGGAGACAAAGTGTTCTACGGATACCCCACAGCGGGCATGCAGAGCTGAAAAACTCAGGTCATCACTTCCCCCAGTCTATTCCTTTTTTAAATAAAGCCATTAGGCTAAAGAAGTAGCATTACTAGCTACATATTTTATCTAAAAAAATAAAATATTTCTAACAAAAAAGCTATAAAAGGAGGAGTCCTGGTTAAACTCATCTCGCACTGAATCGAGCAGGTAGCCGTGATAGCGAAAGCCACGACCAGGGGACCTAAAGGTAGGCTTGGTAGCGAAAGCAACGACCAAGGGCCCTAATTTGAAAACAGCCCTGCTAGCGAGAGCCACGACCAGGGACAGGATAGCCTCTGTAGCTACGGCAACGACTGAGGGCCCTAAGGAGCAGTCCTAGTTAAATTAAACTTTGCTCGAGTAAAACCGACCATTCACCAAGGTCCTACAGAGAAGTCTTAGTCAAACTGATCGGCTCAAGCCGGCAAATGAGATAGCTCCGGTAGCTACGGCTGCGACCCGAGGCCTCGCAAGGAGAAGTCCTAGTTAAACTTAAACTCTTTACTCAAGTAAAACGTGGTCCCTGAGGATCCCCAAGGAGAAGTCCTAGTTAAACTACAACCCGGGCGAAGGTGACCGGGGGCATAAGGAGAAGTCCTTGCGAAACTATTCATGCTTAAAATGAGGAAGACAGCCCTGGTAGCTAAGACAACGACCAGGGGCACGAGAAGAGTCCTGGCGAAAACTAGTCGAGCTCAAACCGACGAAACCGGCTCTGGTAGCAAAATCCACGACTAGAGGTCTAAGGAGAAGTCCTAGCTTAACTAGTCGAGCTCAAGCCGACGAAACTAACTCTGATAGCGAAAGCCACGACTAGAGGTCTAAGGAGAAGTCCTAGCTAAACTAGTCGAGCCCAAGCCGACGAAACCAGCTCTGGTAGCGAAAGTCACGACCAGAGGTCAAAAGAGAAGTCCTAGCTAAACTAGTCGAGCTCAAGCCGACGAAACCCGCTCTGGTAGCGAAAGCCACGACCAGAGGTCTAAGGAGAAGTCCTAGCGAGACTAGTCGAGCTCAAGCCGACAAAACCAGCTCTGGTAGCGAAAGCCACGTCCAGAGGTCTAAGGATAAGTCCTAGTTAAACTAGTTGCGCTCGAGCCAACGAAACCAGCCCTGGTAGCGAAAGCAACGAGCAGGGGTCCGAGGAGAAATTTTAGCTAAACGGTTCAAAATCAAGACAGCCCTGGGAGCAGTAGCCATGATGAGGGGCAAAAGTAGGCTCGACATACAGAGCCACTCTAGTTTGGGTTTTATTTTGCAGAGGGAAATAGTAAGATTAGGCCATGGCAGATTAAGCTTAACTTTTTTTAAATTTTGCAGAGGCGATCATTCGGAGCATGCGTAGTAAGTTTAGGAATGCATTAGTAAGATTAGGGCTTTAGATAAATAATCATTCCACATTTGAAGTATTTGCAGATAAAAACAGAGTAAAAAAGGGAGAACGTCAGGAAACGCCCATCATCAACTATTTACGTGTTAGACGAAGAAGAAGAAACAGGAGAAGTAGACAGGGAGATTACATCAGAAGGAATTAATTCTACAGAGGACCGTATAACAACCGCCGCGAGACTACCATCTAACAAACGAACTAAGTATCCCGTTATTTTAAAAGTCACTCGTCGGTCGTCATCCAATGACCCTCTCTGGGAGAGTTGCAAGGGACAGAAGGGTTCGCCAAACAGAATTGCTTCTAAATTCTCCAAGACAGACAAGTCGATGAACCGGAAAACCCTGATCGGACCTTCACGTTCAACATTTATGTGATAATGGCGAACGTAAAACTTTCCGCAAAAAGCGTCAGGCAAAAACTAATCCCAAGGTTACCTCGGGGAAGAAGCCCCTCGATGGACAAACTAGCCATGAAGGAAATGGATGGAATCATCCACCCATTCGAGTTATATTTGTAGGCCCAAGTCAGGGGAAGGCGAACGAACAGATGGATTGGTCCGGAAGGAATGAACCGAACAGTCAGTATTAAAGATAGATCGTCGCTCTTTCATAAGAGGATGGCCAATATCAGGAAATAGTAAGGGGAGAGCTCTAACAGGTGATTTTATTCAATTACTCAACTAAGCTTATTATAGAAAAAATTGCAACACGAACATATCAAGAACCTACCAAAACACAATCAATAAAGTACTTTAAAAACAATAGATGAAAACATCCATAATAATATTAAACCTTGCTAAGACCAAAATCTTCTTTTTCCACTTTGTTGTCTTTTTATTATTGATAAAAAAACATATACGTCACATTATAAAAACTAACAGGAACAAACAAAGCATTGAGATGTAACTTAAAAACATGTACAGACGAAAAGTAAACAAATGTAGGTGATGCATCTTTCCCTTAGGAAATTCTTTCAAGTTCAATAAATATGAGCTTAAAAATTTTAGGCGGACAATTTATCCGGCGGGCCAAAGATACTGTTTGATAAATTTTTAGGGCCTTAAGTAACAATTTTAAAGGATTTTTTGATAAAGGAACAGGTGTATTACTTTGGAACCTTAAGGTATACAACAAATTATATAAGAAGCCTTCAACAAATCCCTATTGTCAAGCCATTGAACTAAATTTTGTCACGACTTCTAGTTGCATTGGAGTTAAAAAAAACATCATGATCAAGAATGAAAGAAGCAACAACTTTGAATAGTCACTACCAAACATCATGAACAGGAAAATGAAATTAATTAAAGTAATTACAATACCTTCGTGGACTATCTCTCCGCATTCTTGTCACTTAAATTTTAATATCTTAAGACCAACTTTTGCAGACCAGTTGTGTCCCAGCGTCGGTCCGCCTCTCTACTGCAACGTTCATTCGACCACATAAATGATGCAGCTTTTCAATGTCATTGCTGAAAAAATATGCTTGCTTTACCACCTGTAACTGGATAAACAAAAAGTTTGTCTTATTAATTCATCCTACACAGGAAAATCAAAAAAATTGGTCAAACATACGAAGAAACAATGAATAATGAAAGTCAAAGTAAACAAAACTATTTTGCAGACAAGCTATCTTGTTTGACATATACTGATATAGCCATGTTAGGACTTTGATTGAAAATATGAAGATCAAAATGCTCGAAATCAAATAACTCTCATTGAATTGTTACCAGTGCAGCAATTTTTGACTGAAAGAGGAAGAAAAAATAATATTTTTAAGCATAAAGATGGAGTTACCGCAAGATGCTAATTAAATAAAATTCTTAGGCCGATAGTTGCAGTTGGGAGTCCTATTTCTCTACCCTAAAATGAAGATCTCAAATCTTGATCAAACATACACAAACTAACATGAACCACCATGAAGATCAAAGTAAACAAAACTATCAGTTGTGGTGAGATTATCTCGATAAGGTTGAACTTTTGAAAGTGTCGTATCTTTCAACTACAAACAAAGCACCATATGTTTCAACAGAAAATTGTCCAGGATTCAACATTTCTTTTGGGCATTTCACCGAACACCTTTTGACCTTTACCCATTTTATGGGTTTCACCACAAGATGAGTAAGATTAAAGATTAATGTTGAATATGAATATCATTAAAAGAGCCAATTTACTAAAATTGGTATGAATAGATTGCTCTTGTTTAATACATCTAAAATAGCAAAACTATTTTTGGATTAATGATTTATTACTAATGATATATTACTAATGCATATAAAGATAGGATTAGGGTTTTCGCTGAATGAACAATTTTCGTCAATGTTTTTTTTTTCGGTCACTAATCCATATTCATTACTTATTTACTTATCAGATTGACAAGTTCGTTTACATTGTTTGATTCATATGACGTGCAAAGCAAGATATTTGGTCGAGGGTAATTGACAATTGTTAATCAAATTATACAAACGACATACTTCTTGCTCAAGGTCAAAATCAAAATCAAGTTTGGAACTTGTTTGAAACAATACAGGTGACCTTCCTACCCTATTCAAGTGCACTATCCCGTCCTCTTTCATCAACTACGACAAAGCTTCTTCAATGAGATTCGACCCACGGTGGGGAACAACTACGACAAAGCTTCCTCAATGAGTTTCTTCCTCACCTGCTCTCTTTTCTTTCTTCCTCGTCTCTTTGCTTGATTTCTTAAACTCTTGAAGTTCGATAAAGGCATCAAATGGAAGAAAGAAGACTATTGAAGTGTTCTTCCTCTCTCTCTCTCTCTCTCTCTCTCTCTCTCTCTCTCTCTCTACTATTTTGATCGATTAGGGTTTTTTCATCAATGTTACATATGTTGGCAATGTAAGGAGGAAGTAGAATCAAGCTCCATTTGGACGAAAGGGAGGGATGTTTGATTGAAGAGAGAGAGAGAGCTACGGATGTTTGATCGAAGAGAGGAGAATGGAAGAGGAAGGGAGTATTTGGACCGCCATTTGGGATTAAAAGTCGTGAGAGGTAAAAGGAAAATAAAGTATTGGTAGCCAAACAGACATTGGAGCATGGACAGTCGGATTCAAGTATAGGAAAAGAGAATGGATGGCTGGATTTGTTCTTGTAATGTGGTCCTAGTCACCTAGAAAATCTATTAAATATTTAGGTTCACTCTATTTGAATTGTAATAGAATGGCTTAGAATGAGAGTAGTAACCTTCTTAAAATAAATGACCCTAACATTACACATTTAGGCTCACTCGATTTAAAATAATTCTAATGTAATCCAACAACCTAGAATGAGAGCAACAAGAGTAATGAGACAAACAAAAAAAACTTTCGTTATTAAAGAAAAATTAGTGGTTTATTTGTCTGAAAAAATTATTATCTATTAAATAATTGCAATTGAATTCGAAAAATTAAGCATTTAGGTTCACTCGATTTGAAATGTAATTGAACGGCTTAGAATGAGAGTGGCAAGAGTAATGATACAAACTAAAAATCTTTCGTTATTAAAAAAATGATGGTTTATTTGTTCAAAAAAATAAATTATTATGTTATAAACAATTGGAACTGAAGTCAAAATATTTATTCATAAGTAGAAAATATATATGTGACAGAAAAATAGAGAGAAAGAAAAACATTTTCCCGATGTGCGCATAGGGTTTTGATGGCTTTACGAGCACGATACGCGAAGTACACACACATATATATATATATATATATATATATATATATATATATATATAGTGATATTAATTGCGTTACGCGTTGTTGAAAGTAAAATTTCAATCGTTAATGGAAAATCTTGTCTATATAACAAAACAAAATTGTCTATAGCTAACTAGGACAAAATAAATGAGGTTGACTGGGACAAAATAAATTAGGCTCTAATCCACTCTAGAATTAATCTTGGACCCTAGAATGAGTTCTTTTGGTTTTAAGGTTTCTGTTACCAATTTTCTTAAATCAAATCCTTTTCATAATCTTTGTCAATATTCGATGGTCAGGGATTAGTACTTTTCACTTATCCGACAATTGACTACGTCAGTTACCGGTTCATTAATAACAGATACCCCTAAGAAATTAAAGTTGGAAATCAACGACTGGACTTCCTAAATCGATAAACGTTAAGGAGGAGAATTACCCAACATTTTTCACTCTGTTTCCCTTTCTCTAAGTTGATCCTAACAGTATGAGTTTGGTTGCTCTTACATATATAGGGCACAAAGATTTCCCCGCAACGGATTCGATCATAGATTTTTTGTTTCTCAATTACCATAAACTTCAAGCAGTTGTCATTCTCATTTATATTCAAGTATTTACTTTGGTTTTTCATTTGAAATTAGGGTTTATAATAACTTTCTCTATAGGTTGATGTGTTTATTCAATTTCTTATCAGTTCAGAAGAATACGAAGACTCACCTTTCTATGGAGAAATTTGGAACTCAGTTATAATCATTTTTCTGGTGTTTTTTCCCTTTGATCAATAATAAACGGCGGGTCTTTGTTTTTTGTGTAAGATTAAGTCTGGGATTTTGATTTTATAGGTTTATCTCTGAGTAAAGTTTTTTTACTTGATTGTTTGTTTTACTTTTTCATTTGGGTTGAATTCCTGTGATTATTCGAAATTTAGTTCATGATTTTAGTAAGTTTGATTTTCATTGGTTTTTTGTTAGTCAATCGTCTGATACAAGAAGATTGATATGCTTTAAATATGAGTCCATGTTATTATGTTGGTCAAGCTTCTTCTTCATGGAAGGGCTCACCATTCGATAAAAGAAACGAATAAAAACATTTTTCTTCTTCGAATCAAAGAAAACGACCGTTCGATGGAGATATTTTAAACTCAGTAATGATCTCTTTGGTGTTTTCAAGGATTTTTTTATTAATAAGTTTCAGTCCTGAATGTGGAATTTAGTTCTTGATTTAGTAAGTTTGATTTTAATCGATTGATTTCTTTAATCGTGTGACGCAAGAGGAATGATATGCCCTTCTAACTTATCACTTCTTGAATACTCTCATGATTTTCGAAGGTGTATAAGATTCCCCTTCTAATGAGGTACTCATAGTTTCAAATTTAAGATTTGTTTATGTGATTATAGAGTTCAATTGTTTGATCAATATGTTGTCACTGATCAAAATTAATAGATTTTGGTTAAAAATTGTAATCTTTCTCTCTTCCTACATTATTTGTGTTTTCTAGGAGGTGTAAGAAAATGAGATTGATGGTATTTTGGATATATTGAA
>BEHA01050410.1:138402-150581 GCA_002897215.1 Eschscholzia californica subsp. californica
AGGTCTGCTCGAACAGACCTTGAAGGTCTGTTCCGGCAGATCTGGGAAGGTCTGCCTGAACAGACCTTCAAGGTCTGTTCGAGCAGACCATGAAGGTCTGCTCGGAGCAGACTTTCATGGTCTGTTCCGGCAGATCTTGAAGGTCTGCCGGACAAACTCCGGCGAAGGGAAACCCCCTTCGCCGGAGTTTAGAGAGAGAAAGAGGAGATGAAAACAAACAATTTTTTTTTTAGAGAGAGGAGAGATGAAATAAAAAAAAACCTTTTTTATTTTTATGTTTAAAGGTCGTCGGCCGGAAAATTGACCGGCCGGCGACTTTTGCCGGTGAAGTAGCAAGAAGATGAGGGGGCAGAGAGATGAGATGGAGGAGAGAGAGAAGAGGTGAGGTGGAGGGAGGTGAGGTGAGGTGGATGTTTTTATTTTTCCCCCTAACAACTTACAAAATAAAATTGTCAAATAAAATTGACTAAATTTTGACCAAGTCTTCACACCCCGGAAACTATTTAGCTTTTCCCAAAGCGCTGGCCGAAAGCAAAATAGCTTCTCCACCTCAACTCTCTCTCTCCACCTCACTTCTCTCTCTCCACCTCATCTTCTCTCTCCCTACCATTCTCTCTCTCTTCTCCCATTAGGTCGCCGGCCGGAAAATTTTTCGGCCGGCGACCATGAAAAAAATAAAAATAAAATATTTCACTCACTCACTCTCTCTCTCTAGAAACTCCGGCGAAGGGGTTTTCCTTCGCCGGAGTCCCGACCTGTTGAAGAAATTTCTTCTTCCTTCCTCTCTCTAGAAATTTCCGCTCTCCAATGGAAGACTACCGATTTGGCGGCGTTGTTAGTAGTGGTTCATCTCCTCTCAAACATAAACACCGACCGTAGATTTATGTTTTGGATATTCACGTCCGTCCGATATTGATCAAGAATTTTCTAATCTAACCACTAAAATTGAATTTCAACCCCACTAAAACAGAAATTTCTTAATTCTCTCCCACCTTTTCCATAACTACCCACAAAAAACCACGACATTCCAAAATCAAAATTGAATTTCAAACCCACTAAAACCGAAGTTCCTTAATTCTCTCCCATAATAGCCCGTTCCCTATGGGCACGAAGAGGTGGGTTCATTACATAATGAGAGATTTAAATGAAAAACAATAACTACTATCACCATTCAACTTTACGAACTACTAATTTGACTCGTTAAGAAAGTTTGATATTGTAATTGTATGGTAATACTATAAGCATCTAAATTACTCCATAACATAGTTGCCCCGATAGTCTGTTAGAAATTGAGAGGCTAAGGGCGAGAGAAAGAAAGGGGTTTAGAGAAATAATTTCAATGTGAGAAGGGAATTTGGATGGAGAGATGGAAGAGAGCTGGGGTGGGTTAAATGAGGAAGGATGTGGAGAGGCAGATGAGATGGTTTCGTTACATGGGTTAAAGAGAGAGAGATTGTCTGGACGCTATTAGAGAACCTCACCTTCCGTCCATATTAATTGGGTCATTTGGGTGTAACTCCTCATTGGTGCGATGGTGTCAATTAATGTTCAAAATACTGAGGTTTTCATGTGCCAATATTCCCTAAATTTATTGGGAGGGAGAACCAATAATTTTTCTGGTAGAGTTATATAATTTCATGTTAGTATATTATAGAGTAACTAACAATAAAATGGCTACAAGTTTGTTACTTGCACGGTAGCCCTCTTATTCTCTATAAAATATAGAATGAGAAAGAAATGTAATATGAGATCAATTATCTATCTACACTATAAATGAGAAAGAACTTATACTCGTGTCATTATAACAATTTTTACACTAGGTCACAACCTCGCATTTTGTTTGTTTGTGTACGATAGATAATAAACATACAAGGTCTTCAACAATTTATATATTCGATATGTTGACTATACAAGCATTTATTCATTGTGCCCTCCAAAATGCAAAGCGTGACTTGGAAATTACCATAATTACATGAATGTCTAACTCATCATGATCGTTGTATTTTATTTGTCAAGTGAAGTGTGAATGAGGCTCTGAAGTGAAATTTGAGATGTTGATCCAAGTTGTTCCCTTCTGAATATGATAGATTTCTATCTGAAAGAGGCAAGACCAATTTTCATTTACATCAATACCAAGAAATAAAAATGCATAACAAACACCACAGCAAAAACAGTCTTAAGAGACAGAATTAGTACAAGAAAAAAAGATAGATGTTTGGGTGAAAGATCTTCGAAAGTCAGAGATCACCAATTCAGTTCCTGTTTCATTTCTTGGCTGTTTAAAACAAGAAAAAAAATGTTAGGAACGTATCTCTTGAAATGCATATCGATGTTTTCAACGCTAACATATTAAGTCCCCTTATATGGTTTTGTGTTCTAAGGGTTCGATCTCTGCTAAAACCGTTGGAAATATTTTCTTTCATCTGATTTGGTTGTACAAGCTCAAAGACACAAACATTACCTACTTCAATATCGTTACGCCAAGTAAGTGCACATCATTGCTTCATAGTTAAAAGAAAATAAACATACCTAAGACAGTAATGGCAAACCGTTGCAGCTTCATCTTATCAATGAGCATCTACTCAAACATCAGGAAGGTCTTACGTGTAGCTTTCCTACTGTTGTTGAGTGAGAGAAAGCTCCAACCATCATTTCATCATGGATCAGTCTTTAATGCTTTAACCTATATAAAATTAGATAGATAAACAAAACAACCAGAAATACATCTGCAAGGAACAGAAAGAAGATTTATATAACAAGAGAAGCAGATAGGGACAGCCGGACAACAAAAAGTTGCAGAACCCCAGAGAGAGAAATATGACTATGTTTAAGACTTCAGAGAAAAGTTTCAGTGAGTAAAAATACCAATTGGATACGCGACTACGAAGTAGTATTCTCTTTGAGTATTTCTATGAAAAAGCGGACAACAAAATAAGGTGAGTGGGGGAATATATTTAAATCAGAAGAAGAACGCGAAATGTGTTATTAGTATTCCAAGAAACTTCATTTTTCTCAGACATTTGATCGAACACATATACGGGAGCTTCTACATAACTAAAATTGAGATGCATAACTACATAACACAAATAAGACAAACATAGAATGAGATGCGTAATTAAATATCTAAAATCGGACTGAAGTGGAGAAAAATTTCTTAACCTCATGAAAGGAAGGTTTTTAGAATGAAATGATGAAAAAAAATCATCGAGCAATCTATCAAGAAAGCAAGCGTTCTGTAAGCCAACCGTCCGGTTAGTTTATACATAAATCATGTATCCTTTAATTTTAATGTTTTTTCTCTTTTTTTAGCAATTTATTCACTGACTTACTGTCTTTGATATTCAGTATTTTTGTATCCTTATTATATCACGTATCCTATCACGCTGATGTTTACAGGATCCACCCCAACTCGAAAAATGTTGGGAAAGAGCACTGTAGTTTTTGTAGTGCTTCAGTACCGTTCGACTCTCTAGAAGTTTGCAAACAAAATTTGTTCTTAATCCACTGAATTGAGTGTATTTAGTAGTACGGTAGAATTCAACTATAAAGTCAGTTTGAATCCACCGAATGTGAAATGCTTGGACTCCTCGGTTTTAAATATTTTAATATGGAATGCACCATGAAGGCATGGACACCATTAAGAGACTACTTTACAACTTTCACATATTTTTGTCCACTTTAATAAATTTTTTTTTTGTTGGAATTGTCCACTTTGATAATTGGCCAGTGAATGTTGTGGTGCAAAGAAATGCAGAGTGAAAGACTGAAAGGGAAATTTTCCTCTCTAGAAATGTTGAAGGCGTTTAATTTCCCATGCTCCCCCTACATTTGCGAGAAAGTCATCTGTCACACTTCCGGAGGCCCCTATAACACTTTCCCACGGTGTGGCCCCAACACCCCAACCACGATGTTTCTTTAAAAAAAAAAGAGTCCTTACTCAAGGCCGCGGTTTTGGGGAATAAAGAAAATTCTCCAGGGAATAAATTCTCGAGGGAATCCAGATTTTTTCTGGAATTCTCCGGGGAATAAATTTTTACGGGGAATACAGAATACATTTTTTTGAAAGTTCTCCTCCGTCTCATCTGTTCTCTCTGCCACTTCATCTTCTCGACACCTCATCATCTTCTCCGGCGAAAGTCGCCGACCGACCAATTTTCCGGCCGACGACCTTCAAACATAAAAAAAAATTAAAATTTTCTCTCTCCTCCTCTCTCTAATTTTTTTTTTCTTTTTTTTCTCTCTCTAGAACAGATCTAGAGAGAGAAGGTTTGTTCTCACGAACAGACCTTCAATGCTCATTTCGTGAAGCATTCATGAATCATGGCCTAATATGACTGTCTACTGCCTTCTCTCATAGTCTCATTCATAAATCATCATCATCATCATCAATATTCAATCATGGCTTCCGTTTACTCTAAAGATATATGAAATGAGAAGAGCTTCTCAACTAGGGATTACAAGTAGGAGTAATTAATAGTTTCTTACCCCTCCCATTGTCCCCAATCCCGTGACTTCTTCACTTTCTCTCCCTCTCTCTCTAATCTCACAAACCCTAACCACCAATTCCTCCCCAAAACTCATCTTTCACTACCCCAATCACCAAATCCAACATTAGAAATCATTCACTCTTCTTCTTACTCTAAGAAAATGAGCAGCAGCAATGGGTCATAGGTCGGCCGGAACTGGCAAACTTATGAAACCCTATTTCTTTATTGAAAGCCCTCTTTGAATGGTAGGTAGTTATCCCCCCCACCTTTCTTTCTGCTTATTTCTTTAAAATTTTTAAGGTAAATTGCTGTAGTGGTTATGAAGGGTCAATTTCTTTGAGTGGTAGGTAGTCATCCCCCCACCTTTGTGGTTTGTTCGTGACCTTCTCTCTCTAGATTTGTTCTAGAGAGAGTTCTAGAGAGAGAGGAGAGCAAAAAAAAATTAGAGAGAGAGAGAAATGAGAGAGAAAATAAAAAATATTATGTTTTAAGGTCATCCGCCGGAAAATTGGCCGGCGACTTTTGCCGGAGAAGATGATGAGGTGTCGAGAAGATGAAGTGACAGAGAGAGATGATGGAGGAACCTTTTTTATAGCATCTTCTAAAATTAGAAGTCCCTTAGCAATAAAAAGAAACATAAAAAGTCAATCTTATTTGACTAGTTTTAAGAAAAGTCTTTATTCCCCGGAGAATTTTCTTTATTCCCCAAAGTCGCATTATCAGCATGAAGAGACAGGAAAAGGTCATTGGTATAGAGAGACTACAATTTGCCAAAGAGGTAATTGCTAGAAAGGTCAAAATAATAGTATTGAAATGAGTAGAAAAGCATACAACATTTGAAAGTTATTATTCAGGTCAAAAAGTGTGCAAATACTAAAATACCATTTTTTGTCATTTTGTGTAACTAAATTCTTTTATTTATCTTTAAACTTTAAATCGATATAACTTTTGTTTGAGATGTCGGATTTCTATAAAAATTATATATTTAGAAATGTTTTTTCATTACCTTTCTAACAAGATCCACTTTCAATACTTTTTTCAAAAAAAAAACCTAGAAAAAACGGCGTGTTTTTTCCTTTACGTTTTTCTGCAAACGCGTTTGCAAAAATCTGTTATGCAAACGTGTTTGCAAAAATCTGTTATGCAAACGTGTTTGCAAAAAATCTGTTATGCAAAGAAATAAACGCATTTGCAACAATATGTTTTTTTAAACGAACAACAATCTGTTACGCAAACGTGTTTGCAACAATTTGTTATGCAAACGTGTTTGCAACGATCTGTTATGCAAACGTGTTTGCAACAATCTCGACGAGATTAAATGAAACATTTGGGTTGCTTCCTTTATCCTTCCGCAATTTGCATACATGTCAATGACTGAATTAGGGACGACAAGAAACTTAAATTCCAATTAACGTACGATACAAATTTATGTTTATTAATGAGATCCCTTACGAAATTGTGATCTTTAAGAAGCAAACATATCGTGGATTCAATATTGAATTTTGGCTCATTTTCAGTATGTTGATCAATATGCAGCTATGAAATCAGTAAATACATTTTAACCAAATAAGTAGAAACTACAAAAGGAGATAACGGAAGAAAGAATATGTTGGAGTCGTTGTCAATATCTTTTTGCCCGCTTTGCCTATGACATGTACCAAGTCAATGTTGCATGTAGTTGGACAGTACGCGGCTGGAAGCTGGTAAAATTAGAGGCCAACACATTGGAATTCAATTCCAATGCACTTTGTAATAGCCTCATTAGCTTTCTGAGGTTCTGCCCTTTCTTCTCTTTTGCTTCATTGGGAACGTTATGATAGAGTTGAAATATAGATACTTCAGAAAGTGAATTTCGCTTCTTACCTCACGATCCATAAGCATGTCCATCAGACTTGTTATTCCACGAGGAATGGTAAGAATTGCTTCTTGTAATCTAATATGGGAGACCAAAAAAACTTCAAATCCGAGATGTTGCAATGAAACAAGGATTCTAACATATATACGCAGGGTTATATAGGATAATAAGGTACCTATTTTGAGAATGTGTAAGTAGTGCTGTCAAAAGCTGAAGTGTATAATATCGGACATAAAAGTGTTCCTCTGCCTATTGAAGTACAGAAACAAAAAGATGTGTTTATTGAGAAGCAATCCCTAAATGCATAATAATTTAGACACGGGAGATTTTAAAAGGCCTCCCCGTTTTTGTTAAAAGGCCTCCCCATAGTTTCGTTGACTTAGTAAAAAACCTTTGACTTAGCTTAGTTAAAGGGCCCCCTTCTTTGAATGGGTGAAAAAAACCCCCTTTAAAGGTGTATTTCACCCACATTTTCTCTCCATCATTTGACCACGCCACATCATCATCTTCTCCGGCAGGGTCGCCGGCCGGCCAAACTTCCGGCCGGCCGGCGACCTTCAAATATTTTTTTTATTCTCTCTCTTCTGTCTCTCTCTCTCTAAAAACAATTTTTTTTTAAACTCTCTCTCTCTCTACAGATCTTGAGAGAAAGAGAGAGGCAGATCCATTGAAGGTCTGCGAACAGACCTTCAATGGATCTGCCTCTCTCTAGATCTGTAGAGAGAGAGTTAAAAAAAAAAATTGTTTTTAAAGAGAGAGAGAGAATAAAAAAAAAAAAATTTGAAGGTCGCCGGCCGACCGGAAGTTTGGCCGGCCGGCGACCCTGCCGGAGAAGATGATGATGTGGTGTGGTCAACATCAACGGTCATGGGTTAAGTTTGACCTAACGGCGTTAACTTTGTCGTTAGGTCAAATATTGATGAAGGAGGTGCTCTTTTGTAGAGGGGGCCCTATAACCAAATGGGTTATAATGAGGGGCGCTTTTAGCGGGGAGGCCTTTTAACAAAAACGGGGGGGCCTTTTAAAATTTCCCTTTAGACACAACTGATACTTAGCTGAAAAGTATAAAAGCAAGAAGATCTCACCAACAAGCTTAGAAGAAAAGAATTGTTTTCTGCTTCTCTAGATAGCAAATCAGAGTTCATCAATGTCGACTGAACCTCATTGTTTGGTCCACGTGCAGTAGGGATAGGAGTTAAAACGCTTAAAAGTGTTTCTACAACACCTCGGATCTGCATAAGCTCAATGTAAAGAATCAATTCAACACTAGTATGTAACTAAAAGAAACATTACACAGGTAAGAGCAAAACAATTAAAGAAGGTTGATAATGAAAATTTCCAAAAAGTAAAAAGAAGGGAGATAGCATTGAGTTATCTCTGAAAATGTCATCTGAGGTCAGAGACAATCTGTTTTTCATGTGACACCGAATAAACAGTCGCAATAACGATACTGCTACACAAGTAGTATATAAACAACACTCCTCAGAAGTGAGATACTGCATATCTTCCAAGGAAACCTTATAAGGATAAATTGCTTTAGGAATTGCTTGTCGGACTAATTTTCTTTGAGAGGAAAACTATCGAGTTCACAAGCTGATCAGAATGGTCGATCAAAATATCAAATCAGGGAACTGAAAGCAAAGGCAGATAAAAGGTAAGATCACAAACCATCTCTACATCATCACGCTCTTCCCTTAAGACACTCATAAGCACAGGAAATCCTGTCACAAGTAATAAGTGAAACGGGTTAGACATGTATGGAATACAAGGGTAGGAAACACTAGTTAGTGAGTCTCACAAAATTAAGAAACATACCCATTGCCCCAAATGCTAGCTAGGCAGAAGGGCTCTCTGCGACGATAGATTGAAGTTCAGTCATAGCAGCACGTCTATCCTCTGCTAGGACACCATTGCTTATCCGATCAAGCAACCGTTCAACATGGCTATCAAAAAATAAAAGTACAAGCCAACACAAGATATTGTTTCAAACCCTGCTATTGGTTTGAACTTTGAAACAATGACAACAACATGGAGTCCATATCTTTAACAAGCTATTGGTTCAATACCAGGTCTTGTTAAACTAAGTTGTTTATTTGTATAGCTATTGGTTCAAACAAAGTTTGCTGTAATGGTAAATTATCAAATATGATGAAATTGGTTCAAACTCAGCTTGTTGTCATTCCCAATTAAAACCCTAATAGATTCATCTTTTAATTCAACTAAAAGTAAGAAAATTAACAAGCTTAATTGCCTTTATCTCTAAGAATATTACACCTTTACAAATCTCTCACTGAAATCTCATCAATACATCTCCATCAACATTTCAGATCCAATAATAACAAATGAATAACTAAAATCAAAATTAAAAGAAACTAAAATTTACAACTCAGTTATTGATGACTCGAATTAAATGTTGCTTAGACGTCAAATTTCTCCAGCCTTTCAGATTATGTGCTTCGAATCTAAAAACCCTAGTTTCTTCGCAGTCTGATAGATCCATTTCTTTTTGTAATCGCAACGAAGATTCCAGGTTTATGGTTTGAAAATGACCTTCGATGATGGTTTGGAGTCTTGACAAGATTGGGAGATTCAACAATGGCATAAAGTGAAGAAGACTTCAATGGAGTCTAATCTGCCTTTCTTGCTGGAAGACTTTAATGGAGTCGTAGAGAGAGAAAAAAGATGAAGAGTACTCAGGGTCATTTTTGGACTAAAACAGTTATAAAATGACCCAAATAATAATTACACATATGATTTCAAACACAAATAACAATTACACATATTATAATCACACTTTTTAGTTATTTGAAAATTTTGAGTGTTTTTTTAGTTATTGTGTAAAATATTTTGACTCAAACAATCATATTCCCTTTGCCGAATTCGTGGAAAAGGCCGGCTTACTATACATGTGAAATTATAATACAGATATTTCACCTATACATGTGAAATTATAATACAAATCAAGTTTATCTATTCATAAAAGTGGTTTTTGGGGAGTCCACGGTTCCAAAAAAACAAAAGATTCACTTTTCAAATTCACCCTTGTGAATGTTATTGTCAACCGATGATGCGCAGAAAAATAATGGATTAGAGTTTACTCCCTCTATTCAACATAACTCGTTAGAAGATGTTTAAATTGAGCATGTGAATTGCAAAGAGAAGTTTCACTATCCTTTATAGAAAATTAGGGTTGGTGCCCACGTGATGCTTGCTTAATGAGCAGGTGTGTGGATTTCAAAACATTTCCCCTGAAAAAAGTCATCACAATTATTATTCCCCCACAAAGTTAGTCTTTAATAATGAGGAAATCAGCCTAAAAAAGTGTATATGAAATCAGGCTGATCCTTAAGTTTAAGACGGAAACATCAGTCAACAGTTGGTAGCCCAAGTGATTCCAAAGTGTTGACATAAATTCCAGAAAGCCTTGGAGGTCCTAGGTTATTTGAATTTGGATTATGAGGGTATAAATAATGTTGTTGGGCTTCAGTCCATTATCTTGTTGGGCTTCAGGCCATTATCTTGTTGGGCTATAGACCTGGTCTCGTTAGTGTTTGAGTGCGCGGTTATCGAGTTTATCACATCTATGATGTATCAAATGCCAAACATCACGACTTACGTAGATCGTAGTCGTCTTTCCAAAAAAAAAAAACAGACGGAAACATCAAATTTGGAATGACTAAAGTTAATTTCAAATGTGATATGCCACATTTGGTAAAACTGTAAATTATATGTATTGCACATGCGTAAAATATCATATTATTTAAACAAAATTTCAATATATATAGTTCACAAACTCATAAACTAAGCGAAATACTGAGGACATTTGTAATTGCATAGCCTATGGAAGTAATATTGCGTTTTGCGCTTTACATTTATGTGATGTACCAGAAGAGAACTGATTCTCTACAACTCTATTTTTTTGAAATAAAATACATTAAACATCAAAGCATTTTACAACAAACAACATAGAAAAACAAAATTACAGAACCAAAGAATTGAATAATATAATTTTGATTTGCATAACATTCTTCATTTTGTATCCTGCGAGGTCGACAACTCATCCTGTGAATGATATGGAAATTGATCCTAGTAGTCCTCCTGGTTAATTGAAAGATAAACTTGTACCTAACTTCCTGTAACATAGAAGATGGATTAAATAGACACCCAAAGTTCCAAAAAGAAACGATGATGTCTGCAAGAAGGAACTAAAAAATGATTCTGATTTATCTCGTCAGTACTCTCCAAACACAAAGACCATATCAACTCGAGTTCTAATGAATAGAAACAAGTCAGATACCTGGTACTGGGGATCACCTTCATAGCATGAGTATAAGTACAAAGCTAATCCAACAAATGAATTGCGCATAAAGGTCGAAGTGAAAATGTTAAGGAATTTGGATAAAGAGTTAAATCTATTCGATAACCGAAGACAATAGTAATCGACAAAAAATGATTTGAGACATGAGAAACCAAAAAGGGCCGACAAAAGTGGGAATTAATATCTGAAACATAGTGTCCTCCAGAATCGAAGATGAGATAATAGTAACCTTAAAGTGCTCGTAAGAGAAAGGATATGGGCTCATAAGACGCAAGGGCAATGATAAAGATGTATGCAAATGACTGACACAATAAGAAACCAAATCATGAAGAGTAAACATGGTTGATCAGTAAAGTGGATATCCGATGGAACTAGGAAGAAGACATATGATATCACATAGGGTAGTAATAAATAACTATTTTCACGATAAAATGAGACTTTCCAATCTTAGAGATTAAAATAAAAGACGATAAGATCTATTCATTAAAGAGAAAAAATTCATTATATATACATAAATATATTCCTTCTCTATATATCTATTATAAAAAACGCAAAGTTTTTCGCTGACTGGGACAAGTCGAAAGACAAATCCGGTCGTTCGTTGTGTTTTTCTACAAGTCTTGACCACTAGATCTATTACCTCCCTTAAAAATGAAAATATGTTAATCCATTCAATGTAAGTAAGTAAACAAGATTATTTATTCACCCTCACAAATCTTAACCATCCAAATCTTAAAACAAAATTAAATCCCAGCCTTTGAAACAAAATTAGTTGTCAAAAGTTATGGCCAAATAAAAAACGTACCTTCTCACAATCATTATTGAACCATTAGTGCTAAAAAATAGTGGAGAGAGGGAGTCTTACCACCAGTGAGTAAACCCATCTTAAAATCTATTATATAAAACGTAAAGTTTTTCGCTGACTGGGACAAGTCGAAAGACAAATCCGGTCGTTCGTTGTGTTTTTCTACAAGTCTTTACCACTAGATCTATTACCTCCCTTAAAAAGTGAAAATCTGTTAATCCACTCAATGTAAGTAAGTAAACAAGATTATTTATTCACCCTCGTAAATCTTAACCATCCAAATCTTAAAACAAAATTAAATCCAGCCTTTGAAACAAAATTAGTTATGGCCAAATAAAAAACGTACCTTCTCACAAGCAATATTGAACCATTAGTGCTAAAAAATAGTGGAGAGAGGGAGTCTTACCACCAGTGAGTAAACCCATCTTAAAACCAATTTATGCTGGGGTCCCTCCTTATATAAAAAGGCCAGCGCTTTGGGGAAAGCTAAATAGTTTCCGGGGTGTGAAGACTTAGTCAAAAATTGGTCAATTTTGTTTGACAATTTTATTTAGGGGGAAAGCAAGATAACTTCTCCACCTCAGCTCTCTCTCTCCACCTCACTTCTCTCCCTCCACCTCAGCTTCTCTCTCCACCTCATCTTCTCTCTCTCTTCTCCGATAGGTCGCCGGCCGGAAAATTTCCGGCCGGCGACCATGAAGAAAAAAAAAAAAA
>BEHA01050410.1:160813-171777 GCA_002897215.1 Eschscholzia californica subsp. californica
ATGGTGGCCAATACGCGGACAACCGTTTTTTCTATATGGACAACTATTTTCGGGCCCGGTACAAGTCAACTATGCTTGACTTAGTTGACTTTGATTTAGTAAGGGGACAACTCCATAAAGCCTTAAAAATTAACAGTTACTAATTTGTAGACCATTAACAAAAACAATAATTAAAAAAAAAACTAACCATCTTCTTCATCAACATCTTCTTCTTCTTCTTCTTCTTCTTCTTCTTCTTCTTCTTCTTCTTCTTCTTCCTTCTTCTTCCTTCTTCTTCTTAGTGTTATTCTTATTTCTTTTCTTTTTTTTATCAAAACCCTAATGGATGAAGAAGATAAAACCCCTCAATCTTCACCTGAAGACGTTTTCCCGGCGTTTCCGTAATACGAATTAATAACATTGATGAGGTAAAACTATAACTTTGCTAATGTTGTTTTGTATTTTAGTATTTGTAGTTTGGAAGAACAAAAAGCGATTTCATGGCAAAAGTTCGAGGTGAAGTAGAAACTCCCAGAATTTGGAATGAAATTTCCGAATTTTTTTTACCGTTCTGGGCTTTTCCCACGAAAATCTGGTATGATTTCATGTACTTTGCGACGAAATTGGCGAAGTACATATAAAATCAGAATGGAATCCTATTTTTTCTAATACTACTTGTTCATTCTTTAAAATTGTGTTATAGAGCACCCAATTTGACTCACAAACATCATCACTTGGAGACGAGGCCATACCTTTAAGAGCTGAATTTCCTAACTTTAGTGAACACTTCATAACTAAGAGGGTATGCTTATTTTACTTACGCTTCGTATATTTTTTTAATACTCCATTTTTACAAATTGATGGAAATATTTCTCTCTAATTTCACAGTTTTTCGAGTCAAGAGAGTCAGTTGTTGACTGGTGCACGGAGAAAGGGAAGAACAATCTCTTCGTCCTAGTTAAAAGATCTGGAAGAAACAAAAATAATGAAGGGAAAGGGTCATTTACTTTGTTGAGGTGTTCTAGGGGTGGTACATATGCAAGTCACAAGGCGAAGAATTTCAAGTCCAACACAGACCCCGCCAAAAAAAGACGCACAAGTTCTTCAAAGTGTGATTGTCCTTTTTCTATCAGAGTAAAATGTTTGGAATACGGAAAGTGGAGTGTTGAAGTATTAAACGGACGTCACAACCACGCGTTGGCGCAAAATCTCACAGGTCATGCATTTGTTTCTCGGTTGAAGGAGGATGAACGGGAACTTGTTTGGAAATTGACAGAAAGTGGAGTGCGACCCAAATAACTTTTGTTGCTTCTAAAAAAAATAACTTAGAAAGTCTTGCTTCAATGATAACTCTGTACAATGAGAGGGCAAAGTTGAGAGTAAATCAGAGTGAAGAACGATCAACATTGCAACAGTTTATGAAGTTATCAACTGACTACCACTATCTCGTGAAGTATAGGTGTGAGGAGAACTCTAATCAGGTGAAAGATCTTTTTTTTCGCACACCCAAAGTGCATAGATCTTGCTTAATGTTTTCCTCAGATATTGATCTTTGACTGCACGTACAAGACAAATCGGTATAAGCACCCTCTCCGTCTCCACAACTTCAACAGGAAAATCGTTCACAATAGCATGTGCTTTTATGTCTAAGGAAACTACAGAACACTACGTATGGCCTCTAGATTGTCTGAGGCAGTTGTATAAAGTGGATGATCTTCCTTCTGTTATTTTCACTGACAGAGAACAAGCTTTGGTGAGTGCAATAGAAATTGTGTATCCGGACGCTAATCACATCTTATGTTCATGACATATAAACAAGAACGCTCGAGCTCATGCAACCTTATCCTTAAAGAAGGTTATTTGTGAAGGTAAACATGATAATGGTAAAAATGCTGATGATAAAACAGATGAGCTTAATAAGATTGTGGATGAGTTTTTCGATGAATGGCAAATGATAACATGATCGGATACAGAGGAAACATTTACAGATAGATGTGATAGGTTTGCAAATAAATGGAGTAAAGTCTCAGGGGGGTTGGTAGCATATTGTCGAAATACTTGGTTAACACCGTATAAGAAACACTTTGTGCGTTGATGGACTGACAAAATACGGCACAACGGCACCACCTCCACAAGTAGAGCAGAGGGACAACACAGTAGGTTGAAAAAGTTTTTAGCTAACTCTATTGGTGGTTTTACTGTTTGTTGGGAAGGAGCTCACAAGTGTTTTGAACACGAGCTTATTGGAATAACAGACTCATTTGAGAAAGATTTGAGGAATGTTAAGCATCACCACCAAACAATTATATTTGATAATTTAAGAAATGTGGTTGCCTATCGTGTAATGGAAGCTATGTTGGTAGAGCTACACAAGGTTGAAACTTGGGCAAGTGCTAATGTTTGTATGTGCATTCTGCGTAGTACACACGGGCTTCCTTGTCAACACGAATTGCAAGATTATTGTCGTTCTGAAACACCAATACCACTTGATGTCGTAGACCGTTACTGGAGACAACTATCATATAGTGTGTATGCGGAGGTAGAAGACTTGAATTTCGAAGACCTACCAGAACTTAAAACGGCTAATGAAAGATGGGCTAACGGCTCAAAACCGGAAAGAGAACAAATGAGGATTGAACTTAGGTTATTGGGTGCTCCAAAAACAACTAATATGAGAGAGCCAACTGAAGGCTATTGTTGGAAAAGGGAGTCAACCAAATAAATCAAGTCAAAAAGATCGTTCTACCAAAAGGAAACCATCACACTTTGAAGTTGTAGATAAAATGGTTGTGAAGGATAAGGCAATGGCTAGAAAAAGAGCTAAGCAGATAGCAGTTGATAAATTTCTAAAGATATAAGTAGGTATAAAGTTACCTTAAACCAACTTGATGCTAATATAGAAACTTTGTTCAAGCAGAAAGCAGCTAAACTCCCTGTATTTAGGAAAAGGTCGACCGAGAAAGAAGAACATCTGCCAATGACTAATTCTGAGTTTTTGGATTGGATTCCTGAAAAAATGAAAAAATATGTTATCGACATCAACAACGTTCCCTCCGATGGACACTGTGGGTTTCATGTTGTTGGATACTTTGTGTTTGGTTCGTCAAAGAATGCTGGAAGAGAAGTTCGAAAAGTAATGTATGATCACATTGTAAATAACGAAAGATTTTATTCGAATATGTGGTCTGAGGTTGAGGTGCGTAATTTGAAAGTGACCATAGGCTGCTATGATAAAAGAGCGGAGGAGCCAAATTGGATGTACATGCCGGAAATGGGGCATGTTATAGCGGAAGCTTTCAAAATTCCAGTTGTGCTGCTATCCCATACATTGAGTCTTACTTTCTTACCAGTAATGAATCCTCCAGACGAAATGTGTAATGATATAGTGGTAATGTGTCATGTAAATAATAACCACTACGTTTTACTCAAGCTCCGTCCGTACAGTCCGCTTCCTCCTGTTCCACAAGCGGCTTATTATGAGAAGGTGCAAGGCTCAAATTTTGATCTATGGTTGCGGCGAAATCTGGCAACTTGTCCGATTATGCCTGATTTTTCGTCGTAAGATATGTTCTGTCATGCCAATTTGCCGTGGGAAAAATGATAATAGTATGAATTTACAACGTTTTCAACTTTTCTTCTATATCGGACTTGAACAACTTATTTTGGAGAAATTGATAACAGTATGAACAATTGTAATTGAAGGGACGTTGGTGAATAAGAAGTTTGAATTAAATGGAAGTCAAGTCATAAACATAAACCACACACAAAATAAAGGTTTTCGGTAACAACGTAGTATCACCGTAAAGTAACATAATCTTAACAGAAAGTAAATATTGTGACTTGAAAAAATGAAATTCATATCACTCTTCGTCGTCCTCCTCAGAACCCGAATTACCAGATTCATCTTCCTCTGCACTATCTTCTTCAGAGTCGGAACCAACGGATCCATCTTCCTCTTCCACATCTTCTCCGATTTTCTCTGCCATCAGAACCATCTTCTTCTTCATGGTTGGATTGATAGGAGCGTCATCACCTCCGCCGCAGGTTTTAAGTGTAGAAGCAAATTTTTTGACTCGTGCTTTCTATAAAACAAAGAACATGTCAATATTCGTAGTAGGAAAGTAAGTAAATAAATAATAGTAAAATTCAAAATTTTACCATTCTTTCATATAATGATTTGTAGTCCATTAGGTCCACCGTAGGATCGACAAATACACGTGTCGTTCTTCGATTTGGATTTGAAACAACAGGATGTGAATTGCGTGCAAACCACTGATCATAACCTTCAATACTCTCGTAAGGGAAACTTGCGGGAACACGGTGATCATTACTCAAGGAGTGACATCCAGAATTATTCCAATCCCATAGAGCTGACTGACTATAATTAGCAATATAGTGATGCGGAGTAAAGGTTGACCGAACTATATCGTGTACGTGAGGTGGCGGCGGTATAGTCTGACGATAGTCTAGTTGACGCAAGGCACGTTGTGGGTATAAGATAGAACCCATATCAAAGCAAATAACCATACCTGTGTAGTATGCCAATCTCTCAATCGGATAATAATCACGTGAAGTGGCATATGGGTTCCACACGACCTACAAATATTTATAAAATTATTGTTATATGATATTTAATAAGTTACAAATGGGTCATAAGTAAGTGAAAATCTTAGTTACCTGTGTCACCCTTATGTCGTCAAGGAATTCTCTCAGATTCTGAAGACTTTGTTTTACATCCTTATACCGCGACAACTCTGCCACCCATTTTCCAGCTATAGGAGTACCTTCACGAAAATTAGGTTTCTGTATCCGTCTACCAATGGTAGGGAAGTGCTCGTATATCCAAACCTAGGCACGTATAGTGGTAAGTGTTACAGATCCAACTTTCATATTAATATAAGCAAATTTATTACATACTAACTTACCATGAGAATGGGGAGACATCCTGAAATCTGTTTGCAGGTTTCTCTAGTAGCTTGAGACAACTCGTGCAACAGAAAGGCTAAGCAAGCTGATCCCCAACTATACTTCCCAACATTATTTATGTCGCGCATGCAGTCTAGGTACTGTATATTGATACGACTGCCGCTTTTATCAGGTCACATGCAACACCCAATGACGTACAGTAGGTAAGCCCGAGCACATCGCTCTTTCTTCACTTTAGAATCACTGTCTTTTGACCCACTAAACTTCGTAAGAAGAAACTCTAGTTTCACTGATTTTAATTTTCCCCTAGATAATGCCAATTTTGCATGTGTTGTGGCAAGTCCGAGTGTGTCTTTCAGTAACTTGAGAACTCCTTCGAGCTTCAACTTGCCACTAGATGTGCCAGTTACAGCTAGTCCTTCAATAAGCAAACCCGTGATGTGTTTCACATCTTCAAGAGTAACCATCATCTCTCCGAATGGGAGATCAAAAGTATTCGTCTCTGGGTAAAATCTCTCAACAAATGCAGGGATGAGGACTTCATCAACTTTACGGTGAACCGTTTCGATGAAAGGAAGGAACCCTGAAGCACTCACCATTTTTTGTACGTCCCTACATTCCTCTCCCAAATCCCACTTGTTCAACCATTTAACTGGCGATTAACCTTTAATATTCTCTCAGTTATCTGCAAGTATACGAAAAAAGTTTTTAGCTAACTCGTTAACAATTAAAATTTAATAATAAAAAACCAAATTGAAAAGTTCAACAACTAACTGATCCATTCCAAATCCGATTCGCTATATGCCATTTATACATGTGCAGCAACGACCTCTCAATTGGATATCCTTCTTCAGACTCCGTGTTTTGTTCGTGATCAATGTCTTCATTTAACATTGATTCAGTCTGATTTGGGATACTTTCTCTGGTCGCAAGATTCGTTGGTTGGTCGGCATTGCTCTTCGACCTTATTTCTGCTCTTCTTTTCCGCCCTAATACGACTGGGACATCATCCCTTTTTTGTTTTTTCCCGCTTCACATGAAATCAAATTACAAGCAATTTAAAGTTCAGTGGAGTTGAAAACTACCCTCTAATTCATTGAAATGGAGTCAAAATTAGTGAAAACAAGAAAATTGAGTGATAATAAGTAAACATGAAGTGAAAAACTACCCTCTAAATAGCTACAGATTTTGGAGTTTTCTCCCGAAATTTCCAACAGATTTCTGAACTTTTGCCCGAAATTTACAACCGAAATCTGTAAAATCCACTTGATGGGGGGGAGTTTCTCCCGAAATCAGTAGCAGTGACTGCTACTGGTTTTGGTTTCGGGAGAAACCTCCGAAACAGTAGCAGTCACTGCTACTGTTTCGATTTCGGGAGAAACCTTCGAAACAGTAGTAGTGAAATGCTACTTCACTGCTACTGTTTCGGAGGTTTGAAGCCCACGAACAGTAGTAGTTCGTGGGCTTTGAGCAGATCATCTGCTCGTGTTTCGTTGATTTCTGACGAAACACGAGCATATCTACTTTCAAAAAAAAAAGGGTTTTGAAGATATTGATTCTAGGTTTAGTAATTTAAGTGGGTTTAGAGTTTTAGGGTTCTAACCTTTGTCTTTGAGAAGATTCTACAGCAACTCCCTTGTCTTTCTTTGGTGCCATTACCACCACTAATTTTCTCTCTTTAGAAATTAGTTTTGAGTTTGTTGATGAAGAACAAGAAATAGAAGTCTAAACTAAACCTAGGGTTTATGGAGAAAGAGGGAGGTCATCAATAATAAATCTGATTCTAAGAGGACTTAAGTGGAAATAATAGGGATTTGTCCCCTTAGAAATTGATGTCCATATAAAAAATTAAATTTTTTAGGTTGTCCACATAAAATAGTTGTCCATATAGGAGAAACGGTTGTCCGCGTATTGGCCACCATCATCTAACTCAAAATCAATTGACGACATTATATTCTTGGTTGGTAGATAGCCTTCTCCCATGTGGGACAATTCTCACACGCCCCCTCACGTGTGGCATGGTTAGCGTAACACGTGTTTTTTTTTTCAGGTGACATAGAGCACGTGTAACTTTTAAGCCTATCACGTGGTTGGTCCTAGCTCGGATATTATGTTAAGTTTGTGGTCATCTAACTCAAAACTAATTGGCAATGGGTAGATATGACCTATAGATTATATTCTTAGTTGCCAGTTACCCCTTCTCCCTTGTGGGTCTATTCTTACCATTTCAATTTGACAATTAATACATGATAGATTGTCAACATATATTGAAACATAAGTTTGCCGTACGGTAAACTTAGAAGCTGATTCTTGCTTATAATACATAATGAGAATGCCTAAATTTTGGGCCGTGACTTTGGGGCATAAAGAAACGTCTCTAGGGAATAAAGATTTTAGTCAAAAAGATTTGACTTAGTGCACATTTTTATTTCTTGTCAGGAAATTGGATTTCTTGTTTTTTGCTCTCTAATCTTCATCTCCACATCTTTCTCTCTCTACTGTCTCCTGCTGCCATCTCTTTCTCACACTTGGAACTCTACCAACCAGCAATACTTGTGTATAGATGAAGCCTCAAACCCACAACACACAACAACAACAAACAATAGAAAATCAAATCTCATTTCAACTCGTTTTAAAGAACAATGTAAACAACAAACAATAGAAATCAAATCTCATTTCAACTCGTTCTAAAGACTAATGAAAACCCTAAAACCAATAAAGAATCAAACCCACTTGAGAGCACCAGGAATGACCGAATGATGGTGGAATACCCTTTAAGCCTTCAATCTTGCAAGAATAGCAACTCCACCCTTAGTTTTGTGAAGAATCATACCAACAAAACCCACGTCAAGGAACCATTCTAATGTTCAACAAAAAAAAGGAACCATTCTAACGGGACCCATATCTAAAATTTAGTTAATGAATCAAAACACCATAGAAATCAACAAGTTAAAGCTAGGGTTCGAAAGAAACTTTACTAAAATTGAAAGATTTATAAAGAGAGAGAGAGATCTACAATGAGAGATCTAGAGAGAGAAATTAAGACAAGGAGAGGGATGTACACTGAGAGAAAGATGTGGAGATGAAGATTAGGGAGCAAAAAACAAAATATTTAATTTTCAGAACAAAAATAAAGATGTCCACGAGTCAAATAATTTTGAGCAAAACTTTTATTCACAGAGACTTATCTTTATGCCCCAAAGGCCGCCTCTTACAACCCCATGAAAGTAGGATTTTAGGGCTTGATTTGTCTCTCTGTTTATTTCAAAAATCCACATCAACATATTCATATAAAAGATTTTCCATCTTAAGATCTATAAGTTTTTATAGTTTGCAGATGGATTGTTGGAACTTTTAATGATTTTGTTGCTTCTAAAAAAATGATTTTGTTGTTATTCTTGTAAATAGTCGATTCATTCGTTTTCACGAGAAATTAAAGAAAAATCCTACAAAAATATTGTTCAAAGTTTCTCTTTACAACCTATTTTATCTTAAAGAACAACAAGAAAATTATACATATGTTGCTGAAATTTGAAATATTTTTATAGCATATTTATTTCTAACAACATACTCAGGGTGTGCCACGTTTTTTGTCTTGTTTCGTGAAAAAATAGGGTGGAATTATGACATTTTCAATATTTTTAGCATTTTATTGATTCTAACAACATAATATGTATGCCAATAACTGGTAGCCCAGTTGGGTAGTGCATCTCCTCCACAACACGAATGTCCCAGGCTTGAGCCCCTGTAGTGCAAATCTATGATTATTGAATTTGCGTATAAATAAAGGTAGTTCAGATGGACTTTAGGCCCGGTAGTTAGGATGTTTAAATTCAGACAGTTATCGTGCTTATCACATCTTGATGATGTATCAATGACTTGTAATGATTATCGTAGTCCATTTCCAAAAAACAACAACATAATATGCATGACATTTGCTCCTACTTAGTTAGAATAGGTGAACAAAACTTTGAATGTTTATCTACCATTTTATTGATTCCAAAACCATACTTAGGTATAAAATATTCTTTTAGTTACTAAAATTAGATTAACACAATTTGAATATTTTTTAGCATTTTGTTTATTCTTACATAACATGTTTTTTGAGTCGGTTAGACTAAGGGAACCAAGGCCGTGTGGTGGGGGTGCGGGCCGTGCGCCCGTACAGGGCCGTCCACCACCTGGGGAACATTTTTACCTTTGACACGTGTAGCAGCAAGTAAAGAAAACGTCACAATGTAAACATCTAAATGAAAGTAGCTCGGCTGGTTTGATGCTTCCCTACCCATATGGAAGGTCCTGGTTCAAGACATATGGTTGACAACTTGCATACCATGTAAGAGTGTAATGCTTATATGCTTTTTGGGTCTTCTTTAAGAGCATACGACTTGTGTGCTTGCTGTCTTTTTTTTTTAAGACCACAATACTTTGTGTTCTTGCTAGCTAATTGTGTGATACTCAATTATAGTTTGATTTTAATAACCTTTTCGTATAGATTTTGCTCATCAAATGAGGATTAAAGACTGCAAATCTCAAATCAAATAATCTTCATCACTCTCTAGTGTATATCTCTCTTCAAAATTTATTTTTTTTCGCTCATGGACGTCGCCTCCTTTTCAAATCTGTTCTAAGTCAAAATCATAATGGACGGTCAGTCACACATTGAGAATATATATTAATTTAATTTTTCTATCATTTTACTAGACACTAACACTTGATTTTTTCAAAAAAGGGTATTTTGTCATCATGGAAAAAAGAACAAGCCTAAATGTTAAATCCTTATTCTCATATTTTGCTTTCATTTCTTAAACTCCAAAATATTTTATGAAAATAAAAGACTCTCGTCAAACCAGATAAGTTTTACATGAAAAGTGTTATGTCAATTATATATTAATATCATACATTGAGTTTGGATTTGTCAAAGATTTAATCTTAATTGTATAGTTACATCATTTCCAAACACTAAAAATTAAGGTAAAAGAGACCTTTCAACTCTCGTGTTTTTTTTTTATATAAAAGTGCCCCGTTTCAAGTTTAGCACCGGACTTCTAAATTGTTAGTCGCGACCCTGAGGTAAACAAAATTTTGAACATTTTTCTAGCACTTTGTTGATTCAAGCATTATACTTATGTATACCATATTTTTTTATTTATTTAAATCAGTTGTACAAGATCTTCAAAAATTATATATTTTAGCATTTTATTGATTCTAATAGCACAATTAGGTAGAGTATATTATCTGACTTACTTAGATTTGGTAAACAAATTTTCAATAATTTTTTTACCAATGTACGTATTGATTCTAACAATATAACTATGTATAATATGTTTATTGACTTACTTATATATTAGGTTAATTTTTAGATTCTTACAGAATAATATTGTATTACATGTTTCTGCCTTACTTAGATTAGGTGAACAAACTTTTGAACATTTTTCGAGCATTTTCTTGATTTTTAATATATATAATTTAGTGTGCATTTTTCTGAGTAGCTATCCAATCATTGAATGATTTCAGTGAACAAAATTCTTTTGCCACTTACCTTAAACAGAAAAGAACTAAGCCATCATGCGGTCCTATTTCCACCTACGTAGGTCATGAGTTTGAGGATGAGCTCTAAGCCTTCCGAGGTGCCCAAATTGTTTTGGGTCATAGAGTATTGACTCATCATGCCTTTTTGATTTTATGTAATAAATTAGAAAAATGCCGGTAAAGTGCACAAAATTTTATCACATCTTTGTAGTATGTGTGGAATTTTGGACAAACCATTAACACTTTTCTGGTGTTTGTAGCAGTTTGCAGTATAAATCCATAATAACCTAAGCTTTTTTCCTTTCGGATACATATAGGTACTTTTCAATTTTCTCATGTGTTAGAGTCGGAGAGACTTAAAGTATTCTGAAAAAAAAAGTAAGAGTTTGCAGCTGGTGTAAAATATCGTCTTATCACGATAGTGCTTCATGCACAAAAGTTATATAGTAAAAGAATGAATTAATTTGGTTGGACAAAAGTTATGCTTTGTTTTTTTTTTTTTTGAACTAAAGTTATGCTTTGTTTTT
>BEHA01050410.1:171790-212346 GCA_002897215.1 Eschscholzia californica subsp. californica
TTTTTTTTTTTTTTTGTTGAAATACCATTGCATTAATGGATCAAAGAGTTCTTACAATACTTCTTAACAAGAAAATAAGGGATATTATGCCATATTTTAGAACGACTATATTTTCTAGACCATTTCGCCAGAGTGTCTGCATGGGAGTTGGATGCTCTGTTAACATGGTGAAACTGGATAGCCTCGAACGCATTGCTTTTCTCTTTGATTCTCTTGATGTGAATCTTCGATTGCCATTGGATAGAGTGTCGGCTATTGCGAAGATGCTGTATGAGGTTAGCGTTATCACTTTCAATGATAATCGAGCTGTAATGCTTATCAGCTGCCCATAATATCCCAAGAAGGATGGCCTGAGCTTCACCTTCTTCACTATTCCTGGCTCTAGTGGACTTTGTCTGAGCTTCTATGAAGTTTGCTTCACTATCATGTGCTATTATGCCGAGACCGACCGATGAAGAGATGTTGAGAAAGGATGCATCGACGTTAATCTTGATTGTATTATGTTCTGGTGGTTGCCATTTTTCACTAGTTATGTTCTTCTTCGGTTTTGGAGCTTTGGCTATATTCGGGTAATGTTGTATCATGTGAATAATTTTTGGGATTTCGTTGATTTCATGCTGAAAGCAGTGGTCACATCGCGTTTTCCACAGGATCCAAAGGATAGTAGCAAAGTGAATGTTGTTACTAGTATAACAGTGTTCAGGCTGATTTTCCCACGAGAAAATCCATTCTTCGATAGAGGCAATGTTATCGGTTTTTATGTTATAGTAAAACCAGATATTTCTCGCTATTGCACAGTGTAATAGGGCATGTTCAATGGATTCAACTTCGCTACAGTTAGGGCAATTTTCGATGTTATCGATATATTTCCCTACTCTAGCTCTGACTGGTAGAGCCTTGTTACACGTTTTCCAGATGAAGAACTGAATACGTGGGACCACTGGCAAAGACCATATAAAATTCCAATTTTTGAGATTGGAGCTGGGTTCACTATTCCTAGAGCTTAAGTGCTGATACATAGAGGAAACTGTAAATTTACCCGATTTGGAGAGTTGCCACTTTAATTGATCTGGACCTTCGGATTCAACTGGCATAGTCTTTATGAGGTTCTGGGTATTAGCATCGAAGTTCTCGTTAAGGATATCTAAGTCCCATTGGTTGTTGTTTATTAGTTGTGAAACTTTAGTTAAACTGGAGTTCTTGTTATTCACCACATAAGTTTCTTTTTCAGGGATCCATTTATCAGTCCAAATGTTAATATCCTTTCCTGAGTGAACTTCCCAAATAGCTAGCTCTTCAACGATACCAAAGTGTTTCCTGATATTCTTCCAGGTCCAGGAGTGATGAGCTTTAGCCGGGCCCGGGGTATCTTTGTTAGGATAATATTTGCTTTTGAGAAGTTTAGCCCATATGGCTTCCGGGTTATTCCTAAGCCTCCAAGCCATTTTCATGAGAAGCGCTGTGTTATCTAGTTCTGGCAAGTGGATACCCAGTCCCCCTACCTTCTTAGAAGTGCAGATATCAGACCAAGCCTTAGTGCGTATACCTTTAGACTTACCCCACCAGAAGTCCCTCTGAGCGGACTTGATGCTTTTGCAAATCCCCTTGGGGATGGCAAAGCATTGCATCTGATATCGGGGTACAGCCGCCGCTATGGTTGAAATTACAACCGTGCGACCAGCTAGCGATAGGAAATTGTGATTCCATTTATTGAGCTTCTTTTTAATTTTATCCAAGATGTCTTTAAACACCGTGGTTTTTTGAGGCCCGATGAAAAGCTGCGAACCCAGATATTTTTCAGACGTAGAGGCATATTTCACTTTAAGTGCTCTCATGATCATACGTTTGAATTTCGGGTGTGAGTTCTTCGAGTAGAATATATTTGATTTGGCGTAGTTGATCATCTGCCCAGAAGATTCACTAAAGTCCTGCAAAATTTTTTTAAGAATATGAACATTATCGATAGAGTTTTTACCAAAAATAATGCAGTCATCTGCGAACAGCAAGTGCGATATCTCCATGTCTAAGTGATTAGTGTGAAAGCCTATGAAATTGTCCTGATTATGCCGGTTGTTATTTTCCATGAGCTTCCGACTGAGGCCTTCCATAGCCAAAGTGAAAAGGAAAGGTGACAGTGGGTCCCCTTGTCTAATTCCTCTCGTAGGGCTAAAAGTAGGCCCGGGTCTACCATTAACCAGCACCGCCATGGAGGAAGTAGTAATGCAGATTTGAATCATCTTAATCCAATGTTCATTGTAGCCTAACTTCCTCATAATATTAAGGATATAGTTCCATTCTATTCTGTCGAACGCTTTGGACATATCTAGCTTAAGTCCAAAGTAACCCGTTGCACCTTTAATATGCTTATAAGAATGGATGATCTCCTGTCCCATTATGATGTTGTCCGTAATCTGTCTTCCTGGGACGTAAGCCACCTGGAAGGGGGATATGACCGGATTGAGAGTCTGCTTGAATCTATCTGCCAGCAGTTTAGTGATGACCTTATAGGTAGTATTGCGTAAACTGATCGGTCGATAATCCGCCGGAGTTTGCGGAGTAGCCGCTTTGGGGATGAGGCAGATGTGGGTATGGTTAATATCGGGAGGGAGGATCGCTGAAGAGAAAAACTCCTTCACCATCTCATAGATATCTGAGTTTATAGTATCCCAATTCGACTGATAGAAGTGAGGTGGGTAACCATCAGGCCCTGGCGCCGCTTCTTTTTTCAGATTGTTGATTGCCCAGTCGATCTCTTCATTATTAGGGATGGCCGTAAGGGTCCGGTTCTGTTCTTCAGTAATAGTGGGGTTGAACAGATTCAAAGTATCAGGCTCTATACTAGGCTTGATGGTGGTACTGATGTGCAGAAGGTGAGTGGTGAAGATATCCTAAATATCTTTAATGTCTTCCTTCCAGTCCCCGTTACCATCCTTGATAGCATTGATCTTATTATTTCTGTTATGTTGGATTGCTTGGGAGTGAAAATATTTCGTGTTTTTGTCTCCTAACTTGATGAAATTGTTGCGCGATTTTTCCTTCCATATGCTTTCCTGTTGATTATATAAATCTTCCAGTTCAATGCTCATTCTGTTATATTCTTCTTTGGTTTTCATGTTAAGTATGTTTGCTGTTATCTGTTTTATCTTGTTCTCGATATTTCCAAACACCTGCTTGTTCCAGCGGGTGAGGTTTCTGCTAAGTTTTTTGAGGTCCCACTGGATGCTGTGCTGGCCTTTGTTATGTTTGATATTCTCCCAACTCTCTTTAATGAACCCAAAGCACTCTGGATGTGACATCCAAGTCCTGATAAATTTGAAGGGTTTAGGATTATTCTGATACTTCGTAACGTTATTCAGGAAAATCGGGAGATGATCTGACCCGGCTGCTTCTAAGTGAGAGACTCCAGTATTTGGGAAAAGACGCAACCAGTGAAGGTTTGCCATAGCCCTGTCTAGCCTTTCCTGAATAAGATTTTTGCCATACTGTTTATTACACCAAGTGAAAGGATGACCCTGAAAGCCCAAGTCCCTAAGACCTAAATCGTTAATGATTTCGATAATTCTGCTAGTGTTGGAGGTAGATCCGGTTAAGCCCCCACTCTTGTCAGACGGGTCCAGGATACAATTAAGGTCTCCGAGAAGAATCCAGGGCAGTTCATTGTTAATGTGGATATTTAACATGTTTTTCCACGGCCTAAGTTTGTTCTTATGATAAGGGGATCCGTAGAACCCAGTGATCTGAATGTCTGTCGAGTCTTGGTTGTTATGTAATTCAAAATGAATGATATTGTTGTCCGCATAAGTGATATTGATGTTGAAGTGATGTTTCCAGTATAGTGCCAAGCCTCCGGCTTTATTGATCGGGTCCACGTAGAAGTTGGAGTACTGTTTGCTTATGGGTATTAGTTTGTTCATATTTGTAGGTTTATTCTTCGTTTCTGAGATGAATATAATATCCGGATTCTTTTTGTTAATGATGGACAGTAAATTCTTGCGCGTAATGAAAGATGAGGCGCCTCTAACGTTCCAACTCAGAATAGAGGGGCAGTCCATAGCTTGGAAGCACTGAGGTTATCTAGGGGCAGCCCCCACCCCTACTTAATGGGCCTTACCTCCGGGAGACTGGTAGAATGGCTGGAGGCACCTCTTTGAATGAGTCGCAGAGCTCGAGAGTGAACCTATTTCAGACTGAAACAACAACACTACCCAAAGAGGAGGAAACACAACTAACAGAAACGCTACTAAGAAAGAAATTGAAGAAACTGCTAAAGAAAGATATAAACTCCAAAGATAATACAAGAAAGAAAAACTAAAATACTACTACACACCAAGATCATACATTACTAACCACCAAACAAAAGATGAGACAAACAGACTAACATCTAGCTAGTAACTAACTAACAAAATAGAGCTAGAGCCAAACAAACCACTGTAAAAATAAGACAGGCCACGAACTAGAACATAAAAACAAGAAGACAGATCCAAACCAACAACTAAGACTGAAATAGATTAATCTAACGAGTTAGATTGTTCTTTGCCACCATCCATCCTTGCCTCTGAATTCTGACTGGGGGACTCTAAGAGTGAGTCAGCAAACAAGTGACGCCTTCTTTCCTCTTGACTACTGATCGATTCTGGGGGAGGGCAATACCAACTGTCCGGAACAATAGGAGAGTATCCAAGAGAGCCAGACGAACTATTGGAAAACCATTGTTGATGAGAATCCCCCTTCGATGAACTCCCTCCTGTCGACATGTCTCTATGCCTCTTAGTCCAAGCCTTCCTAACTTCTCCCTCTTCAATCTTAACTTCAATAAGGGCCTGAGATTCCTTCCTCTTTCCCCTCTGATGAAAAAGGTCTTGTGGAGGGATCGGAGCTATTGGTGAAGGAGGGTTACTGGCCACTGTTACAGCCCATTGGGATACTGGAATAGGATGGTTTGGAGTTATCTCCATTGGAGAGACAGCCTGTCTAGGAACTTCCCTAATGCATGGGGTCAATGGATGCTCAATAACTCGACAGATGTGGCAAATTGCTTAAGGGAATCTGAGATAACTGAAGTTTATAGGTTTGCCACCATCAGTAAAAATCGAGGTGAGAGTAGACAGGAGAGGAGTTCTTACATCATACATAAACTGAACCTTGATGAACGGCTTGGTAAGCATATGAAAATTCTTCGGTAGGATCTGCATTAAATAGCCCATGCATGAGAAGATGATCTCCAGATCATGTTGGTTCTGAATAGCCGATGGAAGATCAGAAAAGTGACACCACATGGGTTCCTGCATTAGCTCTGGGAGCTCTCCACTGAAAGGGAATTCAATCTCTTGCATTACTATTAGAAGTCCCCTGATTATCCAAGGCCTACCCTGATTAATCTCATTCATCACTATGAGATTACTCGGTTTGATTAAAAAATAATTATGACCTTGATTAATAGGTGTAACCTGACATTCTCTGAAGAACTTGGACTGATAATATAAGTTTCTCCTGATGAACCCGATCCCATAGTTATACTGACAACAGAGACGAGCTATAAAACCAGAGGATATCTTCTGTAGTTCTTGATTCTCGGCTGGTTTTGGGTAGTTAATGGTTAGGTTGCCATAGTCAGATAAGTTGAGTTGTAAAGCCATGTTTTGAGAGAGGTGATCGATATTAAGATGAGAAGAAGAGGAAGACATGGATGGTTGTCTGCGAAGGAAAAGGATGTATGAATATTACTCTTTTTGAAATTGTATCTCTTCGGACCTTAAAAAATGGGTTTGATATTTGAATATTTTGAGTTTATACCGACAACAATTTCAAATTAAGTATATGATAACAAATCTGGTTTTTTTCCATTGCAAGCAATATCTAGTTATGAGACTATTGATGAATGTGTCTCAGAATTTAGTTTATTTTACTATAGTGATTTCTCTCAAAACGAATTAATCTCTTGAATAACCAATGTCTCTCGGATTTGCAGACAAGGTGTTAAAATACTTTCAAAATTTTGGTGGTGGTTCATCGAAGTTGGGATTATTTGCTTCGGGATTTAAGGAAAGAACAACTTTATTAATTAGGGTTTACTCTGATTTTTCTTGCAATTGGGAGCGTTAGAAATTACTTTTCGTTTAGTTCCATATTTCACTTCAATCTATAAGATGTATGTAGTTTCTGTGCTTTTCATTTTTGTTTTTCTAAAGGTTATAGAGAAATACAATTTCTTTATTATATGACTTCCAAAATTTTATAAATGAATAACTTGGTGTACAATTCTAAGTTAAAACTATTTCTTTGTCATAACTCACCGTGAACAAGTTGGTGTAAAGTTGTAGGTTATGCCATCTGATTCTGCAGAAACTCCAAATGACTAGATATGGATAAATTACCTTCGATAATCCGGAAAATACTCAAAGGTATACCTACTTATAAATAAGCTACTATCTAATATCTCACAAGTAAAAGTTATTCTGTATATTATAGTATAAAAGTATAATAATTAGAAAAGTTAATACATTAGTCAGTAAAATTGAACATATATTTAGTATGATCGACTCTTTCAGGAAGATAATCTCCAACACAAAATAGGGGATCAAGCTCCATAAGATTCATCTTTGTGCAACTTTAGACTTCAAATATATTTGATACATCATACAAGTCAACCAAATGTTTAGTCGTACGAAAAGTACGAGAACAATGACCTTTATACCACAACAATAACATACTTGTTCACAAACTTTGGGAGGGGTATTAGTCTTACATTTTACTTTATCAGGCTTTCTTGCTGCATTATTCTTTGAATGTGCCTCAAACACAGGTGCAGGCCCAGTATGTTGAGATTCATGGTTCGTAACAACAATTGGGTGTTTTGTTCATTGACCAAAAGACTTGTTAATAACTGAGAAAATTTAGAGAAACATCCCTCTTAGTATTGTGACTGCAGGATTATACCCGAGACTTAAAACATACTCAGGGTTTCATCAATCTTTTGCTTATCAGTAATGATATCTCCACCCACTTTTAGTCGTGGAATAATTTTACAAAAATTAAAGTTGGTCAGCGCTTTGGGGAAAGCTAAATAGTTTCCGGGGTGTGAAATTTTAAAGGGAATATGTAAAATTTTAGAAATTTTTCGGGGAAATAAATTTTAAGGGGAAATAAAAAAAAACACTCCACCTCACCTCACCTCACCTCTTTGTCTTCTCCGATTAGGTCGCCGGCCGGAAAATTTTCCGGCCGGCGACCATGAAAAAATAAAAAATTTTCACTCTCTCTCTTTCTAGAAACTCCGGCGAAGGGGTTTCCCTTCGCCGGAGTTCCGGTCTGTTGAAGAACAGACCAGATCGGTCCAGTTCGGTCTGTTGAAGAACAGATCTGGTCTGTTCTTCAACAGACCGCAACTCCGGCGAAGGGAAACCCTTTCGCCGGAGTTTCGAGAGAGAGAGAGAGTGAAATTTTTTTTCTTTTTTTTTTTTATGGTCGCCGACCGGAAAAATTTTCGGCCGGCGACCTAATCGGAGAAGATAGAGGTGAGGTGGAGAGAGAGTGAGGTGAGGTGGAGAGAGAGTGAGCTGAGGTGGAGAAGTATTTTGCTTTCCCCCTAAATAAAATTGTCAAACAAAATTGACCAATTTTTGACCAAGTCTTCACACCCCGGAAACTATTTAGCTTTCCCCAAAGCACTGGCCTTAAAGTTATATGCAGAAATAGGCGCATAATTTTGTAGTCAGATATATATAAAGTCGTTACAAGCTTTCAGAAGGATGACCATCTTCACGTGATCTTACCTATCTTTTACGATATTCCCTAAATTTAACAACTCTTCAACATACAAATATTCTTACTTATGGTCATCATATATGTGACATCTTAAATAAGTTAAAGCATGAGCTCTTAGCAGTTCATCTACATTATTCCCTTCGGTAATAGTATTCAGAAGACTTCTATTTTTTAAACTTAATCTTGCTTCGATAACCCATTCCATATAATTCTTTCCAGTTACGTCTAAGGCTGTAAAATGGAGTGTAGGAAGGTTAGACATCTCGAATAAGAATGAAAATATATTATGCCATTTGCCGATGTCGAAAATAAGTAGAGTAATGAAAAAACTCTTATTTTTTTTTATTTTTTTGGAATCAAACTTCATTTAAAAGCCAAAAGGCTAATGAGAATTACATCATGAAGTTGAAAATCAAAAGGCACAACCAAAACAGACAAACAAGTCAATTTATCCTCACTTGGGGTGCCTCTAAAGCTGTCTGATCTAACTGGTGGACTATTTTTCTGGTGCAGTCACCACTAACCATATTGGATTATTGGGTAGTTTTATTAAGGAAATAATAAATTCTAGCGTAACAAAACACGACGGAGTGAGGATATGTTTATAGCATGAGGAGGGCAAAAATTAAAAGGGGTGCCTATTTAGTCGGCTAACCCTAGAAGAACTCTTCCACCCAAAGCCTTGAATACTATTAGACCCTTTTTCATACCCATCCAATTGGTAGTATAATAGGCGAAGATAACTCTATAGGCAACATAATCCCTAAATTTTTGAGAGGGAGAGAGAGACAGAGGGTTTAAGGGTTTAAACAGATAGATGTGTTAATGGAGTATAGGGAGTGTTCTGGGACGAATTCAACAACTCCTTCGAGTACTAAGAAAACCCAGACATCACATGGAAATTCGGCGATGAGAAAGAATCCATCAAGACGTTTTTCTACAAAGAACGACACAGTATTTAAGTCTTCCATTTCCTCCTCAACAATCCCTCCAAACAACTTACCATTAATTTTAGATCAATCACCAACAAGGTAAAATTATCTTATCAGTTTCATATTAAATCTCAATTTTCGATCCATACTTCACCAAATAGGGTATTAAAAACCTTGAAATTTATGAGCATATGTGGTTTTATAAACATTCTAATTTCAATAAAATCATTCTGTGATATTATGGATATGGTATGATCTATAAACGGCAATCTAGTAGCCTATTTCGATATATGTCATATGACTCATATCGAAATAGCGGCTGATATGATGAGTCTGAAGGATAAAACAGTGATATAGCGGCTGATATCGGGTGCTAACATCGGTCATTATCATCCCTAAGCCATTATGCTATCGGAATTGATATCAAGAATACAATCTTCATTCTTCACATATTTGACCAAATGAACTTATGATGAAGGATGCCAATCATCCGAATGTACTCCTGACCAAAATTTCGATATCGAAAATAATTAATAGTCATTGTTACTATTTACTAACTCTAACCTTTTATGCAATTTAGTATATGTTTATACTTAGAGGCTGTTCACTTCTTGATCCACTTTAATTTGTTTTCGTAAACTCATTCCTAAAAGTGAAATAGCAACTCGAGTTATACTGAAATTTCGAGTGAATTTTCTGCATGAATTCTCATTTTGAATTCTTTCACAGAGATCTTCCGTCTCCAACTGATGAGATAAATAGAGCTAAAACGTCACCGGTATGTCTTTAGTTATTTCTTGTTTGCTACTTTGATTTTGGCATACAGTTAGTTCTTTATTACTCAACATAACCTCACAATTAAGCTTTTCAATGAAGGTCCAAATGAATCAACCTTGTCCGAGCAATGCTATGATTCAACAAGCCAAAAAATATGCAGTTGCACAGGCACAACAAGATGGGTCTACAGGAAATTTCAGAAGCTTTGATTCTCCATTTGGTAATTTTCTTCTTCCTGTAATTCCAACTGTTGCTGACTTAAATAAATAGCTTCAATTTACTTGTATTACCTTTCATTAGCCATCGGCTTTATGTTTATAAAAAGGATTATAAAGAAAACCTTCTAACACCGTTTTAGTTGTATTTAAATTGTACCTTACTATAAGCTTAGTTCTAGAAAGATTTACTTTTTAGTCATAAAAACACTTCTTTGTTATCATCTCGTAGTATGTAACAGTTATTCTTCGCCGCTTTTGACTTTCATGATTGATATTGTGTAATCAAGTAGCTCAGTTGTCAGAAAACTAGGAGCGATTTCTGGAAGTGAATATGGTTTAGTATATTAGTCGTTGATTTTATCTGCATCTATTTTATCAAAATTTGGATATGGTCTGCTTTGCAAATACTGTCATAGTGTCATAGACCACGTCTGCTCTCCACCTTGGCAGTACAAGGCTTTACTTTATACAGTTGGTGCACCATCTCTCTGATTTTCCGCATTTTTGAAATAGTACAGGAAACTTTGGTGCTTGGTCATCGAAATAGTTAGGTTCTATTATATACCAATATATCATTTATATGCTAATTCAGTTAACTAATTATTAGTGTGTAATTTATATCAAATAGCCATATCTATAATATGATATGTACATATGTATCTAGATAATGAGGGTGCCCGGTGCTTCTCCAAGTTCCTAAGTCGTTTACCCCTCACCGCATCCCACCCCACCCCACCTTTGTCTCTGACGACCTTGACAAATTAGTTGTCCTACTACCCAATTCATAATATAGTTTCGCTATTTTAATCTTCAGTTGAGGTCAACATCTTTTGGTGTATATACGCATACGCGCCTCCAAGGTTTGCTTATTCGTAAGTTCCATTAAACTAATCATCGAAAACAAGTTAACATGAATGCTACTTTGCCATTCAAAACTCGTTCACTGGTCAACTTCATTCATCATTAAGTTGCAATCTTTTTCAGACATTTTCATCTCTACTTGCAATAAATTTTCACAGGGATTGGCATCTTGAGTGGTAGTTATTTCTTTTGGGTAGAAGTAGAATTGTTCATTCATGAAGGAAAAATCTGCAGAGGTTAGTTGAGAAGACTAATCTTACAACCACAACAAAGAAAATAGAACATGATTACAAATGGCTCAAAGCCTAATTAAAACATCGTAATTAGGTTCATGACACCATTTGTTTTCTTCACGTCAGGTTGTTATTTCACTAGAAAATTGAAGCTTTAGCCTGAACGATTGTTTCCTTCACTAAGTCATACAAATCATCCATCACCCTCTATTCCAGATTTTTTGCATCTGGAATGCGTACCTTAAGAGAACTTTTCCTATATGTTCATTTCTTTCTTTTCCATCCTTCGTTAGCTAGTCGGTGAGGGAGCAATCTTTTCTTGACTTCAGAGGCAAAAGAGTAATGCAAAAGCAAGTATATTGTGGGCTCTTCATCGTATGTACACATTGAGCATCTATTGGAGTTGGAGGAGCCTTGTGTGATTAGTTTATCGATAATCGGCAGAGACCTGTGCAGGATTGGCTAAAGAAACTTTAAAAGTTATTGTCTTATTCCATAAATATGTCCGAAATGGGTCACCAATTAGCATTTTATAGTTCCTCCAAAATTTTGTTGAGAAAATTAAGATAGAAGCCCTTACTGGAGGGAGACCAAATTTTTCAATCTTGAGGAGCTACAAGGTTGTTTAGAGACCAAATTGTTGCAGTAAGAAGCTTGGTGAGCTCCTGCATTTCTTAATTTCTTATGGGTCTAGCAAGGTGAAGGTTCAATCAATCTTCTTTGAATTCACCACCCATAGATTCCCAGAACGAATTTTTTCCTTTGATAGTTAATGTTGTATGATCTTGAATAATAGGAGCAAGGGAAGGTATTTATCTCCAAAGGCCTTTACTCTTACTACGGATTTGGTTCTTCAGCAAAACATTTGTTGTTAATGCAATCGTACATTTATGAGATTATCCATTTCCGTAAAGTATTTGTCTCCTCCCATATCTCCATACCCATTTTCTAATTAGAGCTTTGTTCATCAATTCAAAATTCTTTATGCTTAAACCACCAGTCTTCTTATTCTACAGATTTTTGCCCATGCCACCTGGTGTTTCTTTCTCTTATTATGTAGTGATCCGCAAAAGAAATCTCTTATAATCTTCTCGACCTTCTTTCTTGTAGAAACTAGCATAAAAAAAAGTGAGAGGAACTAAAGTGGGATAGAGGTCTTTTGACCAGTGCAAGTCGTCCTCCTTTAAAAAGAAACCTGCACCTCCACAAGGCCAATTTCTTTTGCATCTGTTCTAAAGCGCCCCCCACCCCCCACCAAAAAAAAGTCTTGGCTTTCAGCAGATAAATCAAGGCAGCCCCAAATATGTGAAAGATAATGATTTTGGGTACATAAATTAGTTGTAGCTCATTTGGTAACCTCCGTGTTTCTCAAACAAGAGGACAATAGTTCAAATCTCACTACCTTCATTTGTCAACAACTCTTGGTTGAGGTGGTAAAAGGTATAGTCTTCCATCCTAGAGGTCAAGGGTTCGAGACACGCTGAATAATAAAAAAAAAAATGATTTTGGGTACCATTTGAGGATGTCTGAGGCTTCTTTGATGGTTCTATAGGAGAGTTGAGATTACTAATTTAACTTTTATCTCTATTGATTCTAAGCCTTGTTTGAAATTCAAACTTTTGTAGGATGCAATTAAGAGTGTGAAAATACTTTATTTTTTGCTCCGATAAAGACTATAGTGTCATCTGCAAATTGTAGGTGACTAATCTTTGTTCCTTGCTCATAGACCTTTAGACCTTTGAGGGTTCCATTGGATTTGGCTTCATGGATGAGTGACGAGAATGTTTCTCCTACTAGGATGAAGAGAAACGGTGACAGTGAAATCACCTTGTCAAATACCTTTGTAAGGCTTGAAGAAACCATACGCCTTATACCATTTAGAAGGGTGGAGAAGTGGGCTGAGTTTAGGTTATTTCTTCTCCATCTTCTCCATCTCCCATGAAAGTCCATATTTCGCATAACAATTCAACCTAGTCCCATCTTGCATCATCAACAGTTTTTTTTAGAAGAAATCAGCAGACTATGGAGTGTGAAGAACCCTATTGTAAATCAAGTTCTAACCTCGTCATCAAAAAAAAAAAAAAATCAAGTTCTAACCCATACGAAGAAACACAAACTAAGACAAAACACTACCATCCCAATCACACATGATAGGAACGGGTAAAAAGAGCATTATATCTAAAAAATAGTCAATCAGAACTTTGCAAACAGAACAACAACCAGAACAACAAATAGATCAGTGTGGATCAGAAACCTCTTTTGAGCCTCATTCTGATCTTGCCCAACTGATCGTTCTGTGTGGATCAAAAGTTTTCTATATCTAGCTTGACTAGAATTCAGTTTTGGTTATTTTTTGTTTCAGTTTGTTCGAGAAAAACTTCATGAGTACCATTGATCAGGCTAATGGGTCTGAAATAGAGTGGTACTTATTTCTCGAATTCAAACACGTAATGTCAGCAATATCTGTGTGTAACTGGTACAATTCACTTTTCATGTCAGTGCGGTTATTGGTTTTCCGAACATGTGATTTGAGCGGGGAGTCTCGAATGGTTTTTCTCTAAAATTGTGTTGGAAATATCAGGTTAGATCAATGGAAATCTTATCAGTTGGAGAACCAAGAACGGAGTTTGTTGTGTCGTGGTATGGAGGCCACTGCCTTGAAAGTGATTTCGGTACAAACGGTGCAAACTGTGTAACTCTGAACACTCCCCAAGGATTTACTACAACTATCATCTTCAACTTCACTGAAGAAGATGATATTGGAGAAGCAAAAAATCGGATTCAATATTTAGTAGCAGATGAATCCTTCTTAGTGTTGTGTGTTTCTGAATTCTGGTTTTGGCCTTATTGATGGACCAAGTAAACCCTATTAGGGTTTCCCAGAAAACGTGGAGAAGAATAAGGAAGTTGTGGATTTGAGGGAATCCTTACTTGATTTACAAGAAAACAAATAACATAGTTTTAGAAGCAATAAATACCAAAAAGTATTTATTTTATTTTAAATTCACCCAAACTCCTGAACTCTCAAACCCGACCCGGCCCGTGTTGGTCAGACAGACTATTCTCCTCAAGTGGGACTATCAGACTTAAAGGCTTTGGAAGCCATTTATTCAACAATCCCCCACTAAAGTGTTACAAAGACTTTTAAATACCGAGCATAAGTGGGACATGTACTTAAGTGTTTAATATATTTCGATTTGAATTGGCGCATAGTGAAGTAAGGCAACAACTAAAAATAAAGGGTTATTTTGCGAAAGGGTCGTACATAAGTACCAGGTTTTGTGAAAGGGGCATGACTGTTTATTATTTTGCGAAGGGGTCGTGGACTAGTATTGACCAGTTAAGTTTTTAACACCGTTTATTCTAGCTATATTGTTTAAAAGTTTTAACACCATTAATATAACTACACTAGATTCACAAAAGTGAAAAATTATAACATTCACCGTGAAAATATTAATTTTTCAAAATTTGCTAGCTGCTTCTATTAACGTAACTTTGAATTTCTTATAAACTATTAGATCAAACAAAATGATCCGCCTAAAAATCTCTGATGAAAATCGAAGGTCGAAGAAAGAAAAAGGGAAGAAGATGAATTTAATATATTTCTTCGTTCAAAAACTGAATAGGTACTTTTAGATTCACTTGGGTTAACGTCGTTACATCTACTTAATGAATTAATTGTTCATGCAATGCGGAAGTTAAATCTAACATTTATTTAACGGTCAATAATAGTCCACGACCCTTTCGCAAAATAATAAATGGTCATGCCCCTTTCACAAAACCTGGTACTTATGTACGACCCTTTCGCAAAATAACCCAAAAATAAAACACCTAAGTGAAATTACTCTTGAATTTGGTGATTCTTGGTTGAGACCCTCACAGCACATACGATACTCGTTGACTTTCTACATTCTCCGCGATTCGTTCATGTTCATTTAGTAGGCTTTGAACATACCTTGGGTCTAATGAGTTTTTAAGAAGACTGTTGTGTGTCTTCCATAGAAGGCGGTCTTCCACTCTCGGGCTCACGTAGGTGATTTCCTTAAGTCTACCTCAGTGTAGACACTAACCCCTCTCTCGGGCCATGAAATCATTAAGAACTTTGGTTAGTTCATCCTCATCATCATCAGCAACTATACACCCATATAGTCCATCTCAATAAGATCACCATTATGGTTATGGATATATCAGTTATCGGTGCATTCATCAAGTCCGTCTCAATAGGACCACCACAAGCGGCTATAAATGCATTAAGAACTTTTACAAGTTCATCCTCACATCATCGGCAACTATGTGTCCATCGAGTCCGTTTCAGTAGGACCGCCATAAAGGTTAAGAACACATTCATCACTCGGTGCATTCATCAAGTCTGTCTCAATAGGACCACCACAAAGGGCTATAAATGCATTAAGAGCCTTATGCTCAACCTGAGGTCCAACTCTGACCTGCTCAGCGAAGCTCTGCTGGGCTTTGTCCTCAGCTAGCTCTGCTCCACGCTATAAGAGTAAGAAATCAGCACAAAAGCTTTATCTCATTAATCTCGACGTCTCGAGAATCAATCTCCTCGTGAAGCCTTTAGGAAGCGGGTCTGCGCAGACCACACAAAATCTAGAGCTATCACACCATTCTTCACCATTTGCTCTACTGCAACATGCCTTATCCGGATGTGTCTCATTTCACCATTGTACACATTATTCTTTGTATCACAATGGTCGCATGTGAGTTATTATGAAAAGAGATCGGCATCATCTCCCACCCCCACTGTGACACGTCTTTCTAAAAAGACTTCTCAGCCACTCAACTTCTTGACCTCCCAAGTCAAAAGCAATAAATCCAGACTCCACAGTAGAACGTGTTATGTATGTCAGTTTGTAAGACTTCAATGACACAACACCTCCACCAAAGATAAAATTATACCCACTAGTTGAACAAATTTCATCATTGTTAATGACTCAATTAGCATCACAATAACCTTCCGAAACTGTAGAAAAAATTACTTTACTGCAGACCTAGGTCAATAATGCCTCTTAAGTACTTGAGCAAGTGATGAAGACCATTTTATAGTTCCTTACTGGGTTACGAGTATATCTAGCGAGTCTGCTAACCGGAATGACAAAACCAACTTCAGTGTAATTCACCAAGAACATCACACTTCTCATGATCTTAGCATACTCTTGTTTAGAAAAGTAACACATTCATTCTTAAATAGAACTATACTAGGGTCATATGGAGTTCTCACATGTGTCACATTATATGTTCGAACTTTCTTAATATTTGTTCAACATAGCGAGATTTACTTACAGAGATGACATTTGGGTTTCTCTTAAACTCAACCTCAAGAAGGTCATTTTCCTCTATTAAGTCCTCTATCTCAATCTTAGATGACAGAAAGGTCTTGACCTCATTCACATCATCTAAAATTGGCACCAAATATAAGCATGTCATCAATCATACCGACAGATGATGACATATCCAGACTTACACTGTTTTTAATGTACACATGAGTCTGAGTTATTCTTAGTGAAGTCATTGCTTACCATGGTACTATCGAATTTCTCATGCCACTTCTTAGGTGCTTGTTTTAGACGTACAAGGACTTCTTCAGTCTTCACACCTTACTCTCTTAACCATGGATCACAATCCCCTCGGGTTGAGACATATAAATCTCCTGATCTTGGTCTACATTCAGGAAGGTTGTCTTTACATCCATTTGATCTTTTATCAAGTCATGCAAAGATAGCCAACGTACAACGTGACCTAATCGTAGTAATTTTAGTCACTAGAGAGTAAGTGTCGGAGTACTCAATCTCTCTTCCGTGTAAAGCCTCTAATCACTAGTCTGACTTTATACTTATCTATGGTCCCATCAGATATCATTCACATTAACGCTAGAAATAAATACATCATCAATAGATAATAATATTATCACATACCTATCATTAAACTGTTTAGAATAAACACACGATTCAAGATTATTCACAGTAAAACTATTACTCAATAGGGTATTATCAAATTTCTCATATCAATTATTGGGACCATGTGACAACTTCTTCAGTCTAGGCATCTTACTCCCTTGACCAATGACCACAAACCTCTCAAGTTGAAACATGGAATTTTCCTAGTTAGGTCTCTAATCGAGAAGGTTGTCTTTGTAGGTATTTATACCTATCTATAGGATTATGATACTACCTAATGTTGTAAACGGAATCTTAATCATCATATGATTAACACTAGGTTGCCTAGGATCTATACATGAACTAGAATCGGAAAGATGATTACCTTAATCGCTTTCCCACGAACTAAATTCTGACCAGTATTCTTAAGATCAGAGCTCTAAGTTAGGTTGCCTAGGGTCTATACATGAACTAGAATCGGAAAGATGATTACCTTAATCTTAATCATCATATGATAAACTCCTTTTTTTCTCTCTCAAACAACTCTCTCTCTCTCTGTGAGAAGATTACTCTTAAGTTGAGTTAAGTTAAGTTGCCTTTTAGGTTGTCTAACTTGGTCCTTATATAGAATCCCAATTATAAGAGTCTGACCCAAAATTGGATTCATAAAGACCTAATTATAAGGTTTTTACCAAAACATCCTTTTAGGGTTATTTCAGTGTGGCCGGCGACTATAGCCCTTTCATGGGCTTCTTTGGCCGACCCACTTAAAGCCTAGCCGTCCATGAGATGGCCGGCCTCTTGCCTAGGTAGGCCATCGCATGACCGACCCACCTAATGCCTTTCCGGGCCTCCCTCTCGAGCCCAGTCTTGTCTGTCTTTGATCCGGACTCCTCCGAATCGATTAGGCTTACCAATAATGTATCCAATCCATCTATTTTCCAATCTCCCACTAGTCAATTCTCTCGGTACAAGTCATCACGCTTATGTGTAACCCTTGTAGGATCCGGTCTATGTTAGCCCCGGATTAGCGAAGTGATCCGACGATCGTAAGCTGCTTCTAGCTAAGCATTACGACCCCTAATTCAACCGAACTAGATGATCTCCCGAGTAAGGTCATCAAGATCCTATTCGCCAAATCGTACGCATCGCCATCTTGGTCGAAGGACATTCCTTTGGAAGAATACCATTCCTTAAGATCGAGGGAATATATCCTTCAAACTCCCACTTATACTTAGAACAAGTGCAATGCTCGATTCCCTTGTCTTTTTATATCTCATCTGATATGTCATACTAATCAGACTTTCTTGATCCCCGAGAACAAACTGTCAAGTCAAATGATTAACTCTTAATCCATTTGAGCGTGGCCAAACATTTTCTAGTTGTTACTTATCAAGTGGCCCGAAGATACTTTATCTTGATTCTACTCAGGAAGACATATTCCTTTCTTGCACTCCCACTCAATTTCATGTCTATCCTGTCTCGCCTAGCAACCACTTTTATAACCTCTTTTTACGGCACGGCGTTTGGTGGTACCAAAGTTTGGCATTCCTTAATAAACTGTGCGAGTACTCATGTTTTGAGGAATCTCTCCAATTTGCTTAAATGAGAGTTATGACGTTTCATAACTTCAACTCTTGAAGTACTCTCACTTTGGCGGGTTTCCAGTGTATCAACTATACACCCATGAAGTTGACTTGAATACTCCTATTCCCATAGCCCAAGAAACAACGCTATCTTGTCAATCACTCATGCTAGTCTTCTTAAGTCATTGTTGTCCAACCAATGACCTGGACTAGGGATAGCATAATGGAATGCTTTCATCTTCACCTAGCAGGGTTTCTTTTATTAGATCACGCATCTAATAAACCTACCTGAAACACTCCATTATTTTGGACTGTCGTCTAAATTCTAAACCAAAATTTAGATGACGAGATAAACTAAGTTTATTTCGGATAACAAAAGTTTGTAAAATTTGAGCACTCACGTAAACTCCTTTACGTTCTCAATTTTGCAAGTCTCTTACGACTCTCTACCTTGATCCTAATTCCCTAGATCCGTACATCTTCCACGTGCACGTTCGTTCTAAGGTGACAGTTTAGATGGGGATTTTAATCCAATTTCGTTTTCACTTCGCTCATTATTATCATGCTGAAGAACGCTTTCATCAGCCTTTAAGATAATATCAGTTTCTTAAACTGAAACTAGTACTTCCTAAGTTCTAATTTTACTTTCTTATTTAGCAGAGTTAGCAACGACTCCCAGTATGAAAACTCATTTTCATCTGTTTGTCCTTCCTAAAAGATTCTTATCTTTATTTTCGGAAGATTGTTTTTAAGACTTTCTTCAACCCTCGAATTCAGAGACTTAATCCTAGATGCTTCCAGCATCCTAGGCCGCTCTCTGATATTTATGGGTGACGACATCTTTATACTCCAAGTATTTCTTAGATGTTCGGGTAAACATTAATCATCTCCATGATTGATCTTATTTCTTAGACATAAGTATTTCTCTCATTTTACTTTCGCTTATCAGAATTTCCAAATTCTGAATCTTGCTTGGTAATATTCCATGCGAGATGGGTAGAAGCTCTCTCTAAGAGTATTTCTATTTAGATCTCTTCAATGAGTCTTATCATCTTTTTGATCTATTGCTATAGACTTCGATGCCCATATTAATTTACCCTCGTCTTGTGTCCTATTGAGTCAGTTCCCTAACTGTTTTGTCATTCCTAATGTTCTTCTCAACCCCAGTATGTCCCTACATACAGGACGTAAAACAAACTTGTTTCACTCCCACTTACCTTCTTATCGAACAAGACTACTCATTCTGATAAGAAATTGAACTCTTTGAATTTCTTCACGAATGTTAGAAACCCACTCTTACTCTTATCTCTTTTGACTCTTAGCCAAATTTCAGAGTGGTTCTGCTACAGTTTGTGTGAGTCTTCCGAGGACTCACTCGGGGTTTTTTAGCAAATTTCGAGAGACCTTCTTAACTCCTTAAGAAGTTTCCTAGCGAGTAACTCCTTAATCCCAATATAGCGAGTAACTTCTTTACTGCTGTTGGTTGCTCGATTCGAATCTTGATTCGAATATTTTCCTCCCACTTGTCTTCTTTGAAAAACCCTTCTTTCAAGTAAGACACCATCGAGAGCAACAATCCAATTGTGTTTCGACGATTTGCGGGAAAACCTCGTTTTTCTTTTTTCGAAGAACCTATGTCTAAAGCTTTTAGACTTCGAATAAAAGACTGGTTTTAGAACAAGCTATGTCTAAAATCCATACTTGTATGGAAATCATTTATTCATTATAGAGATATTGGTTTTAGTGGGTCGGCAGATTTGTATTAGACATTTTGTTTCGGAAGAATATATGACTTTAGACTTTATGATCTCATCATAATCTTTAGTCAGTTTGATTCCTTACTCGTTTCAGGTTTAATTTCTGAAACTTTTCCTCTAATATAGTATTTAGTCTATTCTAGTCACATTAATCACAATCTTATGTCTAACATAAGTTTTAATGATTAATTGACCTCTGTTTTGTCATAAGAGATCTTGTCAAATTTCTTAGTTTGAACCATGATTAACTATTGTCGAGAGATACGCGATCAAACAACTTTAGCTTCATCCATGTTCTTCCAAATTTATTTGACCAGAATAGAACAACTAAATTAAATCGTTAGGTACTGTTGTTTAAAAGTTAAATAGGCACCTTTAAGAACATCATAAAATACTAAATACTTTATTTATTTCCATAATCTCATTACAGAGTCGATGTTCGAAAACAAAAATTAAAACTAATTAAAGTAATCCTATGGAGTATATGATCCTTCTTGAGCTTTTTCAGCAACTCTTGCTTCCTTAGCTTTTGACAGGTTCATCTCCTCTTCAATAAATACTCAGCTCCCACTTGTTTCTGCCATTCATAATGAAAATAGCTTTCTTGTGTATCTAATACATCTATCCAATGTTCTAAGCGGAATCTCAAACATTATATGTTTAACACTAAATTACCCGGATCGATATACATGACTAATCAATGAACTAGAATGGAAAGAAGATTACCTTTAATCGCTTTCTCACGAACTAAATCCCTACCAGTATTCGGAAGATAAGAGCTCCAATTGTCGCTCCTCTACTTGAGACACCGAGTGTATGACTTGAACTCCCTCCTTCAAGTCAGCTAGGACCTTCTTGAAGGTTGAGATGAAGAACTCCTTCTTCTTGACTAGATAGTTGAGATAAACTCCTTTTTTCTCTCTCAAACAACTCTCTCTCTCTCTCTCTCTGAGAAGATTACTCTTAAGTTGAGTTAAGTTAAGTTGCCTTTTAGTTTGTCTAACTTGGTCCTTATATAGAATCCCAATTATAAGAGTCTGACCCAAAATTGGATTCATAAAGACCAAATTAGAATTTTTTTACCAGAACACCCTTTTAGGGTTATTTCAGTGTGGTCGGACACTATAGCCCTTTCATGGGCTTCCTTGGATGGCCCACTTAAGGCCTACTCGGCCATGAGATGGTCGGCCCCTTGCCTAGGTCGGCCATTGCATGACTGGCCCACCTAATGCCTTTCCAGATTTCCCTCTCGGGCCCGGTCTTGTCTGTCTTTGATCCGGACTCCTCTGAATCGATTGGGCTTACCAATAATGGATCCAATCCATCTATTTTCCAATCTCCCACTAGTCAATTCTCTCTGTACAAACCATCACTCTTATATGTAACCCTGTAGAATTCAGTCTATGTTAGCCGCGGATTATCTAAGTGATATGACGATCGTAAGCGGCTTCTAGTTAAGCATTACGACCCTTAATTAGACCGGACTAGATGATCTTCTGAGTAAGGTCATCAAGATGTTATTCTCCAAATCGTACGCATTGCCATCTTGGTCGAAGGACATTCTTTCGGAAGGATACCATTCCTTCAGACCGAGGGAATATACCCTTCAGTCTTGACATTCATTTGCTGGATCACCACGTCATTCAAGACAACCAAGACAATAAGTGACCTAACAGTTGTGATTTTTGGTCATAGGAGAGTAGGTATCAAAGTAGTTAAGTCCTTCACTCTCTGTAAAACCTCTATTTTTATACCTTTCTATTGTCCTGACGAGTCCTGACTTTCTCTTAAACAACCATTTACTTCTAATGGATTTACACCCTTTAGGTAAGTCAGTCAGTTCCCAAGTGTGATTTGCTAGGATAGAGTCTAGCTTACTCTTCATGGCCTCTTTCCACAAGCTTTAATCTAATGAAGTTATTGGCCTCATGATAAGTCTTTGGGTCAGTCTCAATTAAGAAACTAGACACGAACTAATCATTCAGCCATTCTACACCTTCAGACAGAAAAATAAATAGTGATAAAGTGCAGGCCAATGCTCTTCTCTATCCTATGTCTCTTACTTTTCTTAAGTTCCTTTTCGTCTATGAAGTTATCAATGGAAGAACTAGAGGGAGGCATACTATTAGGCATCTCAATATACAAAGGTATGCTAGTAAGTGACTTATCATGCAAGGGAACATTCTCAACAGACAGCTTCAAAAGAAACACATGCTCAAAAAATTCAGCATCTCTAGATTCTATCATAGCATTATCGTCTAACAACATGAACCTATATGCAACACCATTATGAGCATAACCAACAAAAATAGAATCAACTGTTTCGGTCCAACAGTGACTTTCCCAAAGTCAGGTTTACCCACTTTTGGTAGACATCCTCACACTCTTAAAATTTCAGGTTAGGTGCGAAACCGTTCCATAATTCAAAGGTGTTTTGTCTAACACCTTTATCAGGTACCAATCCAACACATGGCAGACGGATAAACTAGCCTTCCCCCACAGGTCCTATAGTAGTCCTACCTAAAAGCATGGCATTTTTCATGTTCTTAAGTGTCCTCTTATTTCTTTTAGCTACACCTTTTTGTTGTGGCGTATAAGGGGCACTAAGATCATGAATTATCCAATGTTCCTCACAGAAAGTCTTAAGGGTGTTAGGGCTTTACTTACCACCCCTATCTGATCTAGACCTTTTCTAATTTCCTGTCCAGTTGGTTATCTACTTCAACCATATATTTCAGAAACATCTCTTTAGCTACATCTTAAACCCAAGGAGGTAATCTCTTGTGTACCTATAGTAATCATCTATGAAATACTTTTCACCTCCCTTCTTTGCTAGGCAGTTCTTGATGTCAGCTTAGTCTCTGAATGTACTAGTTCTAACAATTCAATCATTTTTTAATTTTAGTTGTGACATGTTTAAAAGGTGAATAACATGTTTAGGTTTTACAGAAACATGACATTTAGTGTGATTGTCAAGATCATCTACACTAATACGTTCACCATTTTCAGATTCTCAATATAAACATAATTAACATGTTCTAGTTTCTATACATACAAGACATCTAGTGTGATCATCAAGATCGTCTACACTTACGAGTTCATTCTTCTTGAGAAGCAGAGTAGATCATGTCCTAATCTACCATGTCACACATGAAAATGATATAACAATACTAGTAATGTTTTCATGCACAATGTCAAGAGTTGCTAACACATATTAGAAAATACTCATAGTACTTTAACTAATATTAAATGAAACGAAGTACCTTAAGATAGCAAGCGTTGCTTCAGAAGGGTTCACTAACACCCTCAGTTCAGATATCCAGTTTTGATCCCTTCTCGATTAGGGCTTCACCTTCCGCCGTATGCCAATCTCCCCTTAAGACAACGTAGGAGTCCCTTTAGTAGTGGAGATGTTAGCTCCCTTTAGCAGGAATTTTATTTCCCACAATAATGGAGATATTTATCTCCCTTCAGCAGAAACTGTTTTCCCCACAACAGTGGAGAGATTGTTTCCCGTTTTGGCAGAAACTGGTTTCCCTGTAACAGAGTAATCTTCATCTTCCTCCCAACATAAATCCACCATGAAAGCTTTAGGCAAGCTTTATCTCTCTAGGAAATCTGCATCAAACTCATAACCAAATACAAGAGAAATCAATGCAAGGAAGTTTTAAGAAGAAGCCCTAGGTTTTTCTGCATAAGATAATGGTCGAAATAACCGACAAATAGTTTGGCCAAAATAAGAGGAAGTCAGGAAGATCCGGCATATAGTGCTCTGGTCAAAACTTCAAGAACAACTTAGATGCTCCTCTCTTTGCCGTACCAAAACCCTGGATAATAGCAACATAAGACTATCCATTATTTCTAGGATAGTCTTAACGCCTAGGGTTTTATTACGCTCCCGTCAACAGAAATCGATGTAACGACTAACGTAGATCGTAGTTGACTTCCAAAAAGAAAAACAGAAATCGATGAACAAATTGACTTTTTGTCATTGAAAAAACAAAATACTTTTATGAACTTATTAAATGTTAGTATTAGATAAATTTGATCATTATCTTGGGACAAAATATAAAACTAAATGCAAAGAAGATAAATTTGATAAAGAGAAAAGATTTGAGAGAGAGAGAGAGAGAGAGAGAGAGAGGTTAAGCCCTTATGTAAGCCTTTATTTTATAATTTAGAAAAAATATAAAAATTTATCCTGTCCACCAACGAATTCGAACTCATGACCTTCCTTACTAAATCCACACGCTTAACCAAATGAGCTACTATGCTTGTTGGTTTTAGTTTTCATCTTCAATTTCAGTAGAAAACTCAAACGTAGGGAGATTTCTACTGTGCGGGCGCACGACCCTGTACGAATGCCTCTTAGTGTTGTGTGTTTTTGTTTATGGACCAATTAAACCCTATTGGGGTTTCCCAGAAAACGTGGAGAAGAATAAGGAAGTTGTGGATTTGAGGGAATCCTTACTTGTTTTACAAGAAAACAAATAACAGAGTTTTAGAAATAATAAATACCAAAAATTATTTATTTTATTCTAAATTCACCCAAATTCCAGAACTCCCAAACCCGACCCGACCCGTATTGGTCAGACTGATTATTCTCCTCAAGTGGGACTATCGGACTTAAAGGCTTTGGAAGCCATTTATCCAAGAAATTGAACCTGTTGTTGTCGTAGAAGTAATTAGTTGATGTTTATCTTGATTTGTTGATTATTATTGGTATCTCTGACCATTTCATTATGGTGAACTCTTGTGATATTTATGAGTCGGATGTTTATCATCTTAGTAGTCTCAACTTTAAAGCTCGCACGTTTAATCACGTCTCTTGATTGATGATTGCTTAGAAGTTGTGCACTAGATTATGGTGGTGCTTCTTTAGCGGTATTTACTGTTTTATCAAATTAGACAAGTGATGTGAATCGAAAAATGCCATAGGGCCACTGTCCTAGTCGGATGTCCAGGTACGACATCTGAAATGACTAAGTGAGTGTACTGCTATTTTCTATTTCAATTAGGCGATAAGTCAAAAAGAAAAAAATATTAGGTTTAAGGTCCAAAGTTAATAAAAAAAGGTAATTAATCTATTTTTTTGAATCATTCTTTTTTCCTTATCTAATACACCAATGCATCACTAATGTGTTAATTGTTTAGTAAAGATGTAGATATACATATTGACATATTCATTTTTTTTACGCAATACAAACTTACATGCCGTTCGGCTTAAAGCAAACAAAGCGTCGCTTTGGACCACTAGTTTTTAGGGGCCACCAATTTGGTATTTCACAAAGAAGTTCGTTTTATGGCCCAATTAATACAAAAAGCGAAAATTCAAATTCTGTCAAGTTTCAATTAACATTCTCTTTCGTAGATGACACTATTGTGGTCTTTAACTCAAATGACATCTCTAAATTCTAGTGCAACACTCTAAAAATTTAAAAGTTATTTAGGTTTTATTATTCAAATGGATAATTTTGCTTTTAATATTGAGTGGACAATTGAGATCCTAAAAATGAATCTCAAATAATGAGTTTCATCTTGAGACATCTTAGAATTAAATGCTGCAACATCATCCTAAGATCCTAATGATTCTTGCATTAGATAAAGTTTTCGTCTTTAGTATAGGGTTCTAACTAAATGGTATCGGAACATGGTCAAAAATCATGTTTTTCTATTTTAAGTCCCTTTACCAATTGGGATCATTGTATTTAGAATTTTTTTATTCAAATTATTATTTGGATAAAAACTAAGAATAAAATAATACAAGTATTAGAATTTTCTTTTATTTTAATGTTCTTTTTCTTTAGATCCACCAATTCTATTACAAAACCTATTTTTCTTTAGATCCACCAATTCATGATCTTGAGGATCTTCTTATTTTATGACCTTTAGGGTATTTTCTTTGGGAGATTTTATAGGGCCCCCTCATTTTTGTTAAAAGGACCCCCCTCAATGATGATTTACCGAGTGAAATGGTTCATGGGGAGGCCTTTTAACAAAATTGGGGAGGCCTTATTCCATTTTCTTTTAGTTTATGTCTTGCAAATTCTTTCTCTTCATAAAGTACTTTACATTTGGAAGTTTTGTACTTCACTTATGTAACCCTTATGTTGTTTGAAGAGAGGATTTAATCTCTCAACCATGTAATGTCCTGGATTGATATCCCTGTAATGAATGGAATTATGGTTTAATAAAAAAAATAACCACCACCTATAAACATTATGTTCTTACATACTTTCAAGTTCTTCTCGTCTCTTTCCTATGTAATGCATTTATTATTTCTCAATACGTAAATGATGTTTCATCAATGGTTTATGATGCTTCACCAATGGAAGATGATTATTGACTATTTGCAACTTAATACAGTTTCACTCTATTAGCGAAAATGTTGGTGAATTTTTTCTAAAAAAGTAGAAAATTTTGGCCACCACGGTTACTTTTTCCGTTTGTTGCTAGAATTTCGGCAACTTTTTATTGGTGAAGGCGAAATATATATACGTATGTATATCTACCTGTATATCTACATGTATACCTACACACAAGGACAGAGTCACGGTTAGAAGAACCCTGATTCTTGTTAGGGGTAGAGAGTCTAGTATTAAAGTCACATTAGGCATATCTAGCACGAAAATCAAAATTAGCCAAATAGTTTTCCACTTGATCAAGCACACCGATGGTCACTAGTTTGTTATTTTTATTACTGATGTTCCGGAGCCACAAAAGAGCTAAAAGGACATGGAAAGATTTAAAATGTGAAGGCGAACATTTTAGAGTTACGTTGTTAAGTAGTTATAAAAGCACACATATTCTTGCTTATGAAGGATATAGTCCTTCGGTCCGAAGGAGATGTCCTTCCGAAGGAGATGTCCTTCCGAAGGAGTGTCTTTCGACCAAGATGGAAATGCGTACAATATGTCAGTTAGGATAAAGATGACTTTTTCCGGAAGATCATCTAGTCCGGTCCACTTGGGGGTCGTAATGCTTAGCTAAAAGCCGCTTACGATCGTCGGATCACTTCGGTAATCCGCGGCTAACATAGACCGGATCCTACAACGGGTTACACCAAAGAGTGGTAGCTTGATCGGAGAGAGTTAACTCATGGGAGCTTGCCTATAAATGGATACGATCTAGTCTGATAGTGCCAAAAAGATAGAAAGAATCGGGCTCGAAAGAGAAGTCTAAAAAGGTGGAAAACCCACTTATGGGGTGTTCAGATCAAACCCGGTAATGGGTTGATCTGAACCGGCCATAGTGTGGGAGTGGGCCGGCCAGGGCAAGCCCATTAATGGGCTTAAGTGGCCGACCACTGATAGGCCTAAAAATAGGTCTATTCCTCAAGTGTAGGGGTCAAGTTATAGTATTTCTAATAAGATCGATTATCGTTCCAAAGGACAAGCTATTTTACCTAAATCTCGAATTAAAACCCCTTTCAAATTTTTGATTTGATTTGGAAACTACTTTAAAAAAGAAAGCAATACTAATAGACTAATAAGAATGAAATCAAGGTGAGAAGAAGAATCTAGGGTTTTCGATTTCACCACATAAATGGACTACTTAAAACATGCAATAACCAACAAATCCCTTTTCTCATGTATAACTCAAAATCTAACATAATAAACTATTTAGATTTCGAATGATATTCTATAATAACTCAATTCAAAACCATATATATTTGATTGACTATCATATAAATCTAGAATCCTAAACTATCATTCATTATCTAAAAAGCATATCTCATCTAATAATCTAATAAAAGCATGAAATATCTAATTATAATGCATGAATGATGAAAAGATCATAGAATCAATATGAAATGACAACTAATAAACATTGAAGCTTAATAAAAGGATTTACTAATCATTAACACATCTCAAAATAAGCCCAAATATGGGCTTCCTCTACACCCTAGATACAAATTTAGCTACTCATGGAATCTAAAGTAATATTCATTAAATTTATAAAGTAAATGGAATTACAAAAGATAATGAAAAGAAATCACCAAATGAGATCTATATCCATTGCTACACTTGCCTCCATTTTGATATCCAATAAATGCTCCAAATGTTTTCAATAATATTGTCTCAAAACTCCAATCGTAGCTTTTTTTTAGAAGAAGAAGAGATAAGATGAGATTTAGAAAAGAAATAAGAGGATACAAGATTTTAGAAAAGAAGTTATGAAGAAATTAGAAGTAGAAAGAAAATATAGAGAAGAGATGAAGAAATTAGAAAAGAAAAGAGATTGGAAAGATATTATGGAGGAATGGGTAGTAGAAGAAAAGAATGGAGGCTAAAAGAGGAGAAAGAGGCTAAGAGGGGAGCGCTTGGTTGGTCTTCTAAAAGTGTTTATATAGAGTTAAGGTTTAGTTGGGTTAAATGGTAGAAAAGAATAAAAGGAGGGTTACTTTTGGAATTATTAGGGGTTTAAAATATAAAACCCTAAAAATACACAAGTGTAGTGGCGGCTAGGGTTTGTGAAGCTGATGGGATGGACACGTGTCGACCTCTAGAAACTGCTGGGAATTCGGAAGTTACTGTGTAGCGCAGCCATGTGAAAATAAAGTCGGCCGCATGGGAAATCCGTCGGATTAGCAATGCACGGATCTGGTCGGTTTTAGAAGGGACACGTGGTTGGGAGCATGGGAGCTAAGTGACTTCGGGTGCACGGGATAAGTAATAAAAGAGCAGATCCACAGGAGCCGTCCGATCTAGAAAACGCGGAAGGGTGTGGCTGAGATTAAAACATACAATCCGGGACTACTGAATTAAGATGCAACGCGCTACACTGAAGCGTGCTCATGGGTCCATTTCGGTGCTAAGTGGGATTACGGAACTTAGATGAAACGGCCTCTAGGATGCGACATGTGTCTGTTCAGATACCGCGTGCCAGAACCGTACACGACATTGTCCCGCTAGTCAACATCCTTTGACTGAACTTTGACCTTGATTTATTCCTTCGTCCGGACTCCGATTTGACTTACGTTTTTTCCTACGGACTCGTCTCGACCTCTAATTTTCACCCAAGTACTCGCATTGGCCAAAATACCATAATGCCCTTGACTCCAAATGACTAAAATACCCTTCATGCATCTATTTCTCATTTTTAACCGATTTCACACCTAACTCTGCAAATGACACCTAATCATGAAAACCAACCATTTTATTATAATAAAGACTCGAAACAGACTAACTCGGATAATTTAAACGACTCAGATGGGACATTTTCATGACCCATCAAACATCCTCAAACTTAGATTTTGCTAGTCCTCGAGCAAAATAAAACAAAACAAAAACCTAACTCACTTTCGGAGGAATCCCGGTTTCACTTAGCATATGCAACAAGCAGTTAAACCTCGAGGTTTCCCTAGTGGACGAGTTTTGTCTCGTGAGGGTTTCTAGAAAATGTACCTACAAAATTCAAAAACACTTCTAAAATACAATAGGGTCCAAAAGCACTCAAAGTCAACTAAGACAGACCAAAAATGTTTATCTCCTAGAAAATTTTAGCAAGCTAATAGGAATCAGTCAAAGTTAACAACACTATACAGACGTTAAAAATCTCTTCACTAATAATCTCGACTCGAAGTGTACGTGACTAGCCACAACGAGAATCACTTCAGTTCCAAACAGACAGAGCCTTGATTCCTATCTTAATACATTTCGCCTCGACTTTGGCCTCACAGACATACGCTCTAAAAGATGAAATCACTCAAGAATGGTTTGCTCGTATGTGTGAGTGTGATCACTAAACTTGGACTCAACATATAATAAAGGGTGAGGACAACATTTTAAAACGAATGATCTACGAAAAGGAATATAACCACTAAATGGAATGGGGAAGCTCACTTACCCTTCTCACCCACTCTACCCTCTAATAATGTTTCCTAAAGGTTGACGGATACAAGCGATGAGATGGATGATGATGAGATCCCGAGAATGTCGACGCCTTCAATGCTAGAGAACTTCAAGCAACTTCCATACTTAGCTTTTTGCTTCGAACACTTATTTTACATAACAAACTAAAGTTCACATGAACTTTTTACACAATCTTTCTGTTTTTTTTTTTTTCACTTTTCACTTCAAATTTTTTTTTATTTTTTTTACTACAAACAATGCAATACCAACACTAGTATTCTCAATAATCAACTTTTCCATTTTTCGCACTTTACTTTCACATTCTTCTTCCTTTACTTTTCATGCCTTCATTCTCGGGAGTCATGTGATGAATGGATGGTGGAGTATCCGTCTTCCTAAAGTTGACACTATTATCGGGTTTCATGGACTACAAGAGTAAGGTTTTTCGCTATCCTGATGTCACTCCTAGTGGCTATTGAAGTTGAGCACACGAGATCAAATGAGCCCTTTTTATAAAGTTGCGAGGTTGAGTAGCTCTTCACTCTACTCAGAGTCAGCGCAGAAGAGTACGCTCAAAGGTAATAGAAAGGCTCAGAAATCTCACAAGGGTTAAGTCTCCACTAATGATTAATCTAGTTATCTCAGAACCGTCTACCCTTCACTTCCATAATACTCACATGGCTAGCACATAGACGACCTCAAGACTTGACATTCATGAAAAAACCTTTAACAACCGGATAGTGTGATCAACTCGACTCTATAACTATTAACAAGCCAAAAACAACTATTAAACTCACATTTTCGGTCCAAGATTGAAAAATTTTGAACCCTCTTGAATTTTCGAAATGAAGGACTTCGCAAAAGTTCTTCCCTATCCCCAAACTTAAACCGAACATTGTCCTCAATGTTCTGAAGACCATGCCAAAATAAAAAGATGAGAGGAAAGATATTACCAGACTCCACTGTCCTATATCAGAAGTATGGGTTGCCTCCCAAGAAGCGCTAAGTTTAAAGTCTTCAGCCAGACTAAGCTGATCATCAGGAATAACTTCTGATAGACTGAATTTTCGACAAAAACATCCACGGTTTCGGGTGATATTTCTAAAAATGATTTTAAACGTTGACCATTGACTTTAAAACAAACACCATTTTTATCCTCAATATAAACCGCACCATGAGGATACACAAATTTGACAACAAAAGGCCCCGACCATCTAGAACGAAGTTTTCTAGGAAATAAATGCAAACGAGTGTTGTATAAAAAAACTTTTTGACCTGGTGAAAATGATTTTCTCAAAATGTTTTTATCATGAAACACCTTCATTTTATGCTTATACACTCTAGAACTCTCATATGCATCATTCCTCAATTCTTCTAACTCACTAAGTTGGAGTTTTCTCTCTCTACCTGCGTTGTCAAGCGAAAAGTTCATTTGCTTGATAGCCCAATATGCTCTATGCTCTAACTCTACAGGGAGGTGGCAAGCCTTGCCATACACCAACCTATATGGAGACATTCCAATAGGAGTCTTAAACGCTGTACGATAAGCCCATAATGCATCGGTTAATCGTAATGATCAATCCTTTCTATTTGGATTAACTGTTTTCTCAAGAATGCGTTTAATTTCCCTATTGGAAACCTCAACTTGACCGCTTGTCTGTGGATGATACGGGGTGGACACTCGATGAGTAATACCATACTTTTGCATTAGGATTTCGAACTGCCTATTACAAAAGTGTGTTCCCCCATCACTAATAATCGCTCGCGGTGTACCAAAACGAGAAAGGATGTTTTCTTTTAGAAACTTGATCACAACTTTGTGATCATTCGTTTTGCAAGCAACCACCTCTATCCACTTAGACACGTAATCAACTGCGACTAGAATATATAGATTGCCGAAGGAGTTTGGAAACGGACCCATGAAATCGATGCCCCATACATCGAAGACCTCAATAACTAAAATGGGATTTAGGGGCATCATATTTCTACGTGAAATACTCCCCAATTTCTGGCATCGCTCACAAGCTACACAATATGCATGGGTATCTTTGAATAAAGACGGCCAATAGAAACCACATTGTAAAAGTTTGGCGGTCGTCTTTTTGCTACTAAAGTGACCGCCACATGCATGGTCATGACAAAAGGAGATGATGTTGGTTTGTTCACTATCAGGGACACATCTCCTAATAATCTGATCGGGGCAATACTTAAACAAGTATGGATCGTCCCAGAAGAACCGCTTTACCTCGGACAAGAATTTATCACGATCTTGCTTAGTCCAATGCTTGGGCATTTGTCCCATAACAAGATAGTTCACTATGTCTGCGAACCAAGGTAATTAGGAGACTACAAGAAGTTGTTCATCAGGAAAACTCTCTCTAATAGGTAACTCATCATTTACGGACTCCACAACAAGCCTAGACAAATGGTCTGCTACAACATTTTCGGAACCTTTCTTATCCCATATCTCTATATCAAACTCTTGTAGCAAAAGTATCCATCTAATCAACCTAGGTTTGGCCTCTTTTTTAGAGAGGAGGTACTTTAATGCGGCATGATCAGAAAATACTATGACCTTAAAACCTACTAGGTATGACCGAAACTTCTCTAAGGCATAAACAACAGCTAACAACTCTTTTTCAGTGGTAGAGTAGTTGAGTTGGGCATCATTCAATGTCTTACTAGCATAATAGATTACGTGAAGTAATTTGTTTTCACGTTGACCTAAAACGACTCCTATTGCATAGTCGGATGCATCGCACATGATCTCAAAAGGAGCTTTCCAGTTAGGCGGTTGAACAATAGGAGCAGTAGTAAGCAAAAACTTGAGTTTATCAAAGGCCTCTAGACAAGCATTATCAAAGACAAACTTGTTCTCTTTTGCCAAAAGATTACAAAGAGGTCTAGATATCTTACTAAAGTCTTTGACAAATCGACGATAAAAGCCCGCATGTCCTAAGAATGATCGGATGTCTTTAACTATTTTTGGTACAGGAAGACTTTTTATCAAATCTACTTTGGCTTTATCTACTTCTATACCCTTAGCTGATATGACATGCCCTAAGACAATTCCTGAACGAACCATAAAATGACACTTCTCCCAATTAAGCACTAAATACTTCTCTTTACATCTAACCAACACGAGTGTGAGGTGATGTAGACATTCATCAAATGATGACCCGAAGACTGAAAAATCATCCATGAAAACTTCGAGAAACCTTTCTACCATATCGGAAAATATGCTCATCATACAACTTTAAAAAGTAGCGGGTGCATTACACAACCCAAACGGCATACGGCGATAAGCATAAGTTCCAAATGGGCAAGTGAAGGTTGTTTTCTCTTGATCTTCAGGAGCAATGGCAATTTGATTATACCCGGAATAGCCATCTAAGAAACAATAATAACTATGTCCTGCCAGTCTCTCGAGCATCTGATCAATGAATGGAAGAGGAAAATGATCTTTCCTCGTGACCGTGTTCAACTTCCTGTAGTCTACACAAACACGCCACGCGGTGGTCATCCTGGTGGGTATTAACTCGTTGCACTCATTTCTAACTATAGTAATGCCTGACTTCATGGGAACAGTTTGAACAGGACTGACCCAAGTGCTATCTGAAATAGGGTAGATAATACCCGCATCTAATAATTTCAGGACTTCAGATCTGACAACTTCCTTCATATGAGGGTTAAGCCGACGTTGCATCTCTCTCGATGGTTTAGCATCTTCTTCTAAGTAGATGTGGTGCATGCAAACTAACGGATTTATACCCTTGAGATCGGCTATAGACCATCCTAGTGCCTCTTTGTGTTCTTTTAGGACATCTAACAATCGACCCTCTTGTTCTTTCTCGAGCTCGGATGCAATAATAACAGGTAGGTTTCTGAAGGTCCTAAAAACGAATATTTCATGTTCTCAGGTAAAGGTTTCAACTCTAAGGATGGTGGTTTCTCAATAGGCTGAGACGACTCTGAGACAAAGGGTGATTTGGACTCATCATTTGACGATGGTTGAGTTGTCTCTAAAGTTGATGTCATACTTGGTTCAGAGATTGTGAGGGATTCAGTCTTCGCTTTCCATTTCTCAGTATCCAGTAATGGGGTGGAATCTAATAAAGCATTCACCTCATTGATACTACTTTCCTCATCAAAATCTAAACCAAAGTAGGCCAACAATGTTTCCAACGGGTCATCTAATAGAGTTGTTAGTAAGGAATCCTGAACCAACATATCTATCAAATTTAACTCGTTAAAATTATCAACATCATCGGGGTGAAGTCCAGCATGGAAGATGTTCATCTCTACAGTCATATTTCCAAAAGACAATTTCAAAAGGCCACTACGACAATAGATGATAGCATTGGATGTAGCTAAGAATGGTCGCCCTAGTATGACAGGTATTTGACTTTTGGAATTATGGACTGGCTCAGTATCCAAAACGATGAAATCAACAGGAAATAAGAATTCACCAACTTTGATCAAAACATCTTCGACTATGCCACGTGGGTGCCTAACAGATCGATCTGCTAACTGAAGGTTCACAGAGGTTGGTTTGATCTCTCCTAATCCCAACTGTAAGTACACAGAATAAGGAAGAAGGTTAACACTAGCACCAAGATCCAATAGAGCACGCTCTATTTTATAATCTCCTATGGTACATGGTAGTGTAGGACTTCCTGGATCTTTGTACTTAGGTGGAATATTTTGTTGGATGATCGAACTAACGTTCTGAGTAAGGAAAAATTTCTTATGCACATTCATCTTACGCTTACTAGTTCATAAATCCTTAAGAAACTTGGCGTAAGCTGGGATCTGTTTGATCGCATCTAAAAGTGGAATGTTGATACTAACTTGTTTGAACAACTCCATTATCTCCTGAAACTGAGATTTCTTCTTTGACTCGACCAAACGTTGAGGGTATGGAGCTCTAGGGACATAAGGCTCGGAAACTAGGGGTGGACTTTCTGACTCAGGAGCCTTTTCAGGCTCCTCCCTAGAGACTCTGGTTGGCAACGAAGATGGCTCGTTCTCAAACTCTTCCTCTTCGGGAACTCTTACCTTGTTGTCCACAATTTTACCACTTCTAAGGGTTGTTATCGCATTAGCTTCATCTAGTGGTGGTCTACCTAATAGACCTTTTGGGTTCTGCTCAACTTGACTCGGAAACTTACCTTTTTCTCTCTGACTAAAGGCTTCGTGAAGTAGACCTATTTGGGTTTCTAGCTTAGTCAAAGATTGTTGGGTAGATGTTTCTAGCTTAGTTAAAGATTGACGGGTAGATTCCTGAAATTCCTCATGGTTCTTAGTTAACCTGATCTGGTTCTGAGCTAGCATTTGCATGGTGTCCTCTAATGATGTCTTCTTTTCAGGTGGATGTTGGACACTGGGCTGAGCATAAGGGTTGCTAGGTGCATTAAACCCATGAGGGTTCATAGAACTACTAGGCTGACTCTGGTATTGACCTTTAGACCAAGAGAGATTGGGATGATTTCTCCAGCCTGGATTATTCGCGTTAGAGAAAGGATTATACTTCTGACGATTATCTTGCCTAGAGTTTTGATAGAGAGCATGAGCTTGTTCTCTGTTAGCGGACTCAAAGAATAAGGCACATTTGTTCCCTGTATGAGTAGGGTCTCCACAGACAGAACACGGGTAAGAAACAGGTTCATTTCTAACACTAATGACATGAGTGGGATCCTCCGTGAAGGTTTTAGGTTGATTCATCACTAAGGCTTCCAACCTTCTGGTAATGGCATCAAGTTTGGACTCAGAATCATCGATCCTATAAATCCCGCGCTTAGTTGGATTAGGCTTTGCCCTAGTGATAGGTTCTCTAGAAGTTCCCCATTGCTGGGATTGTGCGGCTAGTTCCTCAAGAAAATCCATGGCCTCATCGGCGGATTTGTTGGAGAGCCCGCCAATACAGAATATGACTCGATCATGGAGGTGGTAGGATAATCTAGTCCTTCATACAACAGTTGGACTAGTTTCATTTTTTCGAACCCATGATGTGGACACTCTAGGAGAATATCCTTGAATCTCTCAAGATAGGTGTAGAGAGATTCTCCTTGGAGTTGCTCGAAATTAAGCAAACTCTGCCTTAAAGCTCTAGTTTTATGCTTGGGAAAGAATTTTTCTAGAAAGACACCACTAAGTTCTGCCCAAGTAGAAATAGACTCAGGTTGTAAGGCATACAACCACGATTTTGCTTTATCCTTCAGAGAAAAAGGGAACAACCTAAGTCTAACGGCATCAATCGAGTTAGGGACGTTCATGGTCTTACAAACGTCCTCCAATTCCCTAACATGATAATACGCGTTCTCGTTCTCTAAACCACGAAACGCCGGAAGCATATTGATGATTCCCGACTTTAACTCGAAGTAAGTGTTAGTCGGGGGTAGTCTAATGCATGATGGTTGACTAACTCTAGCCGGATGCATGTAGTTTTTGAGAGTCATAGGTTGATCCTCGACCCTAGCTTAATCAACGTGATCCTCCATAGACTCGTTTAAAGAAAGGTTTTCAAGTAAAATACTCAAATAAGACTCTTTAACAAAACGACCTCTCTTATCACGTAACCTAGGGGGAATAAACCAAAAGACAAGACAAGGGACTCTTTTGAAAACGTTTTTGAAAATAAAAGGAGTAAGGAAACTACGAAGATCCTAAGGAAAACAACGAAGCAAGCAAGCTGACTCCACCAAGCAACCTAGACACAATCTAGACGACTGGGTAGTCTTTTTCACCTAAAATTGATCTAGACAGCTTCTACTTCTTACCAAAACTTGAACTATGATTCTTATGAGGAGTTACTCTGTCACAGTACAACGATCAAGCAATTCTCCAGGGGACAGCCAACTATGAAAGCTGAAAATAACTTGACCCTTGGCAACATTTCCTCTTCTCGAGGCCGCCGTGGAAAAGAATTGTGTGCTTGGATCGTTCCCTCTTCCTGGGAAAACTCCAAATACTAATCAAGTTCGAGATTTGTCAAGAAGGTCCTAAAAGCTCGTTACCCTTGGCCAATGTCTAAATCGATTTTTAATTTTAAGTGAGGCTTGGGATCGCACAATGTTGTTACCTAGATGGGCAAGAGACCGGTGATGAAATCCGACTCCTATCTTGTAATGGGTTAATGCCCTTACTAATATGATAATTAAACTAACAGTTCGACAATCAATTAGGCAAGCAAAAACATCACAAGTACCCACTTACAGGAGATTCGTGGGTGATCTAGAAGTTACCTCCCGTTCAAGACGGGCGACGACCTCTTTAGACGAACCGGGCCACTCTTCCCGCAAGTGTACGAACCCGAGGCTTCTTAGTTTCGGTTACAAAATTAAATGCCCTCCAATTTAGGGTCAAAACAATAAAAGCCTTAATACAAAACAACAAAAATAAAGAAATACAAAAAAAAGTTATAACACTCTCTCACCAAAATAAAAATAAAGTACTAAAATAACTAAAAAGGTCTTCTTTGATGTCCTCCTCCTTGATGCTCTTTCCCTTTAGCTCCTTTGTGAATCTACACAAAGAAAAGAAAAGCAAGTCAAAGTAATCAAAAGAGACAAAAATAAGAATAAAAACCAATTCAAGATTGAAAATAAAATTAAACTTATCCCCGGCAGCGGCGCCAAAAACTTGATAGGCCTAAAATAGGTCTATTCCCGCAAGTATACGGGGTCAAGCTATAGTAAGTTAGTAAATTCGTGAATTGTCCCAAGGGATAGGTAGGCAACTTCGGATAATAAAAGGCGAGTTTGACCCAATAATAGAGATGTTAATAACTACTTAGACTAAAACACACACACACACACACCCCATTTCATAAATTTGATGATTGATTTGTAAGAAATAAGAAAACAAATAAAACTAACTAAACTTTCTAAGAGAGAGGTGAGAAGATATCTAAGGTTATAAAATCCCCCGCATGATTTCACTTTATAAAACAAGCACTTAATTACTTAAATCTCTTTTGTATATACTCAGGATCCAATATAATAAACTATTTGGATTCCGGATGATGTACTAGATAAAACAATTTCATAATTACTAATTCTAATTGTCTTCCTTATAGAGATTCGGATCGCTTAACTATTATCCATCATCTAAAAAGCATACTCCATCTAACAACTTAACAAAAGTATGAAATATCTAATTATGAGGCATGAGTAATGGAAAGAAAATCCAATCCATATAGATAAACAATCAATAGACATTAAAGCACATCAAGGGATTTAATTAATCAAGAACAAGTATTACAAAGATCCAAAATGGGTTCATTTACAACCTTAGATGGCTAAGTTAACTATACATGGAATCTAGAGTAATATTCATTGATATTGTAAAATAAATGAAAATGCTAATAAATTAATGGAAAGAAATCACCAAGAATGTTCAAAATCCATATACTCATGTATCTCCATTTTGTCCAAGATTTGCTCCATTTGTGCTCAAGAATTTTACTCCAAGAAATCCAAGTAATAGCTATTTTATTGTCACCCAAATAAGAAAAAGAAGGAAAAGGAAGATGTAGAAAGAAGTTAGAAAAAAGAGATGAAGGGGATAAAAATGATAGAAGAATATGGAAGAAAGAAGGAGCTGACTATTAATGGAAGGGGATAAAAATGATAGTAGTAGTAGTAGTAGTAGTAGTAGTAGAGAAATAGGTAAGAGGGGATTGAGAGGGTTTTCAAGTCTAAGTTTTAATGGAGCAAGTGCTATTAAATAGAGTTAGGGTTTTTGTTGAGGTTAAAATGGTAGAAGGTTGTAAAAATGGAGGGCTACTTTGGGAAGTCTAGGGGCTTAAAACAAAAGAAAACCCTAAAGAAACTAATGACCCCGGCGGCTAGGGTTTAAATGGAGAAATGAGGGACATGTGTCGTATGAGGAGGAGGTGAAGAATCTGGCCGTTTGGGTGCTGAGAACACGCGACTACAGTGCTTCGCGGCAGATGAATAACTACCCGGCAGCAGCGACATCCGTCAGATCTTGGAGCGTGCGGATCTAGAGGGACGGGAGAGGGACACGCGTCCGGGAGCATAAACGCCAAGCAACTTCGGGTGCACGGAATAATCAATAAAGGAATAGATGCACAGCAGCCGTTAGATCTTTATTACGCGGAAGGTTACGGTCAAGATTAAAACGTTGAAGTGGGACTACCGAAGCTAGTCGCGACGCGCTACACTGGATCAGGCCTATAAGGTCCATTTCGCTGCTCAGCGTGAATACGGATATCGGATGCTCCAACCTCCGTACCAAGACACGTGTCTGTAGGTATACCGGGTGACAGAATTCTTCCCGACAGTGTCCCGAAACTTGACCAAATGTGCACTAAATGTTGACCTGACTTTGACTTTGCATTTTTCACTCATCCGGACTCCGAATTGACTTCCGTTTTCTCCTACAGACTTGTCTCGACCTCTACTTTTCAACCACGAAGTGACCTTGGCCAAATTACCAGAATTTCCTTCACTCCAAATGACCAAAATACCCTTCATGCATCTTTTCCTCGTTTTTAATTGTTTTTCACACCTAACTCTGCAAAAGACACCTAATCAAGAAAACCAGCCATTTTATTATAATAAAGACTCGAAACGAACTAACTCAACTAAATTAAACGACTCAGATGGGGCATTTCATGACAAGCATGGTTCATATAGTGAAGGGTTTAAGCATGTCAAAACATACTGAATCAAGTAAACAAGTTCATGTGGAAGCTAAAGATCTCTTCACTAATGGTCTTACCCAAAATTGCAAGTGTCATATCATAATGAACACATCTATGTTCCGAAGTCACAAAACCTTGATTCCCAAGTTAGTACATTTCGCCTCGAGTTCGGCCTCACGGACATACACTCCAAAAATGAAATCGCTCAAGAATGGTTCGCTCGTATGTGTGAGTGTGATCACTTAACTAGGACTCAACACATAAAAAGGTTGCACACCCAACTTGGCCGGCACCCTCCTTTTCTCTCTTTCTTCTCCCTTCTCAACACTTAACCCTAAAACTCTTGTTGATCTTTGATGAAGAAGATGATAAACCCAACTCTCACTTTCTCTCCCCTCCTCCCAACTTGTGTATTCTAAGAATGAAGAAGATGAATAGTGATGAACCCCTCTTTTTGACTCAAACCCTAGGTCAAGACTTGACTTTGATTCAAACTTGAGTCCATAAAGAGAGGGTGCTCATATAATATTTCCTTGTCATTCTTCTTTGGGCTCTTGGGCTTGGGTGTGGGCTTCTCAACTAGAAATCCAAGGAGTGCCTTTATGGAATCCTTGTTTTAAGACCGAACCTTGACTTCTTTCTTTCACAACATTCCCGTCCGAACTCGGAATTGACTTTCGTTTTCACCGTTGGACTCGTCTTTGACTCCTCTTCTCATTTGATTTGCTTGAAGTCTTTTTCTCTCGGTTTGGGCACATGAAATGATAGTGATAATTCCTCCCTTTATTCCGAATTAAGTTCTTTATTTCAAATATGGTACCTAAACAAGAAAAACACATAAAATATTACAAATAACACTCGAAAAGAACTAATTAGTCTCTAGGCTCCTTAAATGTGACATTTTCGTGTCACATCAGGCGACGACTAAGAAGTCGTCAAAAGGATCGACATATAAGTGAAGGGCTAAGAGGTCAGTCGATGGCAAAAAGTCATCTGCAAGCTTAGTGGAT
>BEHA01050410.1:213175-224622 GCA_002897215.1 Eschscholzia californica subsp. californica
TCAGAATAGTGTGGACTATAAGGTCTCTCATACATATTTAGTGTCGGACCATATCCATCACTAATTTGACCATCTCTATACATATGTCGGTATTCAGCTAGTGTCATACGAGATCGATCATGCTCAAATGATCTATTCCCCTCTCTAATCGAAACATCCCTACACATCCGTTGGTATTCACCTAAGGTCATATCAGGTCGGTTAGTTGGGGGAATCCTCGAAATAAGCTCATCATCATCAACCTCGAATGACCAACCGTTATAAGAACGGGCCATGATCTCACAGTATTCAAAGATGGTAGCACATAATCACAAAATGGGAACTAACAATTATAGAACTAAACAATCGCACAAAAGTAAAAAGGAAGAGATAGAATGCGATACTATCGACTTTTCGCTTTACTTCTCGATTCTTTCCTTTCCTTCGCTCCTATGTCTCTTCTGGCTATTTCCTTGAAATGGTACCTAAAAGAAAATACACTTAAGAAAATAGAAAAAACAAATAAAGCAAAAATGTCTAAGTAAGAAATTAACACTAAACTAATGAACAAACAAACAAACGATATCCAAACTACTAAACCTATCCCCGGCAGCGGCGCCAAAAACTTGATAGGCCTAAAAATAGGTCTATTCCCCAAGTGTGGGGGTCAAGTTATAGTATTTCTAATAAGATCGAGTATCGTACCAAAGGACAAGTTATTTTACCTAAATCTCGAATTAAAACCCCTTTCAAATTTTTGATTTGATTTGGAAACTACTTTAAAAAAGAAAGCAATACTAATAGACTAATAAGAATGAAATCAAGGTGTGAAGAAGAATCTAGGGTTTTCGATTTCACCACATAAATGGACTACTTAAAACATGCAATAACCAACAAATCCATTTTCTCATGTATAACTCAAAATCTAACATAATAAACTATTTAGATTTCGGAAGATATTCTATAATAACTCAATTCAAAACCATATATATTTGATTGACTATCATATAAATCTAGAATCCTAAACTATCATTCATTATCTAAAAAGCATATCTCATCTAATAATCTAATAAAAGCATGAAATATCTAATTATAATGCATGAATGATGAAAAGATCATAGAATCAATATGATGAAATGACAACTAATAAACATTGAAGCTTAATAAAAGGATTTACTAATCACTAACACATCTCAAAATAAGCCCAAGTATGGGATTCCTCTACACCCTAGATACAAATTTAGCTACTCATGGAATCTAAAGTAATATTTATTGAATTTATAAAGTAAATGGAATGACAAAAGACAATGAAAAGAAATCACCAAATGAGATCTAGATCCATTGCAACACTTGCCTCCATTTTGATATCCAATAAATGCTCCAAATGTTTTCAATAATATTGTCTCAAAACTCCAATGGTAGCTTTTTTTAGAAGAAGAAGAGATAAGATGAGATTTAGAAAAGAAATAAGAGGATACAAGATTTTAGAAAAGAAGTTATGAAGAAATTAGAAGTAGAAAGAAAATGTAGAGAAGAGATGAAGAAATTAGAAAAGAAAAGAGATTGGAAAGAAATTATGGAGGAATGGGTAGTAGAAGAAAAGAATGGAGGCTAAAAGAGGAGAAAGAGGCTAAGAGGGGAGCGCTTGGTTGGTCTTATAAAAGTGTTTATATAGAGTTAGGGTTTAGTTGGGTTAAATGGTAGAAAAGAATAAAAGGAGGGTTACTTTTGGAATTTTTAGGGGTTTAAAATATAAAACCCTAAAAATACACAAGTTTAGTGGCGGCTAGGGTTTGTGAAGCTGATGGGATGGACACGTGTCGACCTCTAGAACCTGCTGGGAATTCGGAAGCTACTATGTAGCGCAGCCATGTGAAAATCAAGTCGGCCGCATGGGTAATCCGTCGGATTAGCAATGCACGGATCTGGTCGGTTTTAGAAGGGACACGTGGTTGGGAGCATGGGAGCTAAGTGACTTCGGGTGCACGGGATAAGTAATAAAAGATCAGATCCACAGGAGCCGTCCGATCTAGAAAACGCGAAAGGGTGCGGCTGAGATTAAAACATACGATCCGGGACTACTGAATTAAGATGCAATGCGCTACACTGAAGCGTGCTCATGGGTCCATTTCGGTGCTAAGTGGGATTACAGAACTTGGATGAAACGGCCTCTAGGATGCGACATGTGTCTGTTCAGATACCGCTCGCCAGAACCGTACCCGACATTGTCCCGCTAGTCAACATATCCTTTGACTGAACTTTGACCTTGATTTATTCCTTCGTCCGGACTCCGATTTGACTTCCGTTTTCTCCTACGGACTCCTCTCGACCTCTAATTTTCACCCATGTACTAGCATTGGCCAAAATACCAGAATTCCCTTGACTCCAAATGACTAAAATACCCTTCATGGATCTGTTTCTCATTTTTAACCGATTTCACACCTAACTCTGCAAAAGACACCTAATCATGAAAACCAACCATTTTATTATAATAAAGACTCGAAACAGACTAACTCGGCTAATTTAAACGACTCAGATGGGACATTTTCATGACCCATCAACCACACACCATATTAAGGGGAAACCCTAATTTTCCTTAAAAGGGTATTAAGGGAAATTCGGGTGTTCATCTTTTCTGGGACTCTTATTGAAACCTAATTTGAGTGAGACTCTTTTTAGGGTTTCTCTATATAAGGGTCATTACAGTTCAGAAAAAGGGTTGGATTTTTCTCAGGAGAAAACTTCATCTCTCTCACAATATACATCTAAATGGAGAGAGAGGGTTTTAGAGAAAAAAAACTCCCAACGGAGTCAAAAGAAGAATGATTTTTCTTCTAACCCTTCAATGGAGTTCTAGCAGAACAAAGAAGGGAGATCAAGTTATTCACTCGGGTGTCTCAAGAGCTACATATGAAGTTCTCATCTTCGGGGATAAAGGAGTTGGAATCTAATTCGAGGAAAGCGAATCTATGTATTCTCTTTATGTTTCTAGTTCATTATTAGTTCTTGCATGCGATCCTGGATAACTAGTGTTAATCATATGATGATTGAGATTCCGCTTACAACATTAGTTGGATATGTGTATTAGATACGTACAAAACCCTACAACTTATACAAGATTAAATTAACATACAATATGTATACAATATACTGTAACGTGCTCGACTATACTAGTTAGTATAGGGGGCCATTTTCTCATACCTTGCTTTGGACAATCAAAAAGTTAAAGCAAGCCTTGGTTGCATGATATTAAGCAATAAAATACGTAGTTATTTATGTTTTGCTTTATACAGTAACGGTGTCATGCAAAAGTGATTTATAAAATTTATACAGTAACGGTGTCATGCTAAAGTTCTTTTTTTGGACCTTAGACCAAATTCCTTCTTTAATTAAGATTTTAATATAATATAGGTTTTTAGTTTCCTTTTCCTTTAAGATTAATTATTTTTGTTTAGGTTACATGTGTAACAAATAAAAAGTAGATTAGGTCCAAGGAACTCTTTTTTATAGGTAGGGTGAACCGAACCCAAGTGGGGCTAGGATGAGCAGTTATCTTTGACATAGACTTTCTCAAAGTTTTGGGGATTTTCGACTTTACGCCTTCGACATTATTTTTCAATTAAGTTTACTCCATGATCGATAATTGATTTTATTCTCTTTACTTTATTATTACATTTATTTAAAAATATTAACGTCAAACGGGGGATGAGTTTAGGACCAAAATCACAGGGTCAATGGGTTTAGAGACCAAAGATAATATTAAATAGAAAATAAATCCACTAAGAGTAATTTACATGTCTAATCTTTTTTTTCTAATACTACTTAATCACAGGTTAAATAAAATTACCTAGATTAAAAGATACAAATATCTTTTCAGTTTCATGAAAATAATTCCCTAATAAGAAGTTTTTATGCCTATAAAAAATTATCATTTACTTTTAAATGAATGTTTCCATAATCTTTTGATCCAAATAAAATCTAGTATATCTCTCTCTTCTTCAGTTCACCGAGTGAAAACCTATACAAATCGCAAGGAAAAATGATCGACGCTTTTTAGTCTTTACTTGGAGAAAACCTAGAAGAACATGATGCTCAATGGATTAAATTTCTTCTTTTACTATATTCTCGTTTTTTTTAACGATATATTGTTGCATTGTGCATGATTTTGTTGTTCTTATTCTTAAAGTTAGGATATCAATTTTTTTCTTGAAACAAATCCTTGAGATCTTGTCCCACTGTTTCTCTCTCTACAAACTTGTTTTCTTCAGAAAATTTACATGAAAAGTAATTACATATTTTGCAAACATTTTGTATATTCTCATAGCATTTTCTTGATTCCAATAACATATTTACGTTTTATAATTTTCTGATTTACCCAGAAAATATTTACGCTTTGTAATTTTGAATGAGCGAGTTTGTTTATACAGTCGCAACACCCTCAAATTTGTTGTAGCACTTCTTTGATGTTGCATAAATTGCGGAAATGTTACTAACATTTTCTAAACTCTGACAAAACATAACATATTATACAAACATAACAACGTTACTCTCAAAACGACTTTATCGGTAGTAAACTGTACAGATTTCTTGTAAAGTCTTACATTTCGATTCTTTTACCTTTTTTTATTTTAGCATTCCATGAATTACAAATACATGTGTCAACACTAATATATTTTACAAATTTTCTGACGAGATTGTGAAAGATTGTGGTTATATGTGATTTTGCACGTAGATAAATTTGTGGTCAAACCTAACTATAAGCATTTTTCACATGGAATGTTAGCCATAGATTTAACACAATACACACGCAAAGGAAGAGGGTTGAATTAACTTGGTTGTTACTTGATCAATTGAAGGATAAATGTAAAAAAATCTTTAAGTTATTAGTTCTTGTAATGGATTATGTTGTAATTGATTATGTTGTAATGAGTTTATCTTATTTTTAATTACTCTAAGTTTTAGTACACATATTGTGAAATACGTTAAAAATGTTGAGAGTTAATGCAAAATGCTAGAATATATCACAGAAATGTTAGAAATATTTTTTGATTATCTTTGAATATATCCATATAATGTTTGCCTGACATAGGTGAATATAAGAGTGGCAATGTAAAGGTTTAAAAAATATAATGAATATATAAGTATTGTTAGCATGATACATTAATTGTTATTATTAATATATTGTCAAGATTTATATTTAAGATATAAATACATATTTGTAATGAGATTTGAAGTTCTAAAAAATTACGATAAACAATCTGCGCCAACATACTTTTTGGGTATTAAGTATAAATGAGTATTAATGAATATACGTCCATACAATTTTTTCTATGCTTTGGTTTATGTATTAATGAGATATGGAGTTCTAAAAAAATCTAAGATGAACAATATGCACCGAAATGCATTTCCAACGTGTCCTGACGTTTGTCAGAGCTTGGATATAAAGAAGAGCCTTACTAAAAAAATTCTAAAACTACGGTAAAACATTGACATCACTGGAAGGGAGTAATATAAAGGGAAATAAAATGTATTTGAATCAATAAAAACATCACCGAAAGTATAAAATGGTGCGTAATTTGGCCTGAATTCCTTGTGGAGGGTGGTCTTCTAAAGACATGGTTGCCTGAACGGCTAAAGAAAACGGTTAGTTTGAGATTAAGGGAAAATGCGGTTACCGAATTGATGATATCGCTGGAGAGAGATGTCGAAAAATGTCCTTCCGTTATATCATCATGAAACCGGGACTTGATGCATGACAACGTTCAAATATTCTGTTAGGACGACTAAGATTCCTTCTTCCTGATCCTCGCTCCTACTTTAGGTTCCTGCTCTCGTTCCTACTCCTGCTCCTTGCTCCTGTTCTTGAGGGAAAAACCTGCAAAGGGTTCGAAAATTGCTTCAACGCTCAAGACAGTCAGAGTGTTCTTTGCAGTAACAGATTGAGTATTGATTGAACCTTTTGGGGGCGAGTATGAGAACTCAGTGTAAGGGGTGATCTATCTCTCTTTGAGAGATCGTGTTAAAGCTTGTCTTGTGGAAGACGATGGAGGGCCCTTTTATAGGACGAAGTAAACCGACTGTGATTAGACGGTCTAGATGAGGCGACTGTGATCCACCAGTTAGGGAAGTGTCCAATTATTCGTGCTTAGGGTTTCCCTAGTAGTTATCTCATATCTAGGATAGATAGAAGTTCCTAAATTCAAGGATCTTTTGTTGATATCCTGCCGAGGTGATAGTTCTTCTAGGAGATGTTTCCTCCTTTGAGACTCTTGAAGTCCGAGCTTGCTTAAACACTTAAGATCTTTAACCGTCTGAGATCTTTTAAGGAGATTCTGAGATTGAGTCGGTAAGTTGTTGGTGTACTCTCGCCTTCCCAGTTTAGGGCGCGAGACATCGACCTAGCTAACGTGGACGCCCCCTCATTCATTTAGAGATTCCAGGGCTGATCTGGTCGTGCCGTAGGTGAAACAGGGTTGGTACCTCTTAGCTTGTCCTGGCCGACCTCCCAGTTAGGGGTGTAGGTGGCGGAGCGTCGAGGGGTTTAGATGTTCTGCTGCCTTAAGCCGGGGTGGCCTGTTGGACTTCAGGTTTTTTCTTTGAGTCAGTCAACGTCTGGACAATTTATGCATCATATTGGTTGATGAAGATTTATCTCTATTGCTATTTTCAGGAAGGATTGATGATTTCGTTTAGAGAGAGAGCTGGATTCGAGTGAGAAGAAAGATTTGTTTGAAAGCTGAATATGTCTGAAGATACAAAGAGGAAGACAACTAAGATTTTGGAGGATTTTCTTCTTCTTCTCCTATAAAGTAGAGAAAACAGAATGGTTTTGATTATCTTTTCCTTGGGGGACAAAAATAGTGGTTTGTTCTCTTTCTCTTCTTCTCTAGAGCTTTAAGAAATAAATTTTAAAGAGGGAAGAAGAGTTAGAACAGGGGGTCCTCTCGATTGAAGAAGAAAAATAAAAAAGCATCTCATCATCTTCTCTTCTCCTTCTGTTTTCTTTTCTTTTTGTGAGAGAAAGTGAGAAACAGGTTAGAGAGTGAGAGAAATTGAGCGAGCAATTGAGAGAGAAACATAGAGAGAGAAATAGAGAGAGAGAGGGAGGATTGTTTCTATTTCATCTTCTAATATAATCTTCTTCTTCGGTTTGTTGGTGCTAGTTCATTTGGATTGAAATTAAACTCAAACAGTAGAGAGAGATAAATAGTTGAGAAGAAGACTCTGTTTGGTTCGAAAGTGTTGTTGGAAAATAATTTTCTACTGTTGCTGGAAAATTGTTTTCTCCAGGGGAGTGTTTGCCTTCTAAACAGAAAATCATTTTCAGTGAGAAAATTCTAATCTCTTCTCCCAATTTCCATCTTTTTCTTTCATGTTGACACTAACAATTCAATATTATAACGATGATGCCCCTTTTCATGGCTTAATATCTTAAATGCTTCAATCGTTATAATATTGAATTGTTAGTGTTGACGTAGGGAGATTTCTTCATTAGCTATGCTATTGATTTGATGGCTCATGTTTAGGTTAAGTTGTTTAATGAATCGTGCTTATAGATTGATAGTTAATAGTTGCGATTTCGTATTTCAAAACTTCGAGTTTAGACTTTAGTGTTATTCTGCTTTAACTATAATATTTTCCGGGATTAGGTATGATCGGCTACCAAAACTTGAGTGATAAAAAAAGATATGCATGATTAGGTTATCATTGATACATGTTAAGATGGACTCTAAATCCTAGGTCCTCTCCCCCATTTGAATTCATTTTATTATTTGTTTCAATATTTTATTCTATCATCACTAAAACCACTTTTGAAGAAAAAAACCATACAAGTTTTAAGTTTCAGAATAGGTTTCACTTAGCCTCTGAGGATCGACCCCAATCTTCGATTTTACTACTTGACGCCCGCATACTTGCGGGTGGAGACCTTTTAGGGTAACCTTTTAGGCCAATCATAACATTAAGAGCCAGAAAACACGTAGAAAGTAGTAGTCTGGTATTAAATAAAGAAAGAAGGGACAAACATTCTTGAAAACCATTGTGGGTAGTCGGTTGATTAGAAAAAGTTGCGGTGCCAAAAGCGTCGAGCCAAATATTTTTTTTAGGGAGGTGGCTTTGATGAAGGACGGTTAAGCTTGTTTCAACGACATGTCGTATTTTACGTTCGGCGATGCCATTTTGTTGTGGTGTATGTGGGCAAGAAAATTGTTGAGTGATACCACATTCATTTAACTAGTTTTTGAAGAGTATGAAATAAATTCCTCAACACCCTTCACTATACAAAATACTAATTTTTGAAGTAATCCTATTTTAAACAGGAGAGCGAAACGTTATGAAAATATTGGGCACTTGAGATTTTTGATGGAGAAAGAAAAATCCTGTAAAACATGTGTAATCATCTACAATAATAAAAAATATCGAAAACCTATACAAGAGGTAGTAGGTGACGAACCACACAAGTCGCAATGGAGTTTAAATAAAGGCGTAGTTGCCCGATGAGTCGAGGGGGAGTAAGGGACACGGTGATGTTTAGATACATAACTCGGACAAAGAGAGGGAATAGTTACTAGAGGTAGTGGCAACTTCATTATTATTAATAATACGAGAGAAAATGCGATTATTTGAGTGTCCGACGCGCATATGCCATGCATTAGAGGTAATTTTAGTTCCTACAAAATGGAAACTTAGGTTATATAAGGAATTAAGAAGAAGAAGAAGAAGAAGAAGAAGTGATGTTGTCGAGCATTGATATAGGCCACCTCTCTTACTACCGTGAGGACATGCTTCCCCATTAGCCGATCCTGTATAGAAAACAGATCGGTCATATGCAACAAAACAATCACTATCAGAAGTTAACTAGGAGACAGAAAGTAGGTCTTTCGTGATGGAGGGAACATGAAACACATTGTTGAGAGTAAAGGAAGACATTGGGTGACTTTAGAGTGAGTTTACCAATATTTTTTACAGGTACAAGAGAATCATTTCCTACAACCACCTGATCAGGTCCATAATAAGGATAAAAGTTAGTCATCATCGATGCATCACTAACCTTGTGATTTGAGGCTCCTGAATCTGCATAAACACTTAGATCATAATAGGGGTTAGTTTCATATGCAGCAATTTTTTGGGAAACATCACTTGGTTAATAATATTGATTTTACGTTGATAACTATACAGAGCAGTTTTCCCTGTCCATCCACAAATATAGAAGATGACATATTCGGTTAAAGCGAAGGGAGGGCCAAGTATTGATTTTTGCGACTGATTATCAAAGGAACAAGAAAAATTTCGGTTTGTAGTATATCAACCACGAGCAAGACCATTCCCACCACGAAATCTAAGGCGAGAAAAACCGGAAGTAAAAGACCGTGACTGATTTCCTTCGCGAGCCAGGGTCGGCGGCTGCTGGGTTTTAGCTACAAAGTCAATGGCTGGACCAGAGAAGATTGAGATGGTAGTTAGGATAACCTCATCTCGTGATAAAATAATAAAGGCAGCAATTGCGCAAATATTAAGAGGTTCTCCCTAGTCTCAATGGAAGTCACGAACGATGTTTAGTCAGGGTCGAGTTCTTTGAGAGTAAGCAGGACAAGTTCGGTGTCAGGGACTGCTGCATTGGAGGCAACAATGGCATCCGAGATTCCTTTGATCTTACCTACATATTCGGTCATCGACACTTTGTGCTTTGGATAGTCTGAAGATGGAGTAATAGTTGAGACTTGCATGTCGTATTTTCGCTGAGAAGGTGGATTTAAGGTGAGAAAAAAGACCTTTGGTTTTCGAAAACTTCGTACTTTGGGAAAGAATCGACACTGAGAAAGTGATGTTTAACCAACTTATCAAAGTCCGATCCACACGATTCCAATGGTGAAATGTCGAATTTGTAGATGTCGATTTATGGAATCGTCTAAGAAAAGTGGTGGTGGTAGTGTAGCATCATTAGAAATGAAATGTGATGATCCAAAAAATGGTTATCAGTTGACTACAGTCAAGAAGTCAAGAAAAATATCAAAAGCCCAATGAGTAAGTCTTAATGTTTAGTCAATATTCATTATTTTAATTGCAAGGGCAATCTGACTATCTTCAACGTCGGAGAAGTTTCTGAGTTCCTTGCAGGTTTCCTCCCATGTTCGTGAGGAACATATCTAGATACAATTCAACATTCTCACTATTCTAACTGGTTCCAAAAAGACAAATTTTGACATCAGCAAAATGGAAGAGGTCTAGTGACTTCATGATGGTAAGTACTTGCTTATTTCATGTAAGAAAGTTGGTGTGGTCCAATTTAACCGAGACAAGAGGGACCAAATTGGTGAGAGAGGGAATGGTGGTTGTGGGAGAGAGGTGGTTGGGTTGTTGTTGATCGACAAAATCAGAGCAGCTGGTGTTGGTTTTTGCAGCAACCACTAAAAACCTTAAAGCTGAGATACCAAGAAAGAGAGAGAAGTCTCGGTTGCCTCTCTTAGGCAAACCGACGTGAATTTATAGATTATTGTAACTGGTTTACATGACAACAATATAATTCTTTATGGAAATACAAGATGCAACACTGAAAATAAATATTGCAATATTAAAAATAAAATATTGCATTATTGAAAATAAACGGTAAGAGAGATTTGGTCTTATCAGAGATCATAGAAGAAACATGGAAATCATATTACCGAAATGAGCAATAATCCATTAACATCTTCTCGACTTCACCAAAAGTGAAGAGTCGAAATAATAGTTTCTTCTTCTTGTTTCTCCCCTAGTTAGACAACCGAAAATAAGAGATACAAAAAATATTAACTATACAAAAATGAGATGTTTTTATCTTTATTCAGTGAAGAAAAAAAACTGCATTTAGACAAAGCTAAGGCAGGTACAAAAACAGCCAACAACTAGTAGCCCAGTTGGTCAGTCCATCTACTCCGCAATGCGGAGGTCTCAGGTTTGATCCCATGAAAGTGATAATCCAGGAATATCGAACGTTGGTATAAATAAAGTAGTTTCTATGGGTATTAGGCCATTTCATTTCGTCAGCTTTAGGCCATTTAATTTCATCGGGCTTTAGGCCAGTAGTAATTCGACAATTATGTGCTTATCACATGATCAATGCCGTGTGAATCTCTCTTCTATTATTGGACATAGATTAGAAAACTAAATTCGGCAAACAAATTAACTAATAGAATACTCATATTTCGATGTTAGTCTATATTATTTGAAGCAAACTAGTATGAATCTCATCTACTCGGGGACCCCTATTTAAAGGGGGATTTGCCCCAATTCTTCATCCTGTTCTATTAAAAAAAAAATTATCTTTCTCGTTCAATATAGTTCAATTAATTTTTATTTAATGGCTTTTCCAAACAATGGTTATAATGAAGATAAAAATGATAGGATGAAGACGAGCATATGTGAAGGACAAATACAAAAACCATATTAATGGGCAAACGTAAAATTGTGAATGCACTAACAAAGCTTTGGGG
>BEHA01050410.1:224633-277408 GCA_002897215.1 Eschscholzia californica subsp. californica
GGGGGGGGGGGGACAAGTTAATTTGGATGTTAATATAAAATAGGGGCAATGCCGAGAACATGTCATGAATTAGGGAAGGAAATAACCCTCAATATAATAAAGCCGACACATTGAAGATACAAGAAATTTTTCGAGGTACAAAATTGTAAAGGGAAAGGGAACAAGTTAATTTGGATGTTAATATAAAATAGGGGCAATGCAGAGAACATGTCATGAATTAGGGAAGGAAATAACCCCCAATATAATAAAGCCGACACATTGAAGAAACAAGAAATTTTTTGAGGTACAAAATTTTAAAGGGAAATTATGGTTTTTGTCAAATTTTTTGAGTACAAAATTTTAAAGGTAAATTACAGCTTTTGTAAAATTTTTTGGAGTAACAAAACTTCTTCCTCATTTTCGGCTACCACGTTCGACCATCCATTTTTGGCTACCATCTGTGGCCACCCATTTTTTGCCACCACCTTTATTTCTCTCATCCTTCTTTTCTCCTCCACCACCACTTAGCTTTCCCTTCTATCTCCTTCTCATTCTCTCTATCTCTCTCTTTCTCTTTACTTATTATAGCAGAGAGGACCCTCCTCTTCATCGAAATAAATAGAGAGTATGAGAGAGAAATGGAAGTGGTGGGAGGTGGTAGTGGTCAAAGGAGAAAGATTTATAGTCTGCGACTATTTTCGGGGTGGAGAAATAATGGTGGTAAAAAAAATTACTCAAAAGTTTGTACATGGAAAAGTATTTTTGTTCAAAAAAACAACGAAGTGGTTCTTTGTCAAATAAAGGCAATTGTATGACTAGTTTATTATAATTAACTCTTATGGTACCTTAAGGAAAACTAGAAACACATAAGAGCTTCTACGAAGGGAGCTTTGTGCCTCCAAAAAGTACAAGTTTTGGAGGCATAGAGTTTTAATGGTGCTCCGAATCTCCAAAGATTTAGAGCATTATGAACTGTGACCCTCCAAATTTGAAGGGATACTTTATTTTTCGCCTTTTTTTTACTTTTTGTTTTAGTTTTTAGTCTCTGTAATTATTTTCTTAGTCCAAGTTTCTTGTATGAGTTCTTATTTTCTTCATTTTAAGTCCCTACTACAGTTGATGAAGTAATTTTATGTCTTTAATTTTATTTTTTTATATAGAAATTAGGTTTCATGTCAATTTATAATGTAGATAGAAGAAAATATTTTGCAATGTTATTTATGGAGATTAACATAACTAAATTCTCATTAATAGAAATAAAACAGTACAATTCGAACAGAGACAAAGTTAACTGACAACTACGATTTCAATGCATGCAGTCATTATATAGTAATGTTGGTTTTTATTCGAAAAACATGGTGGTCCTTTCACATTCTAGAAAATCCTCGTTCTTCACCTATTTCCAAAAGTCTTGCAGCATTCGTAGCATTAGGAGTTCTCAAGAATTGTGGCTCAAAAACCTCGACAATTGCTCACGCATTTTTTTAACCATTCAATTGCAGTCGACTCACCAATCCTTACAATCTCTGGTGATCCATACACTAATATTCGTAGCAGGAACTACTTTTTGTATGTAAATTATCAAAGTTTGCTCGTCACATCCTTACTCATTCGAAAACTTCTGCGGAAACAGTCAGCTCCCCATGTTGGATTACCTGAAAAATAGTCATTCAAATGCATAGCGTGTCATTCTTCTCTTCCACGATTAATCATTCTATGTCCAGGAATTGAACCTCCATGTCGTGGTTGACTTCGCCTTTTAAAAAATTATTAACCATAACATTGTGACGAGTATTCTAATATTCAAAAAGTTGTTGTTATCTACTAAATCCACCATACTTTACCTTTTACCTCTTTTCTTTTTGCATATTTACTTAAAGATGACTTGTTCCTTCATCTATTAAATTCACCATTTCTTATCTTTTACCTTTTTTTTTAGATTTACTTAAAGATGAATTCTCCTTCATTTGGAACTAGATTCGGAAATGGATACAGAAATGGATCTGAAAGTGGATGCAGAGATGAGTCTGAAAATTGGGACTTACCTTCAAATTAATAAAGAGGTTTGTATTTAACTATTGTAATGTTTTTTTGAGTAATGTTTTTTCATGCAATGTTTTATTTCGATATTTTTGTTTTTTAAATTTAATATACTAGTGATCTTTAATATAGTTATTATGTTTATTTTTAATTTAATATATTTGTATTAATAAGTTTTTGTTTAGTATTAGGGTCCATTTGATTGGTGCGAACCACTGCTTGATTGGACTTAAAGGTAAGAAAATCATTTTCTGTTGAAAAAAAAGGTTGGAAAATTATCTGAAATATTTTACTACAAAAAGGCAGGAAAATCATTTTGTCATCCTTATTTTTTGCGTTCTCTCCTCCCTTAGAACTCTCTCTCTCTCGTTTTCCCTTTTTTTTTCTCGACTCCCCCTCTTCTTCTTCTTTCTCTCTAGATCCAATAAGAAAACACAGATGATTTTCGATCTCTCTTGCACACTCTCTCTATCTCATCTCTCTCAATCTAATTTCATTTCCTATAAAGATCAAGAATCATCTCAAGATTTTAAGTATTAACCAATAATGGACCAAAAGATGACGTGGAATTTCTTTGTCAACACAATTGATTCTATAAACTTTAGTTCCCTCCAAGATAATTGATTTAAGTATTCACATAATTGATCCAATGAACCCTAGGTTATGTGCAACACAAGTAATTGTAGCAAACAAAAAGTGAAGTTAGAAACCCTAATTTCTATGAACCATAATTAATTCAGGAAGAAGAAAACCCTATCCCCATTTACTTCTCATTCTCGTTTTTCACTGAGCGATCGATCTAAATAGCGTAAAAGAGCGGAAGAAATGAGAGAAGGCACCGAAATGAGATTAATGATTTTGAGATGGGGATATTATTCACGTAATGGGGAAGACGATGAAGATGAGATTTGGGAAGATGAGGTACAGTGGAAGAGAGGAAGACAGATTCACAAAATTCTAAAGGCACCCCTTTAAAAAGCAAATCAGTATCTTAGTTTTTAAAGGCACTCTTTAAAAAATCTAATCTATAGATTATTTTCTTAAGGCACACCTTATTTTCCTACTTCTTATCAAACACTTAGGGTGTATCTTTCAACAAAAAAAAAACACTTAGGGTATAGTATTTCCATGGAAATAAAAAAATTTATGTGGAAATAGGTATTTCCACCGTTTGGTACGAAGTATAATTCCATTAGTCTTACCCTCGTATAGTACGAATTGACTCTTACGTGGTCTGAATGACATTCTTACATTTATCTTGTAAAAATAGTTTGTCTACACTTTTATATTAAAATGATATTTTTACCTTTTTATATTAGTAAAATCTCTTTGGACAACGTAAAGGTGAAAATGTAATGTAATATAACATAATGGTGAAAATGTAATTTTAGCAAAATAAGGGTAAAAATGTCATTTTGACTATATAAAGAATAAATAAAAGCTCTTAATTGAATATTACATTCGTAAAAATTAGTTGTCAACCAAATAACAAAGTTTGTAATTCCACGGAATAATAAATGACAATAAAAACGAAAGAACTCTTATTTCCACGAAATAAATTCCGTGGAATACTTTCCATGGAAACCTTTTATTCCAATGGAATTATTTCTCTGATATCAAACACAACCTTAAATATCATTTCACCTAAAATTTGGACAGGATGCTTATTTGGAGGGGAACCCTTGTAGATGCTCTAAACAACAAGTGAAATCCTCTCCATTTTCTTCAAAAAAAAATTACGCGATTGAGAATTGAATTCCTATTAATCTCATTAACAACATTGTATTCTCAGTAAAGGGTTTTGTTTTTGGATTTGAAATTTGTCTTAAACTTTTCAGGCTATCTCTGATGTTGAATAATCAACACCTGTAATAACGACAACAGTGGATCAAACAAAGTTGTAGGAACTGAAATTTTGTCAATTATATCCAATTTAGGGATTTTCATTTTGATCACTGAATTCGTAAGAAGTTTTTGATTTCAATCTGTAATTGTAGAGAGAAAGTTGGGTTTTTTTTATTTTAACGTAGATCTGTAATCTGTATTGAGTTTATTGGTGATGGGGAAAGTAGCAGTGGGTGCTGCGGTGATATGCGCGGCGACGGTGTGTGCAGCGGCGGCGCTAATCGTGCGCCACTGTATGAGGAGCTCCGGCAGATGGGCACGGGCGATGGCGATATTGAGAGAATTTGAGGAAAAATGTGGAACGCCAATTGGGAAGCTGAGGCAGGTAGCTGATGCCATGACCGTTGAGATGCATGCTGGTTTAGCTTCTGAAGGAGGAAGCAAGCTTAAGATGCTTATCAGCTATGTCGATAATCTTCCCACAGGGTATCAACTCACATTCTCTCTCTCTCTCTCTCTAGATTCACCCTCTTCTTAATCCTGTTTTGAGGTTTGGGTATGTCTCTTATTCAATAATGATCATTGAAAATTGAAAAGATGATTTCTTTACTTCGAAAAATGGTGATCAATTCTTCCATCTTTTCTTAATTTAATGATGGCAAGAAAGATATATCTTGAATGAGTTAGAGTGGTTTGTATTATTTTGTATGTGAGTTCATGAAGGTTTACTTAATATGGGAATTAAGGGATAAAAGTCATTGCTTTCAGTAGTTCATGTCAAATTTTGATTCAAAGATCTCATTCGAGAATCATCTCCAATCTGTTTAGAATTGCACGAGTTAATAGTTGGTGAAATCTACTTCCTTTCCTCTTGATAGGTAGAAAGTCAGTAGCTAATTTTTAGTATGTTAAGATGTGAAAGATTTCGAACACATTATGTTGGATCCAACTCCAAAAGAAGTTGGTTAAAAGTTAATGGTTCATTCTTAACTCTTGTATTATTTTCGTTGTGGAGTATAGGTCTATTACCTACCTTCTCTTCTTTCCTTCGCGTATTCCATGTCAATATACTTTTTTTTTTTTAATTTCTGTTGGTCCTTGACTGATTTTGATTGTCCGATACCGCTAAAACTTTGTACTTGGTGTTTTATTGCGATGCATTGGTTTGATCAAGTTAGGAATTTCAGACTATGTTTAGATGGTTCTCTTCCTTTATGTTCTGGTTGTACCGGGTAATTGCCGTTTTTCCATTCTTATAGTATATCTATCTTCTTTACCTTTAAAAGTTTAAATTGAATTCCATGGTTTAGTTAAATGGTAAGAGATATGAATTTTGCGCAAAGAGGCCATGGGAAATGAATACCACGGAAATATGATTTTCTCTGATGTGGGAACTCAGAAGTCGGAATATAGGATATATAAGTAAGAAAACATCGATAATAAGTTTGTCATTACCACTAATCCTTATAAATCGTGGGCCATAGCTGGTATGTCTCGTTCATAACTCAGTGACTAAAATTCTTGATATCTGTATCAATCATTAGAGTTGTAAATATATAGAATAGAAAAGGTTAGTCTTGGTATCTGATAGTTACAGTCTAGCTTCCTCCGCGTGCTATTTATACTGCTAATTCTCAAATGTCTGTAAGACTGGATTTGTTATGTACTGTTGTTACAATAGAAAAGATGTATCCTTTCCGAAGGACAAAATCTATCTTCAGTGTCTACTTGTGCTTATTTCCCATCTGCTTAGTTTTCGATATGTATCGTTCTCTTGGGTTCTTCCTATCTCTTAGTCATTCTTGGCATGCAGAAAGAAGGATCATGAAACTGCAATAGATTTGCTAGGCTCATGGTTTGGATTCCCTTACTTCGATGCCCCTTGGAACTGTAACAGGGTTACAGGAGATCAGATGCCTGAAAGTGGAATCACTTAGGAGTAAATCCATTGTTTACTGAATTGGCAGAAGTAGAAGAACTCTGGGTTTTAGTATGTCATAGTATTTACAGATAGGCCGTGTGAGAAGTGGTGTATATGTATGTAAAGTATGAAAGATGAATTACTGAATAAAGCTTTCTTTCATTTTCTTCCCTTCTTTTAGGGCCGAGCATGGACTATTTTATGCTTTGGACCTTGGTGGAACCAACTTTCGTGTATTGCGTGTACAATTGGGTGGGAAGGAACAACGGGTTATTAAGCAAGAATTTACAGAGGTGTCGATCCCTCCACATTTGATGATTGGAACTTCAGATGTAAGTCTCATTTCATTTGATATTTTTTTTTTTTGAAACTTTGAATGAATATATCCAAGTCTCCCAGTTCACTACAAGTCTACAACATCTGTGAAAGATATAAATCTAAAGGACTCCAATCTTTTGGCCCAAAAAATATAGTTCCTTTGATATCTTCTATGTCTATATTGCTTGATAGGTTCATATCCTTGAAAATCTTGTTGCTTCTACCTTTCCAAATATTCCAATTGATGGCAATTGGTACTAGCTGCCATACTTCCTTCCTGTTTCTCTTTTTTGCTTAACCCTTCTCATTGTTCCAACATTTGGTTATTGTTACCATTGCACTTGAGGGATGAAAAGAAGTAGCTCCAGAGATTGTCAGCCACTTTGCAGTGAAGGAATAAGTGGTCGATGCTTTCCTCCTCAGCTTTACATAAGATGCATCTGTTTGGCATCTTGAACCCTCTATGATTTAAAGCATCTACTGTTGGGAATCTCTTGATCAGTAATGCCCATATAAGAAAGCTAATTCTTGGGGGAATGGCTTCTCTCCGAAATAATCTTGACTTGCAAGGGACTAATGACTGATTTTCCGTGTCCATACGAAGATAGCAATTACTTACGTCATTTGATACTGCGTTTGTTTCTGATTTCGACTCCCAGATAAGCATTTAACACTTCTTATGATTGTGATTATTCAGGAACTTTTTGACTTTATTGCCGAAGAACTAGCGAAGTTTGTCGCAACAGAGGGTGAAGGTTTTCAGCTTGCAGCTGGTAGGCAGAGAGAACTAGGTTTTACTTTCTCTTTCCCAGTGAAGCAGTCATCAATTGCATCTGGAAATCTTATTAGGTGGACTAAAGGCTTCTCAATTGAAGATGCGGTAATCGTAATTCTTTTGAGGCCACTTTCATTCCTTCCCTATTATGAGATATTGATCCATTCCTTACCTACTGGGACCTAATTCTTTGTTTTTTACTATATGGAGGCGACATTAAGTTTGGAAACAAAGTACAATTTCTTAGTCTTGAATCTTTGATATAGAGTAAAGGTCTCGATTTACTTGGGAACCATGTCAGTGAGAGTATGTGAATACAGAATCCGATTGTCGAAGTTCTAACAGAGCACATAGGCAGCACTTAACTGTCTCCTATCAATTGTGCCATATATGCAAGTTAACGTGTTTCTACGTATTCACCTGCTATTCTAGTAATCTACTTAGAGCAAAGTACTAATCCTTGACGAGGATACCGTAAATCGGTGTATAGAACATATTAATACCCAAACTCACATGTTGTTATCTAAGTGGCCAATGACCACTTGTGAATAAGGCGTCGACTTCCCTTTCCCCGAGGTCGGGGATCATACCCCGACGGTTACCTACCATAATAGATTATATCGGAGGTACCTTCCATTAGGATGTGTCACTTTGTCCTATGGGACCGCTAAGCTCATTATATCTGTCCAAGCCACTGTCGAAGGCTTTGTACAAGGTGGTGCAAGCCTCCAGCTCTTGCTGGCTTGCTGCCTATTGAAAAATGTAGCATACTTTTTGTTGTAAAGCTGATAAACGTTGATCAAGTCAAGAAGTTTCATTTTGGATTCTTTTCTCATGACAGCTTGACCAAGATGTGGTAGCCAAACTGACCGAAGCCATGGAAAGGAAGGGTGTTGATATGCGTGTGGCTGCCCTGGTAAGTTTACTATGACCTATTTTTAGCTTGAAACCTATTAAACGCTTCATCTTATTGAGATATTCTGGTAAACAGTGTTTAGTTCAGTGGGTAATGTTATTTCGTCTTCTAAGCTGGTTTAGATATCTAAAAATATATTTTTTTATGCTATCAAAACAAATTTTCTTAGGGATGCTGATGCAGGTTAATGACACTATTGGTACATTAGCTGGAGGAAGATACTTCAATAACGATGTCATTGCTGCAGTGATATTGGGCACTGGAACAAATGCAGCATATGTTGAACGTGCTCATGCTATTCCTAAGTGGCACGGTCTTTTACCTAAATCAGGAGAGATGGTTAGTAAAATTCTAATCGATGTCATCTTAGTTAATATCAAAAGCGGCAGGTTGAAAAGTTTATATCTTTCGTGGTCACCTGGCAGGTAATCAATATGGAGTGGGGCAACTTCCGATCTTCGCATCTTCCTGTAACCGAATATGATCACGCGTTGGATGTTGAGAGTCTAAATGTTGGTGAACAGGTAATTATACATGTCTTGGTTTAGTTGGTCGTCTTGTATGTCATTCTTAAACCAAAATAGCATGAAGACACATTGAATGATGACATCTATGTTTAATGTCAACAGATTTTTGAGAAGATAATTTCAGGAATGTATTTGGGAGACATTGTGCGCAGAGTCTTACTCAAAATGGCTGAAGAAGCTACTTTCTTTGGTGATATTGTTCCTGAGAAACTTAAAGTTCCATTCGTATTAAGGTACGTCATTCGCTTGACCCATCTTAAAACAGAGAGTAAGTGCGCAATATGTGAATCGTCCAAATAAGATCTATACCGAACTTGTAGACAGAAGGACTTCCTCTTTGAACATGAAAAGTAAAGAGGGAAAGAAAAAAAAAAGGGGCCGGTTGCTTATACACATATAGTAAGAGAATAATAAGATATATACCGAACTTGTAGATAAACATAGAATGATTAGAGAACTTACCTATCAAACCGAACTCTTGGAGCTTGTTTTAGTCTGTAGAGTGATATTTGGAAGTTGTAGACATAGTTTTTTTTCTGGCCTGTAGATATGTCTTCTACCATTTTCAGTCTGCAAAATGCGTACTTTCTGAGTTGTAGAATTTGCAGGACTCCTGAAATGTCAGCAATGCATCATGATACTTCGGCCGATCTCAGGGTGGTAGGGAGCAAATTGAAGGATATATTAGGGGTAAGCCTTTTTCAAATAGCTTTCATTCATTTGAACATCAACCATTTACTTGACTTGGCACTTGATGTTTGCTACTCCGGCAGTGTTTTATAAGAATGTACTAGTTCCAACCATCCACGAAGATCTGAGTTTGCTCAATGTTTTGCTGCAGCTATGAATTTTGTTACCAAAATTTAAATTGAGCCAATTTAAAGTTATTTTTCTGATTTCAATTTTTGGTATGTTTTATGAACTAATTGATCCACCTTTTTTTTAAGATCATAATGGCTGTTAATACCCGACATTAGCTTCTTGCTCAAACAACATGGGACTTTCTCTGTATTGGTATAATGTTTTCTTGTTTCGGAACCGATAAAACCATTATGTACTGTAAAAATTTGTGGTAGAAAACGCCAAAAGCAAAAAATTACATTATAAATTATCTAGTTTGTCTCTAGTAGTTGTTTCTGTTTATCTAATTGTTTTTTCCTTCGTATACCTCAGATATCTAATACATCCCTGAAAACAAGAAGAGCAGTGGTTGAACTATGTGACATTGTAGCAACACGTGGAGCTCGACTTTCAGCAGCAGGGATTATTGGTATCTTGAAAAAATTGGGAAGAGACACAGTAAAAGAGAGAGAGAAGCAACAGAAAACCGTGATAGCCATGGACGGCGGTCTTTTTGAGCATTATACGAAATTTAGCAATTGTTTAGAGAGCACACTCAAAGAGTTGCTTGGAGATGAAGTTGCAGCAAACATTGTTGTTGAGCATGCTAATGATGGCTCAGGAATCGGAGCTGCCCTTCTTGCTGCTTCTCATTCCCAATACCCCGAAGTCGACGACGCCATTCAAGAAAGCTAAAATAACAGTCAAAATGAAGCAGGAAAATCCGCCTGTTCTTTTCATCGAGTACTTTTTTCACCTTTCAATTTTGTCTTCTTTTTTGTTCGCTCATATAATCATATGTTATGTTCTACTTGCAATCTTTTGTCGTCAGAGTTGCAAGAAAGTTCCAGCATGATTTACGGTTCATGCAGAACGTAATTGTAACAAGAGTCTAGACTAAGCTGTATAACTGCAGGATCAAGAAGTGACCTTGAATACTGTCCTCACTTCAGCCTGCATTTCTTCCCTTTTCTTTTGAGGATTTGCCTCGTCGTTGGTATGACTGAGTGTAATTTTCGGTGTATCCTGAGCTGGTAGAATAAAAGGGAGAGCTAGATGGTTCTGAGTTAATAAAGCTACAAATTTTTCTAATTCCTAGAATTGCTTTTATATAGCTTCTATTATATTCTGTTATACAAATGAAGATTCAAACCAAAACCCTAAATTTTATAAATCCCTAGTAGAACAAGATGTCAACTGGATATTCTTACTACCTACTACAAGGAACTAATTACCCAAAAGCTGCTATATCTAAGTAACCATAAGACCAGTTCATCTTCATGTATGTCTTTGGTGTTGCATACTCGTTGGCTGAAGCTTCAAACAGAGGCAGCGTGAATGAAGCAATGTCTTACAAGTTACAATAGAAGTCTTTAAGACCGTTACACATTGTTACATGCCAAACTATCGTCATAATCATTTGAATGTCTTATTGATCGTCTACTTTTGTAACGAGTGAGGCAGTCACTGGTGGTACCGAGGAGAGGATTGACATCATCTTCGGGCGAGGTTATTTTCTTAAATCCATTAGCTTTGTTCGGCGAACTACATTGAAGAAGGATTTCTAATGCTTCTTTCATGGAAGGTCTAGTCGAAGGCAATGTATTGGTACAAATGAGGCCTAGTTTGAAGACGACACTTATTTCATCCAAGTAACATGGTTCCTTGACTTCCTCGTCGAAGGCCTCATTGATGGATTCCTCATTTTTGTACTTATACCATGCCCAGTCAACAAGACTTGTGTTTCCATCATATTCCTTGTTAGCTTCCTTCCCCGTTGTTAGTTCAAGAAGAACTACCCCAAAGCTATAAACGTCGACCTTCTCGCTCACTTTCATTGTGTAAGCATACTCTGAAATTAAAACCAAGTATCTTTAGTTAACAAAATTTTATCTAAAGCTCAAATCATTTAAAATTTTGAAAACAAAATGATAGCGAAAACAGTTAACAAATCCTTGGCTATAGGAAGAAGTTTACCTGGAGCAATGTACCCAAAAGACCCAGCAACTCCGGACGCCGTATGAGTCTCGCCGTCCTTAACCAACAACTTAGCTAACCCAAAATCAGCAATCTTTGCTTTGAATTCACAATCCAACAAAATATTGCTTGATTTTACATCACGATGAATGATCGGAGGAGAACAACCATGGTGCATATAAGAAAGTCCTTGAGCAGCTCCAATGGCTATCTGTAATCTCTTAGGCCAATCCAAAACAACATTAGGGATTGAACCTGAGTTTAATACCCCGGATTTCTTCGAATGAAGCCATCGATCCAAGCTTCTATTCGACATATATTCATAAACCAAAAGCTTCGAGTTGTCGCAAGAAATACAACAAAGCAATTTCACTACATTCGAATGTCGAATTGTACCCAAAATTTCAACTTCTGCATTAAATGCTTTCTCCAAATTCTTATCTAACTTTCCTCCGTTAGTTATCTTCTTAACTGCAACTATCTCATCTAATTGATTAATAGCAACCTGATAAACTTTTCCTGATCCACCACTTCCAATCAAATTGCTTTCAGTCAAACTAGATATAATGTCTGATTCAGTAAACTGTAATCTATGAAAAGATGTTAGTTTCCAAGTAGAAATCTTTCTTCCAAGCTTTCTCCTCCTAAAATCTTTGATCACGAAAAACGCTAAGGACAAAGCGAGTATAAATATCGCTGCAGCAACTACTAAAATCACTATAAGAAGTTTAGAAGGTGACTTATTGGGGTTTTGGTAGGGTTTTGTAATGCAAGAAGGAAGATTTGGTTGAAAGTTATTACTACAAAGACCAAAATTATGCAAGAAACTCTGATCAAATGCAAGATTGTCAAACTGACTTGGTATATTTCCTATGAGCTGATTGAAAGATAGGTTAAGAAAAGTAAGCTTTAAATTCCCAAGTTGATATGGAATTTCACCGGATAATCGATTTTCGGACACGTCGAGAGCGATTAGGTTAGGAAGTAGACCTATAGTTTCGGGTATTTCGCCTGAAAGTTGATTGTTACTAAGGTTTAAACTGCTCAAAGAACTCCATGAGATTATCTTCGACGGAATTGAACCTGAAAGCTGATTCCCATCAAGTGATAAAGTGAGAAGATTCGACAATTCGGTTAGTTCTAAAGGAATTTCACCAGAAAAGAGATTGTTCTTAGCATTGAAGACTGAAAGTCTAATCGCTTGTGAAATTTCCGAAGGAATTTTCCCTGAAATTTTATTGTTACTGATCTCAATTCTACTCAAATTGCTAGCAAACTTATCAACAGACAAATTACCATTGAAGAAATTATCACTAATCATTATAGTTGATAAGTTCCTTAATGACCAGATTCCGGCCGGAACTTCACCGGAAAATCTGTTTTCGTAAAGCTCAATTGTTGTTAAACTATTGCAATTCACAAGTGATTTAGGAAATTCACCAGTGAGATTGTTAGTATAAACAACAATTCCGATCAATTTACCATTAAAGCAGAGATTTTCCGGCAATATTCCACTGAGATTGTTTTCTGATACTTCGAAAGTTTCGAGTTCTGTAAAAAGCCCTAGTTCTTGAGGTAAGGTTCCATTAAATTTGTTTCTGAAGAGTCTAATCTGTTTCAAAGATGGAAGACGACCTATACTTTGAGGTATTTGGCCGGTCAATTCATTATAATATAAAAAGAAGTAAGCCAAATTCTTCAAGTTTCCTATATCTTCTGGTATTGTTCCTGTTAATTGATTGATTGAAAGATCAAGATCAGTCAAACCCAGAGCTTGAATTGGTCGAGGAATTTCACCAGATAATTTGTTATCAAAGAGAAACAATTGTTTCAAATTCTTAAGTAAAAGTAATCGATTGGGTATTTTACCAATCAATTCATTCGAGTGAAGATCTAATTGTTCAAGATCAGCAAAATCACTCACAAAATTCGGAATTTCTCCTGTCAAATTCGATTTTGCCCCCCAAAAAGACTTCAATTTCTTCAAATTACTGAATTCTAATGGAATTTTCCACTGTTTTAATGGATTATCATTTAATTGAAGAGTCTGAAGGGATGAGAGTTTACCAATTTCAGCTGGAACAGAACCATTAAGAAGATTCTGATTGAGAAGAAGACTTTGCAAATACTGTAAGTTTCCGATTTCCACTGGGATATCACCAGAAAAGTTGTTGCCTAAGAGACTTAAGTACCGGAGATTGGAAATCCGGTCAATATCTGAGGGTATCTTACCGGTAAAATAATTTTGAGAGAGATCTAGGTAAGTTAAGCTGGAGCAATTGTAGAGAGAGAAAGGGAATTCTCCAGGGATGTAGTTCCATTGGAGATCAATTTTCGTGAGATTCTTAAGGTTACAAATAAAGGGTGGGATTTTTTCAGTGATGTTCTTATCAGCAAGTATGATTTCGGTGATTGAATTGTTAACACAGGTGATTCCAATCCAGTTCTTACAGTGAGATCCATTTGATGGATCCCAAGATTGAATTGAAGGTGGATTTCCCCATTGTTGTTTAAGTTTCAGTAAGAGTGATTGTTCTTCAGTTTCTGACAAGGATTGAACTTGGAGGAAGAAGAAGAAGAGTTGAGAGTAGAGAAGAAGAAGAGGGTAAGAAATGAAAATTCGACAAGAAACTGAGGGTAATTTCGACATTTAGGAAAAGAGACAGAGCTATGGTTTTGCCGGGAAGTTTTCTACTAGTGTGAAATGGTGGTTAGCGTGTTTGTTCAACGGTTTGAATTTATATTTGTGTGGATATCAAAATGGTGTCATGAGGTAAACAATTTAACGATTATGCCACGGGAAATGATTGGTCAACTACAAAAAATTCAAAAAGAATCCTCATTGGGTTGGTAATCCCAATGGTAGTCTTGATAAAAGCAACCGGTTTTTGGTTGTGATGCCTCCAATCTTTTGGTTGGAGTCTAACACTAGGTTGACCAAGTGGTTGAAGGTGTTGAGATAAACTCTAAATTTCTATAAGTTCAGATTCGATTCCCAAATGAAGTGGAATCTATAGTTATTGAATTTGAGTTATTAAATGTATAAATAAGTAATAAGTTTGTCGGGTTTTACGTCCCAAGTTGTTGGGATTTAGACCCCTTTAATTATTTGGATTATTAAATGTATAAATATATATATATATATATATATATATATTTTTTTTTGTTGGAAAAAATCTTAGATGTACCACCACTATATTAGTTGCCAGCCAGCCCTCACCACCAGTTCTTCTTTTCATGTCAGAAATAGGTACTAGGTAGCCTATTTAAGAAAAATCCCACCACCATAATCACTGTCCAACCACCTCCCCTTTCGATCTTCGCCAGTAATATTTTTTTTTGTCTCTCTTCTCACTTTTCCGACGAAAGGAAAAGTTACCTGCACCGAAACCCGTTCATCTTTAAAGAGGGGAAGGATTCCGCAGGAACCCCTTTCATTTCAGACGAAGGGGGATGATTTCGCCTTAAACCGTCATGGAGGGTCTCATATGGAACCTCGTGGAGGGTTTCGTATGAAATCTTAAAACCCTCGAGGAAAATATCTGACGGAACCCTCTTCGAAGGTTTGATGGGCAACCGAGCAAAAAAAATCTTGTGGTCGACTGGCCAGGAGATGTTGCGTGGCCAGTCGGCTACACATGATCTCGCGGTCAACCACCCACGAACTCCTCGATCTAAGGTCTGAAACCTCAAAAAGGATTTTGCCATGAATCCTCATCGGTGGTTCCATTACTAATGTAGACGCAGCGGAATTAAAATAAGAACAATAAAATAAACGAAGAACGGTAAAGAAAACGATAAATAAACTAAAACTTAATTAACTTCAATGGTTTTTCTCTTCAATATGAATAACAAAATAGACTAGACCTCCTTTTATAGGATTCCTAAATATTAAAGATACTTAAAACATAGAAACTCCTAAATAATAGAAATACCAACTTATGGTAATTTCCTAATCCTATACTAACTAGGATCACTATTGTGGCCGGGACATGGGCACGCGTGGACGTGGGCCCACGTGTTATGCGCCTGCATCAGCTCCCCGTTCCCCAGAAGGTTCGTCCCGAACCGATCATTGGATGGAAGTTAGTTCAGTAGATCCTTCTGCAATCGGTAACAAGGTGATAATCTTCTTCTTCCATGGAAACTCATAAACATTCAAACGTCCTTTGTAAATAGCATCCACATCCGATTGCCAAGGGTGTCCCAAAATAATATGGCATAGATCCATATCGGTAACATCACAAGTAATATCAGACAAATAGAAAGAGCCAATAGAAAGTGAAAATGTACACATGCGATCAACACGTGTAGTAGTACCAGATTGAATCCAAGCAGTTTGATAAGGATGTGGTTTTGGAATTGTAGTTATACCCAAGTAAGCAACTAGTCTAGCTGAAATCAAATTCTCCACACAACCGTTATCAATAACGATAGTACAAACTTTGTCTAAAACTGTACCTCGTGTAACAAACAAATTTTTCCTTTGAGAACAATCGGGTTCAAGTGGAGTAAAAAGTACCCTACGAGTCACTAGCATAACACGTTCACCTGAATCGGGGTCAATATTGACATGATCGACTTCCTCACCGTCTTAATCCAAGGGAGGATGTTTCTCCACTAAGTTTGCTTTACCACGTAACAGGCAATTATTAGAATAATGACCTGTTTCAAAACAACGAAAACACTTAACTGGAGGTGGTTTTTTATATGGATTCTCAGTTATATTCTTAGATCCGTCATCCGTTGGTTTTGATAGATCGGAGTCATCTGGAGGTGGCCTAACATAATTGGAACGATTGTAGTTTCCCTGATAGATTGATCGAGAATCGGACTCAAAAGAACGAGCCACACCAATACATTCAGAGACGGAAGAGAAAGGACGTAGGTTGACAAGATCTTTTATGTCACTTCGAAGACCGTCTTTGAATTTTTCCAATTTCATGGCTTCGGTATCTGGAAGATTAAGCCGTGCACTCAAACGGTGAAAATCGGAAGCATACTCTTCAACTGATCGTCGCCCTTGTCGACAACGAAGATATTCCAAACATAATTGGTTCTCATAATTAGGAGGGAGGAATCAAGCCATCATAAGTGGCTTAAGTTCGGACCAAGAAGATATAGGTGCATTTTCAACAGTCGTCGTTGTTCGGTTTCATGTTTCCACCAAGTAAGAGCGGTTTTCGATAAATATCCGGTAACACAACGTACTTGTTCTTGTCCGTGGACCTGCATATCATCAAAAAATATCTCCAAACGGGAAATATAATCCAAGAAGTGTTCAATATTAATTGAACCGTCATAAGTAGGAACGTCCATTCGGATACGATAGGAAGAGATTTGTTGGTAATCGTTGTCGTAGTCCGGTGGAGGGATTTCGGTGTCAGTTCTCGGGTAATGAAGTGCCGTTTGGTTCCCCATTGGTCGTGTGTAATGGCGAGGAAAGGGAGGGGCTGGTTCACGGTAGGTGGTTCGGTTGGTGTTGTGGGTTAATTCCCGGTTATGGTGATTGGTGAAGGAGGGATCAATGTCTCGGTTATGAGAATGGATACGAGTTGGGGTGAAGTTAGATTTCCTGATGTCGATGAGGAGATGGGAATTCGGTTTGGTGGTGAAGGAATGAGTCGGCTGGACGAGTTCAGACAGGAGGGTGTGTCTCGGTGAGACGGTTTTCGAGGTGGTGGAAAGGTTCGGTTGACCGAGTTCGGGTAGGGTGATGGGTCTCGGTTAGGTGACGATCGGGGTTGGTGAGGGTTTCGGTTGTACAAGTTCGGTATGGTGGTTGGTTGTCGGGTAGACGGTTGTCGGTGTGGGTGAAAGTTTCCGGTTCATGAGGGTGATAGGATTGGTTGATTTCGGGTTGTCGGTTTGAGGAAAAGGCCCCTCGGGTAGGAGTGAGGTGTTGGGATATGTATTGGTGAGGGGAGAAGTTCTCGGGTCGTATTGGTGTAAGTTGTTCGAGTGGTGAGGAGATGTTGTCTAGTCGGTTTATACCGAAAGTTGGAAGAGATGAGTCGGTGAAGGAGAATGGTGGTGAGGTTGGAAGGTTAAGGGGGTTGGTGTATGTCAACGGAAAAACCGGTGGGAGTGGAGTTGTCGGGCACGGGTGGGTAATAGTGTGACCGAATATGGGTTTTGGGATTGGTGTGGTAATGCCAACGGTTGTGTTGGTGGTGTTTGGAGGTGGTTGTTGTGATGAGGTTTGGATCGTAGTGGAAGATGAAGGGATGGTGGTAGAAGAGGGAGACTTACATATGCTTTCGAGTTGTTTAGATAACTTCATGATGGATTCATTGACTTGATCGAATCGATGATCGATATGGTCAAATTTTTCCATGTTTTCCTTCTTGTAATTATCGAAAGCTTCTTCCAATTTTGTAACCGAGGATAACTTCTTGTTGATGTTGTCCCATTCGGAGGCAAAAGTTGGTGTCCTCTCTTTAGTTGTTGTAGCAGGAACGGTAGTATTAACCATTGTGATTGGTTAAAAACAAATGGTTCTGAATACCGCTTGATGTAGACGCAGCGGAATTAAAATAAGAACAATAAAATAAACGAAGAACGGTAAAGAAAACGATAAATAAACTAAAACTTCATTAACTTCAATGGTTTTTCTCTTCAATATGAATAACAAAATAGACTAGACCTCCTTTTATAGGATAATAGACTTTCCTAGATAGGCTCAAACTAGGATTCCTAAATATTAAAGATACTTAAAACATAGAAACTCCTAAATAATAGAAATACCAACTTAAAGTAATTTCCTAATCCTATACTAACTAGGACCACTATTGTGGCCGACCGGGACACGGGCACACGTGGACGTGGGCCCACGTGTTATGCGCCTGCATTAATTACTTCACGTGAAACCAATCCCTTTCATTTGAAACAAGGGGTTCCGACAATAAGAACCAAAACAGTGACAAGAGAGGGCGAGAAAGTGAACGTTTTGAGGCGAGGGAGGGGGGATGGGTGGGAAGAGAAGGAGAGCAATGGTGGGGGTGATTTGCCAATTATGTGATGGCAGAGGAGAGGAGGAGGAAGAGAAGATTTTTTTTTTGTAAGGGTCGTTGGTAATTGCCGTCTATCCCCAACTCCTCTCCAGCCGGAACTAGGGGTGTACACGAGCCGAGCTCTTAACGAGCTGCTCGAGCTCGGCTCGACTATTGCTCGTGCTCGACTCGAATATTAACGAGCCTGAGCTTAATACGAGCTCAAAATCAAGCTCGTTTACATAAACGAGCCGAGCTTGAACATTCTTTAGTGTATCACGAGCTACTCGTGAACAGCTCGTTTAACATGCTTTTATGATAGTATAGTACATAATTACGTATTAGTATTGAAACTTGTACATGAAATATCAACCATTAAAAAATTATCGGAATATGAATCATTAATCATTATTATTGTATGTGACAAATGATCATTGAAGTATTTTGATGATTTAGAAAGTTTTAATTTGAAGTATTTTGATAAACGAGCTTAAAACAATGCGAGCTCGAGTTCGAGCTCAAGCTCTTTCAAACTTATACGAGCCGAGCTTGAACAAGTGGACAATTACTCGAACGAGCTCGAGCTCGACAGTCAAATACACGAACCGAGCTTGAACATTTTACTACTCGGCTCGGCTCGACTCGAGTACACCCCCTAGCCGGAACACCCTACAGACAACGATAACAACCTTTAATTTATTATTTTTACTTTACTTACATCGAAGACAATTAGTTCAACAAAAAAAATAAAATAAATAAATACATCGAAGACAATAAACTACTAAGATGGGAGATTTTTTTTTTCTTTGATGAGAGACTTTTTTCAGGGACTGAACTTCCCCATAAAATATGGCCAACCTTTATAGACTTTTTCAGCTTTGACTTCAAATGGACACGACAACAAAGACTTCGACACATACATATGTGATTGTTAATTGCTTTTTAAGATCTTTATAACAAGATCAAATTAAGTTCTCCATTCAGAGAGCAATTAATAATAACACATGTGTTGGAACTTTGTCTTGTTGCTTGTTGTTCAAAGTTTCAGATAATACGTTGATCATTCTAGAAGGGAAAGAGAGTGGACCCCATTCTGATTGGATGTTTATTCTTTTAAGTGTTATTTGTTTTTCTTAATTTAGATTGAATTCTTCCAAATGTTCAAGCTAACTCAAATTAATTTCAGAATGTTTGTTTTCATCTCACTTTTTAAAGTCTGATCACTCGTTCAAATGAAAAATTTAGTCTTGTTTCGAGCTCGTTTGAGTCATATATAAAATAGCCTTGTCGTCTGTATGATCTTGAAATTATTATTGTGTTTTTCTAAATTAGTCAGGTTAATAAAAGTGGGACTCAGAGTCGTATTTGGACAATTTTTTTTTGTTGAACAATGAGAAAAAAAAGATACACCACACAAGTAATTTAGCAGTCTTGTGCACATATGAATAGGTCTCCAGACCAAGTGTTGTTCCTTCATCAGAAGCAAGCGCTCTTTCGTGTTTAAAATTCCTGGCCATTTCTTTGGGGAGTCTGATTCAGACAATTAGAAAAAACAAACACCAGAAATAGTTTAGCAAAGAAGGAGAATAGGAGATAGTGAATGCGATCCTTCTAACATTCCCACTGGTGTTAATTTAGACACACTAGAATGCTTCTGACTTTCTCCATAGAATTGATATTCTTGAAACCCAAGAATATAAAAGTCTTAGTATTCAACGGACTAGGAAAAAACAAAATGGATTTTGGAGTTGTTTCGAGTCCAATTTATAACAATGGAATACAAACCTAATTTAGGGACACATATATAAGTTCTTAGGACATATCTGTTGGAAGAGTGTTACTTTTCACTTAATCATGGTCGGCTGCAATCTTAACTGTTAGATGCGGCTAAAAAACACATAAGAAATGTAAGTCCTTGGATATGTCCCTAAAAACCACTAAACTTCGTCAAAACTTTAAATTAAACGTGAATATCTCATTCATCCAGAATCAGACTCGAGTGCTTCCTGGCTCTAAACTCAATAGCTCAACGATGGTAGTAAGATAATTGTGTCGTAACTAAAACCTGGGTATATCGTATATGTCTAAGGTCTGATTGTTCTTAAAGTCATGCATTGAAGTTTTCGTCCAAATATTACGTATAAGATGGCATAAGGTATAGTTAAAGTATGCCTAACTTAACTTTTAATAACCATTATTAATTAAAAAAACTAAAAAACCAATTGTCTAGATGGAAAATAAATAGTATTTTGATCAAGACTATGTCATGCATTTTCCACTTTTGATGCTGCATTCCACTGTTTAGGTCGTTTGAGTGGCGATTTTCGTTTTATTTATGGTTTTCAGTAGTTTCTTGTTGTCCTGGGATTTGGTTTAGGGTTAAAAGTCCTATAATGTTATATATGAAGAGGTGCAATTACTAGTTATAGATATTGATATGACACAAATATTTTTGTAAAGTAGTGATTTTTAATTTTTACCCAATGTTGCCCTCATTATATAGTACAACATCATGTTATATCATTAATTTGATATTTTACTTCACATTTGACTCCTAAACCTAAGTACGAAATATCAGCAACATGAGACTGCACCTAAATGAGTCACGATTTCTTTTGGCAAAAGGTTTAAAACATGCTTTAAAACATCATGTCATATTATTCATTTGGCGTGTTACTTCAAAACTGACTGCTAAAATTGAAAACAAAACGTCACTAATAATGGACTGCACTACGTCGTATTATTATTATCTAAAAGTAGTGAAACAAAAAGTTTCACGAAAGTTATGATCTTTTTCACTTGTTTTATTTTGAGAGTTTTTTTGGTTTGCAAGTTTCACCAAACGTTATAAAATTTTACCAACTCCTCCAAGACCTCACATTTCATGACATTTGATGTAATAATAGTATTTTTCTAGGTAATATAGGTGAAGGTGAGAGTACTCAAGTAAAAGAGTCCTACCCAAGATACAAATCAAGGAGAATTTTCCCACATATATCTCCGGAATTACAAACTGATTGAACACACTAGAATCAGGGTTGCTTCTATGTTTATGTTATCTTTCTTTATTTGTTTCCATCTACCCTAATACTCTTCTATTACAAATAAACATGAATGTGTATCGTTTTTCTCAACCAAAAATTAAATCTTTTATTGTTTTTGAGCGTAAAAGACTCTAACAAGTATCGTTTTTCTCTAGTTTTTAAATTAGCTTAGTTCACATTTTCAATAAATTTAGTCAAGGTTTACCGCCAAAGTTTTGATGTTTTTAAATAAGTTTTCAACGGTGAAGATTTATAAGTTATCATTATTATAGTATACAGTTGTGATTTTTGAAGGTTTTTGTTATCGAGACAAAAATAGCATTGACGATGACAATTCTTCTATGTACTTGGACTATATAATAATGATGGATGGATTATTTATCGTGGGAAGGGGATCTTCAATCTTACCGAGTGTCGTGGATGCTTCGAGAGTTACACTGGTGTTCAAGTTGGTTCAAAATTACTTCATTTTTTGTGCAAGAACGCAAGAAAAAAAGTATCAGCTATAATTTGGTCTTCTTTTTCGCTAGTCGATAGCATCGGTCGTCATTGTTATCGTGGTTTGAGGTGCAAGGTTGTTGTCTTCTAGTTGGTTTTTTTGTTTCGTTTCTCTTCACGAACTAGTCGTCTCTCAAGTCCAAAGGGCCTCCAAATCTAATTTAATTAAGCTCATGTTTTCGTAACTGGCCTCTGAATTCGGAGTGATTACGCCATTTTTATTAGTTAATACTACCATAATAATTCTACCGATCTAAACCAAATAAAAGTGGTTCATCAACCAATTCCACAATTGCCTTAATGAGAAATATGTTGATGAATCGTCTCATCCAGTTTCATATATTGAAAAATAAGGGTAACATCGTGTAAATTAGATTAATATCTACCATTGGATCATAAAGACATGAACCACATCTACCGTTAGATGATGAAGACTTTACATAATATTATCTATACATCTTTCAAATATATTATTCTCTATTGTATCTATGAAAGATATATTGTAATATTGAGAATATATCTTAGTTAGTCTTCTTACCTAATAGAGTGACTCTGAGACTATATATATTTTGGTGATAATCAACAATGAGTATGGAATAAGAATTATCTCTTCTCTCTAATTCTATCAAGGGTCAGGACCCTCAAGGGTCACGTAGAAGCCTACCCCAATACCACCTCTGGAAAGAGTTTAGATCAACAATAATGAAAGATGAAATTATCCTCCTCCATTCAGGCAATATTTATAGGGCCAGGCAGAAGGGGAGTCGGAGCGGATCGAACTGCCCCCGAAAGATCTTAATAAAACAGTAATCCAAAGTTAAGATCGATGAACCTTCCGCGTGGATAGACGAAGAGGCGTAAATGTACAAAGCAATTAAGACGGTAATTAAGAACAACTACTACAACTTTTATTCATCCTCTAGAAAATCCATTACAGAAGAAATTACAATCAGGGTCACCAAAGCAAGTGCGACCGCTTAGGTCTGTTATAGAAGAAATTGCAGAAGGGAAGAGAATTGATCATTCCCCCAAGAGCCACTAAACAGGAAAAAATGAAGAAACATAGCAAAAGGGAGAAAGGGAGGAACCCAAACAGCAGGGAAATGGCTCGGATGGACTACCTACTTCATTTGGTCCTAGAAAACATTTCGTCGATTGAACTCCGTGAAGAGATCAAACTGTGGAAAGAATTCCCCACCACTCGCACCACCTTCCTTCCAATGGCCGAAATGTGAGTGGCGTAAAGAACCATCCTCCTTTGGTGGGAAGACCCCCAATGGCATCCTGGGTCGCCATTCCCGTTGCGGATGATTCCATCTTTCGCTATTACCATAACAGACAAAGGTCATTCGAAAAAATTTCAAGTCGAAACTCGAACAAGGGTCTCATCGTGAATTTGTTGAAGATCAAGAGCTAACAAGAAATATCAAGGGTAAAGAATTACTGAGAAAATTAGTTCTTGAAGAAAACTCAAACACAAGGGAGGCTATTTAAAGTGGAAGAAGAAGATCAAAGGGCTTTCTCAACGAGAGAAGGACATTAAATAAAGTACCTCGGTAATGCACTAAGTCATAATAACTAGGCGTCAAATCGCGGCTTAAGAATTGACCAAGTCAGAGGAGAATTAATGAGACTCAAGAGACATTATGTAAAACGCTAAGTTAGAGTAAAATCCTAATTAGGTTTCCTAAAAGACCCTTTTGAATAAGATTAAGGAAATAGTCGAAAATAGAAACTAGTTTCCATTTTCTATATTCCCTTACTCTAGCCGGCCAACAAATGCCCCAGAAAGAAAGATATTTCCGGTCCATATAGTGTGGTTGGCCAAGCTTAGCCGACCCCTATAATGGGCCTTAAAACTCCTTGAAGTGCCCGGCCCAAAACCCTCTTGTTTCGGCCTTTTGTATTATCTTTGTCTAAACTTCTTTAGGCCTTTTGGACATATCTATGGGTCTTACCCATGCATCTATGTCTCATCCCTCTAGTCATATCTTCTGGTCAAGTTGACAATCATTTGTGTAACCTGTTGTATGATCTGGACGAAGTTAGCCGCGAATTGCTTTGCGCTTCGACGATCGTAGTTGGTTTCTAGCTAAACACTACGACCCCTAAATCATTCGGACTTGATGACCTTCTTCATCAATTTTCCTATCTGATAAATTACTCGCATTGCATCTTTGGTCGAAGGACATCTCCTTCAGTCTCCCACTTGTACTTAGAACAAGTGCAATGCTCGATTCCCGTGTCAATTTGTATCCCATCTGATACGTCACATCTTTCAGACTTTCTTGATCCCGAGCACAACTGCCAAAACAAATGATTAACTTTTAATCCATTTACGCAAGGCCACGCATTTTCAGTTGCTACTCATCAAGTGGCCTTGATATACTTTCTCCTAATTTAATTAAGGCCACATAATCCATTCTTGTACTCCCACTCAGCTTCATATCTATCATGCATGACCTAGTGTCCGCCTTTATAACCTCCTTTTATGGCGCAGCGTTTAACGGAACTGAAGCCAGACATTCCTTACATAAGATGAGTGAAGCACTCATGTTTTAAGGAATCTCTTCAACTTTGTCAATGAGAAGTGTTTGACGTTCATCACCATTGATGTACTTCTCATTAGTGGGTTATCTAATGTATATTCCTAATAATACACCCACGTAGTCGAGTTGAATAATCTATTCCTACAGCCCATGAAACAACGTTATCTCGTCGACGTCATGTGTTAGTCTTCGTGAGTCATTGTTGTCCATGCAATGACCTGGACTAGGGAGATGATAATGAAATATTCCAAGTTCACTTAATAGGGGTTCAGTCATCAGATCAAGTATCTGACAAACCTATTTGGAATGTTTTATTATCCATGGACTGTCGTTTAAATACTAAACCAAATTTAGATGACGACGAAATAATTAATTTATTTCCGATAACGAGAGTTTGTAAATTTGAGTCTCTCCCGTAAACTCCTTTACTCAATCAATTTACCAGTCAAGGTTATTCTCAAAATATACCTTATGTCTTAGACCCATGTATGAATTCATTCATACTTTGTCTTAGGTGACAGTTTAGTTGACAATGGATGTAATCTGATTAAACTTTGCTAATTATCAATTAATTGAAGCTCGCTTTCTTCAATTTTGATAAATTCTAGTAACCCTTTACTAGCGTTACGGCTTTAATTTCATTCTTTTATAGAGTTTGTAATAGTTCCCGGCTCGAAACACTTTCTAGCCTACTTTCCTTCCATGTTTTGAAGTTTCCAATGTGTGACATGTTAACTTTTATACTACTTCATCCTACAGTCTTTTAGGATGCTCTCAAGTAGTGGTTCAGATTATCTAATCTAACTTCGGATGTCGACGTCTCATCTACTCTTCAGTATTCGAGATGTCTAAATGCTAATCATGTCCTACATGACAGATTTTATGTTCTGAGCATAAACATCTTTCTCATGTGTGCTTGCTCATCAGTGCCTATTAGACTCCGAGTCTTGCTTTGTTCTCTATCATGAGTTTCAGGTTCAATTTCTCTTATAGAGTTTTCGAGTTCGGATTTTAAGAATTTTAGCGTACCAAGTTTCTTAACTCAATCCTATCATCTTTTCGATATATGCTTATAGATCTTTGATGCCCAAAAGCATTTTATCCTTTTGTGTGTGATCCTTCTGAGTCAGTTCTTAACTGTTTTTACAACATCTTTATGTTGTTCTCAATTTTTAGTATATACTCTGCATACCGGACCTAGAAAGCTTGTTACTCCCACTTACCTTCTTGAAATCACGAGGTCTAAGCTTGGCCGACCCCTATAATGGGCCTTAAAACTCCTTTAAGTGCCCGACCTAAAACCCTATTATTTCGGCCCTTTGTACTATCTTTGCCCAAACTTCTTTTAAGCCTTTTGGACATATCTATGGGTCTTACCCATGCATATATGTTCATCCTTCTAGTCATATCTTTCGATCAAGTTGACATTCTTTTGTGTAACCCGTTGTAGGATCCAGACGAAGTTAGCCGCGAATCGCTTTGCGATTCGCCGATCGTAGTTGGTTTCTAGCTAAAAACTACGACCCCTAAATCATCTGGACTTGATGATCTTCTTCATCAATTGTCCTATCCGACAAATTGCTCGCATTGCATCTTTGGTCAAAGGACATCTCCTTAAAGGGGTGGAAAATGTTGGGTTTATTTCATGTTGGGCTCATTTCCCTCTTGAAATTAATTGAGAGTGAGCCTCGTTCACTTACTACTAGTCAAGACTATCTTGTCGTCCATCTAGAATATGGGTGGGGTCCACCTCTAGAGAGAAGATGGCATTCAAAGCCATTTCTTCCTATAATCCATTGTCCCGCATCATTGAACTAGAGAAACTAGAGAGCCTTTATAATGAGTAGCTTGACAACTCATTGTAAAGAACTTGGTGGAGTAGAGAAGGTTCCCACACCCGCACACACACATACGCGCGGCTGCTGGGCTTTTTGGGCATTTGGGCCTTTAGGTGGTGGCCCATGAGCCCGGGTGCCCAAGTGCTCGGGTGCTTGGGAGCTTAAAGTGAAAAGACTCTTTTGCCACGAAGAACAACTTCACTTAACTCGGATTACAACTGAGATAATGGGATTAACCTAATCAGTGTTTGAGACAATCTCTAACTGATTTCGTAGGATTGATCTATTCAGTTTCCGAGTTTATCTCCAACTTACCTATCTTCTCTACCACATTTCCTAGTCGGTTAAGTCTTCCTTCGTTTTTATATATTCTGGTCGAAATCAATAGAGATGACACACAGAAATTTGGTTACCATCTTCTCTCTGATTACTAAGTTTAGAATTCTACAATCTTCATTACTATCTTCTTCAGTGCAGTCAAAGAAAGTAAGTTGTGGTAAATCCTTGGGAAGTGATCGGAATTAAGTAATTTGCACTAAGGTTACTCCGAAGTCACTTTCAAGGCAGTGGCTTCCATACCACGAGACAGCGAAGAAGTTTTATCTATTCGTCTATTCCATTGATCTAACCCTATTTTTTCAATAATTTAAAAGTGATTCTCTGATCAATGACTGTTGTTAACCTCAAAACTCGAACTTGATTATGTTTTGTTTAAAAGCTTACCTACTGGTTCTCCTATCGACATCTACATTACCCCTATCAAGGATAGGTCCTCTGTCTCGAATTGTGATGTTGTCAAACATAAAAAAGACAACAAAATCGTTCGAGGTCACCTTCTGAATCATATGGATAACAAGTTATTCAACTTGTTTGTCAACTACAAATCTGCTAAGGATATATGGGATACTCCTGAAAAGAAATATGGAGCTGATGATGCTGGAAGAAAGAAGTACATCATGAGAAAGTGGTAGCAGTTCCAAATCAATGATGGATATTCAATGATGGATCAGGTTCATGTCGACTTTGAGAACCTGGTTGCCACAAAATACTTGATGAAGGCATGAAGATGTGTGGAATCGTTCAAGTTAATGTTCCTCTGGAGAAGTTTCCCCAATCTTGGAGTGACTAAAGAAATCATCTGAAGCACAAGAAGAAGGACATGTCCCTTCAGGAGCTGATCGGTCACATGAGGACTGAAGAGGCAAATCGCGTTAAGGATAAGTTTGCTAACCTTTCTTTAAATTCTTCTGATGCAAACTAAGTTGAAACTGTCCCTTCTGGAATTAAAGACAGGTCAAAATTTACTAAGATGAAGAAGTCTGCGAAAGACAAAAAAGGAAACAAAAAGACGGGAGAAGTCAAGTCCAACTCAAAGATCCAGAAATCGAAGGGTCTATGCTATGTCTGTGGAAAATCAGGACATAAGGCATACCAATGCAACTAGAGGAAGGACCACTAACTCTGGTGTTGTGTTGATTATTGTTGAGTCTGAAAAGATCATTGTTGCAGTAGCTGAGACCTGTTTGGTGGACTGCAAACATGAATGGGTGTTGGACACAGGAGCTTCTAGGCACATGTGTACTAACAGAGAGATGGTCCAGACTTTCCAAGAGTTGTATCCAGCGTCTTCATGGGCAATTTTGCAAAGGATGGAATCATGGACAAAGGAAAGGTTCTTCTGAAACTCACCTCTGGAAAGAATTTGTCTCTCAATGATGTTCTCTACATGCCCACCCTTAGGAGGAATCTCATCTCAGGATCTCTTCTCAATAAAGCTGGTTTAAAATTAGTTTTTGAGTCTGACAAAATTATAATTTCTAACAATGGGTCTTTGTTGGGAAGGGGTATCTGAGCGGGGGGCTCTTTGTAGTGAACGTCGATTCAGAAATTAATAATAATTTTAGTTCTGCTTATATCGTTGAGTCTTCCGATTTATGGCATGGAATACTAGGACATGTTAATTTTCCTTCTATTAAGAAACATAAGGAGAATGGACTTATAAGTGCAGACGATCTTGATGATTACACTAGATGTCATGTATGTGTAGAAGCTAAACACGCGAAACTGTCCTTTAAAAGTGTCACTATTAGAAGGACATAACTATTTGAACTGGTACACCAGACTTAGCTGACTTCAGAAACTTAGCTAGCAAAGGAGGTAAGAAATACTACATTAGCTTCACAGATGACTTCTCTAGGTAAACGAAAGTTTACCTCCTCAGGTCCAAGGATGAAGCTGAAGAAGTTTTTCTGAATTATAAGGCAGAAGTAGAAAACCAACTAGACAGGAAAATCAAAAGGTTTAGATCAAACAGGGGTGGAGAGTATAACTCCAACACCTTCAAGGCTTTCTGTGAGAAACATGCATGGAATAATTCATGAACTATATGCCCCTTATACGCTGCAACAGAAAGGTGTAGCTGAGAGGAAAAATAGGACACTTTAAAACATGATGAATGTTATGCTTCTAAGCCCAGGCTTACCCGAGGACCTGTGGCGGGAGGCGATCTTATCCGCCTGCCACATATTAAACAGAGTACCTCATAAAGGGCTAGAGAGAACACCTTATGAATTATAAAATGGCTTTGCACCTAACCTGAAATTTTTAAGAGTGTGGGGGTGTCTGACCAAAGTTGGTATACCTGACTTTAGGAAAGTTATGGTCGGACTAAAGACAATTGATTCTGTTTTTGTTTATTATGCTCAGTATAGTGTTGCATATAGATTCATGTTGTTATATGATAATACTATGATAAACCTAGAGATTCTGAATTTTTTGAGCATGTGTTTTCTTTGAAACTGCTTGTAGAAAATATTCCCCTGAATGATACGTCACTTACTAACATACCTTTGCATGATGAAGTGCCTAATAGTATGCCTCCCTCTAGTTCTGCCACTGATAGCATATTAAATGAACCAGAACTTAGGAAAAGTAAAAGATGTAGGATAGAGAAGAACTTTGGCCCTGATCTCATCACTACTTTTCTGTCTAAAGGTTTTGACTGGCTGAATGATCAGTTTGTGTCTAATTTCTTAATTGAGACTATCCCAAGGACTTATCATGAGACCATAACTTCACTAGATGCAAGTTTGGGGAAAGAGGCCATTAAGAGTGAGTTGGACTCTATCCTTATTAATCACACTTGGGAACTGGATAACTTACCTAAAAAGTGTAAACCCATTAGCAGTAAGTGGACCTTTGAGAAAAAGATTAGACCAAATGGGACCATAGATATGTATAAAGCAAGACTGGTGATCAGAAGCTTTACACAGAGAGAGAGACTTGACTACTTTGACACCTACTCTTCATTAACTAAAATCACTACAATTAAGTCTCTAATTGCATTGCCTGCCTTGCATGACTTGGTAATACATCAAATTGATGTAAAGACAACCTTTTTGAATGGATATGTAGATGACTAGATTTACATGTCTCAACTCGAAGGATTTTTTATCCTTGGTCAAGAGAGTAAGGTGTGTAGACTGAAGAAGTCTCTCTATGGTATAAAACAAGCACCTAAGAAATGGTATAAGAAATTCGATGATACCATGTTAAGCAATGACTTCACTATGAATAACTGAGACTCGTGTGTATATTCAAAACAGTGCAAGTTTGGATATGTTGTCATTTGTCTATATCTTGATAACATGCTTATCTTGAAGGATATATCCGTTCGGTTTGAAGGAGATGTCCTTCCGAAGGAGTGTCCTTCGACCAAGGTGGCAATGCGATCAATTTGTCAGTTAGGATAACGATGACCACACGTAAAGATCATCCAGTCCGGTCCAATTAGGGGTCGTAATGCTTTGCTAGAAGCCAACTACGATCGTGGGATCAAGGAGTTGATTCGCGGCTAACATAGACTGGATCCTACAACGGGTTACACATAAGAGTGGTAGCTTGATCGGAGAGAGTTGACTAGACGGGAAGAGGCCAAAGATGGATGGGATCCAACTAGAAAGACCGAAAGGGTTCGAATGGAGATTCGGATCAAGATAGAAAGAACCGGGCCTTAAAAGGGGTGCCCCGGGGAAGGCTCATAAGGCCGGCCATGTGATGGCCGACCAGAGCAAGTGGGCCGGCCATAGAAAGCCCATGGTGGGCTGTTCTGGCCGGCCACACTAAAGGGACTTGTCAAAATACCCCAAAAGGGTATTTTGGTAATTATCTTTTCTGTGACCCGAAAATAGAAAGACCTAATCTGAATGGGATTCTAATTAGGGTTTGTCTATATATTGAGTCAGCTGAGAACAGAAAAGGTGTGGATTTTTCTCTAAGGAAAATTATACAGCTCTCTCTCTCTCTGAATATACAGCTATTGGAGAGAGAGGAATATAGAGAAAAAGCTCCCGTTATATCAATCTAGTCAAGAAGAAGAGTTCTTCTCAACCTTCTAGTAAGTCCTAGCAGTCTGAAAGGAAGGGAGATCAAGTCTATTCACTCGGTGTCTCAAGTAGAGGAGCTACACTTGGAGCTCTCGATCTGTACATGCGATTGGAATGGTTCGAGGGAAAAACGCGTTAAGGTATTTATCTCTCTTCTAGTTCATTGATTAGTTTATGCATATGATCCTGGGAAATCTAGTGTTAACATATGATGTTTGAGATTCCGCTTAGAACACTAGATAGTGTATAGGATACACAAAACCCTACAGTGGCATCACGAGCCGGTTGCATGAAACTATCTCTGACTAGTCGAATTAGATTCGAACTTGATTGATTAGATGGTTTTATGTTTAAATATGGATTTAGACATAAAATTGATTAGTTTAAATTAGATTTAGACGTAATCGGATAGAAATTGAAAGTGTTTCAATTGGGAGAACTTTAAATTTTCGATTTTGAAAAGAGTTTTCGAAAAGGGAATTTAAAAGTTAATGAGTTTTTTGAAAAAAGTTTTCAAAACCTACTCTTTTTTATGATTTTTCATCAAAAACAACAGATTAGGGTTGAGAAAGGGAGAAGACAGCATGCTCGGATGGCAGTTTCTATTTTGGAAATAGAAACTGCCGGTCCGGACCAGCCAGGACGCGTCTGGCCAGTCCGGACATCTCGGGAAACAGAATCCCGAGATGTGGAAAGACCGGACTGGGATAGTCCCAGTCCGAGTCCTACTGGGAGACCGAGACATGAAGTCTCGGACGCCCAGACCCGTGCAAGACGCGTCTGGAATCCCAGTCCGTCTCGGTCTAGGACAGAGACGGAATCCGAGTAGGACTGGGAATCCGAGACTAGGTCTCGGACATCCCAGACGCGTCTGGGACGCGTCTGGAATCCCAGTCCATATGCAACAGGGAGTCCGAGAAGGTCTCGGACGTTTCAGAAGGTCTCGGCCATAGGCCGAGACATAGTCTGACCGTCCAGACGCGTCTAGGACGCGTCTGATGCACCAAGACGCGTCTAGGACGCGTCTGTGGCCAAGGAGCCCGTCTGGCCTAGTGCCAGGACGTGTCCAAACCGGGGTACCCGACATGTTTGGAACATGTTTTCTCGGTCCGGCCGGTGCTAAACACTTGTCCGAGCCAAGTTTTGGGTCAAACCGAGACTGGTCCGCGGGTGTTTGACCAAGTTTGACTTAAGTCTTTAGAGTTTGACTCGGGCCTTTTGGGCCTTGACTTGAGTGGGAGGTTTTGACTTTTCTTCTTCCAACTTCAACCATATATATTTTTTTCCGAAAGAGACCCGGGCCAACCAAAAGCCTAAAACGGAGTTTTTCCAAAACGATTTCAAAATCTTTTAGGATAAAACCAAAACGAGCTATTAGTCGGAATTTTGAGAAAATTAGACTTAAGGCACGTTAGACATAGAGATGTCGGTAGTATCTCCCGAATAGCTATCTAGAACATAGCAAACCTAGATTCGACCTAAGGAAGCGAATCTCATACATACTTGGGTGTTTTATGAGTGTCATATTATTATGTATGTATGAATGTGAATGCGGGTTCTAGTATGGCCATAGAATTGTTCTATCTTATTTTTAAGCACGGATGGGTGCCCGATGTAATTAATTTAATTTCAAGTTTTATATACGATCTGCGAATCGTTGAGTCTTGTAATTAGAGTTAAGGGTCCAATAGAGTCCATTGAAGAGCCAAAGGATGAGATCGTGGTTCGAGTGGGAGAATTCAATGGAGGTTCGAGGATGGAGATCCAGGCGAACGGAGGCAAAACAAGCAAGAACCTAAGAAGATTAGATCTTTTAGGTTAGGGGCCATACTAGGATCATGTCTGCTTGATTTATTTTCTCGCGCGCATTTACTTATTTACGTTTTATGTGGTGTATGATTATGTTAGAGTTCACAGTAATGCATGCAAACAAAAACGTAAAAGTCCCCAAAAAGAATTTTGAGTAATGCCTACCCAGATTAAGACACCTGTTGAGCCCTTGTTCATCGATGGTGGGTCATGCCAAAGCAGGGTGCCATCTTTTACCTCGGGACAATACGGGTAGACCTATGAAGAGGTCTACATGTCTAAATGGTTATTCTCAACGAGTCAGCAAAAGAGTTTTGGATTTCGAGGCAAAAGGATGAATTGAACACATAAGTGTTATTCATCAACCAAGAGTCATATGAGATATGATCAGTAAGGAGTTACTCACCCAGGAGGGTGAAGTTAAGGGCAGTGCCAAAGTACGCTTAACTTCACAGGAATGGGATCTTGGAATTGTATTATTCAAAAGGGGACGGTTTTCATTGAATAATATGGCAAAAACTGTTTTTGCGTAAACATTGAATGTAGTACTTAGCAAAATCTTATTATGTTTATGTAGGGTAGAGATGGCATATAGTATTAGTTCATGTTTAGATAGAGATCTATACGACTTTCTAGATTGGGAGGAAGATCAGAGAAGAATTCTCGATGCTTCAAATAAAGAAAGCGTAATAGAGCTACCAGAAAGGGAAGTGGAAGTCGGTGCCTATGTTATAGAGGTCAATTTGGCAGATATGACTGACTCTCCTTCATGGGTATTTGATACCGGATGTGGAGCACATATAATTTCAGAATTAGATGAGCTCAAGGAGGTCAGGTATCTGACAAAGAGCAAGATGGTTCTACGAGTCGCAAATAAGGCAAGAGTTGCTGCTGTGGCTGTAGGAACCTTTGAGCTTAGTTTAGAGACTGGATTGATATTAGTGCTGCATAATTGCTATTATGTACCCACTATATCAAGGAACATCATCTCCGTGTCAGTGTTAGACAAAGAGGGATATCATGCTATAATAAAGGACAAGTGTTGTTCTTTATACAAAGGTGAGATGTTCTATACCAGTGCTAAGCTACGTAATGGTCTTTATGTTGTGAACATAGAAGACGAAATCCTGAACATAGACGCGAAACGGCTTCGTACTCATGATTCTAACCAAAGCTATCTCTGGCATTGTCGTTTGGGTCCATTAACATGAAACGCATGCAAAAGCTTCATTCAGATGGACTTCTGGGATCGTGTGATTTGGAATCGTACGATACATGTGAGCCATGCTTAGTGGGCAAAATGACAAGATCGTCCTTCAAGGGGAAAGGAGATCGGGTGAGTGAACCATTAGGACTGATACATACATATGTATGCGGACCTATGAGTACACTTGCGAGAGGTAACTATGGCTACTTCATAACGTTCACAGATGACTTCACTAGATATGGTTACGTATATCTTATGAAGCATAAGTCGGAATCGTTTGAAGTGTTCAAACAATTCCAGAATGAAGTAGAGAATCAACTTGGCAAGAAAATAAAAGTCATTCGATCAGATCGAGGTGGTGAATATTTGAGTCAAGAGTTTGAGGATCATCTTCAGAGTTGCGGAATAGTGTCCCAACTCACTCCTCCAGGAACACCTCAGATGAATGGTGTGTCCGAAAGGATAAATCGAACCTTGATGGACATGGTTCGATCGATGATGAACTTAGCCGATCTTCCTAACACCTTCTGGGGGTATGCTCTAGAAACGACTGCTTTCACACTGAACCGAGCTCCGTCAAAAGCTGTAGAAAAGACGCCATATGAGATATGGACTGGAAAGGTTCCAAAGTTGTCTTTTCTCAAAGTCTGGGGTTGCGATGTTTATGTAAAACGTTTACAAGGAGATAAACTAGCACCAAGATCAGACAAGTGTCTCTTTGTTGGTTATCCAAAAGAGACGAAGGGGTATTACTTCTACAACCCATCAGAGAACAAAGTGTTTGTTGCTCGTGATGGTGTCTTCCTTGAAAAAGAGTTTCTTTCCAAGAAGACAAGTGGGAGAAATATAGAAATCGAAGAAGTTCGATCCGAGCAACAAATTGACACCGTTGTACCGATGTCAGAAGCCGCGATTCCTAACTATTCTGAACCGATATAAAAGGAAAGAGAGGAAGAAATGGTAGATCCTCCCGCGCAGAGCGAATGTGATTCGCAGGAGAACCCTCAAGGAGTTGAGAGTGTCTCACCTGTTGTTCGAGCCCCGCGTAGGTCCGCAAGGCTGATGGAGTTATCTCAACGACAAGAGTTGTCGTTGATAGAGGATAATGAACCCAGCACCTACAAAGAAGCTATGACGAGCCCAGACTCCGAAAAATGGCTGGGAGCCATGAAATCCGAAATGGAATCCATGTCTGAGAATCAAGTTTGGAACTTGGTTGATTTGCCCGATGGAGTAAAACCCATCGGATGCAAATGGATTTTCAAGATGAAAACAGACAAGGATGGAAACGTGAGTGTTTTCAAAGCTAGACTCGTGGCAAAAGGTTACAGACAAGTCCAAGGGATAGACTACGAAGAAACCTTTTCCCCTGTCGCGATGCTTAAGTCCATTAGGATTGTTCTAGCAATTGCAGCTCATTACGATTATGAGATTTGGCAAATGGATGTCAAAACCGCCTTCCTGAACGGTAAACTGGAAGAGGATGTGTACATGACACAGCCTGAGGGTTTTGAGGACTCCAAGAATGCTGGAAAGGTTTGCAAGCTTCAAAGGTCCATCTACGGGTTGAAGCAAGCAAGTCGGAGCTGGAATCTTCGATTCGACGAGAAAATCAAAGAGTTTGGTTTTCTGAAGAATGAAGAGGAATCTTGTGTATACAAGAAGGTTAGTGGGAGCAACCTAGTTTTCTTGGTCCTGTATGTGGATGACATACTGATCGTTGGAAATGACATTCCTATGCTTAACTCCGTAAAAGAGTGGCTTAGGAAGTGTTTTTCAATGAAAGACCTAGGAGATGCAGAATACATATTGGGCATCAAGATCTATAGAGATAGATCGAAGAGGATGATTGGACTCAGTCAAGAGACTTATATCGATAAGATTCTTGGGAGGTTCAAGATGGAAGACTCTAAAAGAGGATTCCTACCCATGACACATGGTACGACGCTAAGCAAGACTCAGTGTCCCCGAGATCCTGATGAGCTAGCACACATGAAGAAGGTGCCTTATGCTTCGGCAATAGGATCTATCATGTACGCCATGGTCTGCACTCGCCCAGACGTCTCATATGCTCTGAGCATGTGTAGTCGTTACCAATCTAATCCAGGTGAGAAACACTGGACCGCAGCCAAAAATATCCTGAAGTACTTGAGAAGGACAAAGGATCACTTCTTGGTATATGGCGGGAAAGATGAACTAATCGTGGAAGGCCATGTGGATGCGAGCTTCCAAACGGACAAAGATGATTTCCGATCGCAGTCGGGTTATGTCTTTTGTCTAAACGAAGGAGCAGTAAGCTGGAAAAGCTCAAAGCAGACTACTGTAGCAGACTCTACCACAGAAGCAGAATACCTTGCCGCTTCGGAAGCAGCCAAGGAAGGAGTTTGGATAAAGAAGTTTATCACCGAACTTGGTGTAGTTCCTAGCATAGAAAATGGGGTTACTCTGTATTGTGACAACAATGGAGCTATCGCCCAGGCTAAGGAACCAAGAGCATCCTAAGGAAGTACCACGTGATTAGGGAAATCACTGAGCGAAAAGATGTGGTCATTTGCAAAGTCGATACGGATGACAATGTTGCCGATCCGTTAACTAAACCACTGCCTCAGCCCAAGTATGAGAGTCATAGAAGGGGCATAGGTATAAAGCGCATCGATGAATGGCTTTAAGTTGTAATTGGATTAATGAAAGGAGTTTCATGTAATCAATTAGCTACATTCAATAAAAGAAATAAATAAATTATTTCTGTCATTAAATAATAGTTTAGTGTTTAATTGACAGTCCAAACATAATGAAGCATTCCAGGTAGGTTTATCAGATACGTGATCTGGTAAATGGAACCCTACTAAGTGAACATGGAATAGATTCATTATTCAGTCCCTAGTCCAGGTCATTGCATGGACAACAATGACTCAAGAAGACTAGCATGGGAATTGACTGATAACGCAGTTCCATGGGCTATAGGAATATGGTATTTAAGTCAATTACATGAGTGTATGATTGGGGAATCTACACTGGATAACCCAAAGATGAGAGTTTTTCAAGGAGTTGAAAAACGTCACAAACTCTCATAGGCAAGATTAAAGAGATTCCGTAAACATGAGTGCTCCACTCATCTTATGTAAGGAATGTCGAACTTTGGTACCGTCAAACGCCGAGCCGTAAAAGGAGGTTATAAAGGCGGCATACTGGGGGAGACAGGATAGACATGAAGTTAAGTGGGAGTACAAGACTGGATGATGTCCTCCTATTAAGTTAGGATTAAGTATGACCGGGCCACTTGAGAAGAAGCAACTGAAAATGTGTGGCCACACTCAAATGGATTAAGAGTTAATCATTTGTATTGACAGTTGTTCTCCAGATCAAGAAAGTCTGAAGGATATGACGTATCAGATGAGATACTAAGAGACATGGGAATCGAGCATTGCACTTGTTCTAAGTACAAGTGGGAGACTGAAGGATATATCCGTTCGGTCTGAAGGAGATGTCCTTCCGAAGGAGTGTCCTTCGACCAAGCTGGCAATGCGATCAATTTGTCAGTTAGGATAACGATGACCACACGTAAAGATCATCCAGTCCGGTCCAATTAGGGGTCGTAATGCTTTGCTAGAAGCCAACTACGATCGTCGGATCAAGGAGTTGATTCGCGGCTAACATAGACTGGATCCTACAACGGGTTACACATAAGAGTGGTAGCTTGATCGGAGAGAGTTGACTAGACGGTAAGAGGCCAAAGATGGATGGGATCCAACTAGAAAGGCCGAAAGGGTTCGAATGGAGATTCGGATCAAGATAGAAAGAACCGGGCCTTAAAAGGGGTGCCCCGGGGAAGGCTCATAAGGTCGGCCATGTGATGGCCGACCAGAGCAAGTGGGCCGGCCATAGAAAGCCCATGGTGGGCTGTTCTGGCCGGCCACACTAAAGGGACTTGTCAAAATACCCCAAAAGGGTATTTTGGTAATTATCTTTTCAGTGACCCGAAAATATAAAGACCTAATCTGAATGGGATTCTAATTAGGGTTTGTCTATATATTGAGTCAGCTGAGAACAGAAAAGGTGTGGATTTTTCTCTAAGGAAAATTATACAGCTCTCTCTCTCTCTCTGAATATACAGCTATTGGAGAGAGAGGAAGATAGAGAAAAAGCTCCCGTTCTATCAATCTAGTCAAGAAGAAGAGTTCTTCTCAACCTTCTAGTAAGTCCTAGCAGTCTGAAAGGAAGGGAGATCAAGTCTATTCACTCGGTGTCTCAAGTAGAGGAGCTACACTTGGAGCTCTCGATCTTTACATGCGATTGGAATGGTTCGAGGGAAAAACGCGTTAAGGTATTTATCTCTCTTCTAGTTCATTGATTAGTTTATGCATATGATCCTGGGAAATCTAGTGTTAACATATGATGTTTGAGATTTCGCTTAGAACACTAGATAGTGTATAGGATACACAAAACCCTACATATCTTTGGCGTCAATCTAGATGATGTGAATGAGTTCAAGACTTTCCTCTCATCCAAGTTTCAGATGAAGGGCTTAGGAGAGGCAGATGTCATACTAGGGGTAAAAATCCAAAGAACCCAAAAGGGCATCTCTTTAAGTCAACCTCATTATGTGGAACAGATGTTGAGAAAGTTCAATCCTTATGATGTGAATCCCATGAGAACTCCCTATGACCCTAGCATGACTATGGTAAAGAATGAAAGAGTTAGTGTCTCGTAATCAGAGTATGCTAAGATCATAGGAAGTGTGATGTTTCTGATGAATCACACTAGGCCTGACATAGCATTCGCAGTTAATAGACTTAGTAGATACACTCATAACCCTAGCGAAGAGCACTGGAATGCACTAATGCACTTTGTCGTCTGCTTAAGTACTTAAGAGGCACAATTGATCTAGGTTTGCATTATGGTAAGTTTCCAGCTGTTTTGGAAGGTTATTGTGATGTTAACTAGGTCACTGATAATGATGAAGTCGGTTCAACTAGTGGTTATGTCTTTGTGTTTGGTGGAGGTGTTATGTCTTGGAAATCTTCCAAACAGATTTGCGTAGCACGTTCCACTATGGAGTCTGAATTTACCGCTCTTGAGCTAGCAGGCCAGGAAACTTAGTGGTTGAGGAGTCTCTTGGGAGCTTAAAGTGAAAAGACTCTTTTGCCACGAAGAGCAATTTCACTCTGGCCTAAACTCAGATTACAACTGAGAAAGTGGAATTAACCTAATCAATGTTTGAGTCAATCTCTAGTTGATTTCGTGGGGTTGATCTATTCAGTTTCCGAGTTTATCTCCAACTCACCTATCTTCTCTACCACGTTTCCTAGTCGGTTAAGTCTTCATCTGTTGCTATATATTCTAGTCGAAATCAACAGAGAAGACACACAGAAATTTGGTTATCATCATGTTCTCTCTGATTACTAAGTTTAGAATTCTGCAATCTCCGTTACTATCTTCTTCAGTGCAGTCGAAGAAAGTAAGTTGTGATAAATCCTTGGGAAGTGATTAGAGTTAAGTAATTTGCACCGAGGTTACTCCGAAATCACTTTCAAAGCAGTGGCCTCCATACCACGACACAACGAATATTCCATTAATCTAATCCTATTTTTCCAACAGAAAACATGTCATTTTCGAAATAATAATTATAGTCTAGGAAAATTCATGGTATGTTTTAAGTTGTAGTTTTGTGGTTAAGTGTTTAGATCTTATAAAAGAGGTCAAAGATTTAAATCCTTCCTTGAAAATGATTTGGAATTTTATTTATTTTTTCTAGCACACACTATGTTGGAACTTAAGCATTCTTTGGTTTGGGACCTCCCAAATGTTTCTAAAAAATAACTAGTAACTACTCAAATATCTTGAAGCTTTTAATCTCACATTACCTCTTTAAAGTTAGAAAGAAATTAAGAGACTTTATTAAAAGGAAAGAAATAAAATGTAGTAAGTTGCTCACAAATGGAGTTGCTCAAACACATGAACATTCTTTTTGCATAGTCTAAGGCTCGAGTGGACAATGGTCAAAGTAATTTGAAAAGGCCAGCGCTTTGGGGAACGCTAAATAGTTTCCGGGGTGTGAAGACTTGGTCAAAGTTTGGTCAATTTAGTTTGACAAATTTATTTTGTAAGATGTTATAGGGAAATAAAAAACCCTCCACCTCACCTCACTCTCTCTCCACCTCACCTCTCTCTCTCTCCCCCACCATTCTCTCTGTCTTCTCCGACTAGGTCGTCGGCCGGAAAATTTTCCGACCGGCGACCTAGAAAGATAAATAAAAAATTCCCCGGTCTGTTGAAGAACAGACCAGATCTGTTCTTCAACAGAACAAAACTCCGGTGAAAGGAAACCCTTTCGCCGGAGTTTCTAGAGAGAGAGAGAAAGAGTGAATTTTTTTTTTTTTTTTAATCTTTCTAGGTCGCCGGCAAGAAAATTTTCCGGCCAGCGACCTAGTCGGAGAAGACAGAGAGTGGTGGGGAGAGAGAGAGAGAGAGAGGTGAGGTGGAGGGAGAGTGAGGTGAGGTGGAGGATTTTTTATTTTGAACCATATTCTCATAAAATATATTTCCCCAGAAAATTTTCAAAATCTTGCATATTCCCTTTAAAATTTCACACCCCGAAAACTATTTAGCTTTCCCTGAAGGGTTGGCGTTTGAAAAGTGCTACCCTATTAATGGATAACGAGGTGATGTACCGGGCCTGCCCCAGCTAATGGATCCATACCCGTGGGGGCCGATTCTGAATACTCAAAACCATTATGAAAAACAATTACACTGGTGGGTCGACCCGGTTAGGTATCTTCTTTTCAGTAATTCAAGGTTAGTCAAACTGGTTATCATTACTTTCTAGTAATGGCTAGGGCAGCATACATGTAGAGTAGCTCACTTGATTGCTTTGTTTGGTTAAGTTCCATTTCTAACTAGCTTTCTTTTTCTTTTTGTTTGGCTTAACTAGCTTACTTTCTTTACTGCCCTCCCATTTTTCTTAGTGCAACAAAAATGATGGCTGCCCATGACTAGAATTTATATGAATTAGAATTAGATTACATTTCCACCTCGTCCTACACAATGGCAGATCTATGCGGGGAGAGGGGGGTTTTGGGGGGTCTATAGACCCCACTCAACCTCTACCATTAAATGTAGGATATTTAATACAAAAGTATCTATTTATATATATACACTAGTTATAACCCATGCCCTTAGGGCACGGACGATTGTGTCTTGCAAATCATAGAAAGTCAATGATTTTCGACCTATGATACGAAGTACATCACATTTACAAACAATAAGACACAAAAAATATTGGCGAACATAAGATCATAAATTAAAAATTAAAAATAAGTTAATAGTGTTTAATTCAAAAAAGTCTGAAATCGATAATTAGTTTTGGAAACAACATAAAAATTAACAGAAGTTTTGAGGTCGTATAATGAAGGTAAAAATTCATTTGACTTTTATAAGAGGTAATTCGAATTGTTTAAAAGAATTGATAAACAATTCATTTTTATTGAAATCTAAAAAAGAAATCAAGAGAAAATTTATAACGAAGAAAATCCTGTTAAAAAATTACTGACAAAGATATATATATATATATATATCTGTTTACATAATTTGTAAAGTCTTGTTTAAAGATTATAAGACTACCACCTAATTGGCTCTTACTCATCTCAATTTTTTTTAAAAGTAAAAAAGATAATAGATTTAAATTGTAAAATCAGAGAAAGAATAACAACTAACTCTTCAAAATAGATGATTTTCAAATCTAGTAGAAACGATACAAAAAGATTGAAAATCAAAACTTTAATAAAAAAAAATTCTTCACTTTAGAAAGATTAACATAGAAATCGAAAATAAAGTAGATCGATAGAGAAAGAGATACATGTAGAGAGAATGAGATTTACCAGACAACAATTGTATTTACAATTAAATATTTCAGTAAACTTATGGAGAATACACAATATTAATTAAAGATCTATATATACTGAATTTTATATATTAATCATACATTACTAATTACATATTAACAAAATTAAGAAAAGCTAATGCTAAATCAACTAAGAAAAACTAATGTTGAACCATCGAAAAAAATTTCTTCTACTAACAAATGAGAAATTTGGTAAGAAAGAGGGAGATATAAGTGTAAGAAAGAAAGACAATAGGAGGAAAGTATATATTGAGAAAGGATTGGGAGATAAAATTCATCAATCTTCTTCTTTTATAACTGAAAGACAATTATTTTTTGAAAAATTATGGTGATAGAGAGGTTATGAGGGAGAAATCAAGGGTTAAGATTTAAGGAAATTTTAGGATTAAGATCTAAGGGTTATGTTTTCATAACCTAAAATACAATTAATATTGAAAAAGTTCTGGAGAGAATAAATTGTGAAAATGGTCATTAGTATAAAATTAATCTGTCATTAATTTTATGATGGTGGTTATAATTTGAGATAAGAATTAAGGGTTGAGATTTAACTGTGGGAATTGAACGGTTAAAATTTATCATGGGTTTGTATAATAGATTTAGTGAGTGGGTGAACGAATTGTATTTTTTTTAGGTAGGTAAGAGATCTAATGGCTAATATCTGAGAAAAAACACAACAGACAGTTAGATTTATCTTTTGGTTTGTCCGAGTCAGCAAAAAACATTGCGTTTTATATAATAGATATTAACTGTATAAGTGTGTGGAGACAATTTGAATACTAGTTTTTGTCTGCTCAACGGTTAAAAAGCTGGCTCTCGTGTCGTGTGTTCAAGTCCACCTGTTTACAGTTTGGCAACTTGATTATTGGTTGATTGGTTGAGTTCCAAGTAAGTTTCGGGGATAGACTAGGAGGTCATGGGTTTAATCCCTTCCTAAAAAATTTTAGGATTTTCTATTATGAAAGTATGAAATCTTTCTAAAATATTAGGTTTTTAAATCTCTTTTGACTACTCATTTGATCAATAAAATATTTAGTATTATAATTTTTGGAAGGGATGTAGTAATTTTTTTAGACCGCACTGAAAGTAAATTCTGGATACGCTACTGGTTTGAAGGACGCGACATATCCCTCTTAACTAATGTGGCTAGAGCAATTTTATTCTAAATTAGACCAAAGAAAGAAGATGAAGACGATGATGATTAATTTTTTTATTGGGAAGAAGAAAAAATACAAGAGAAAAACTAAATAGGTTGCTGTATTTGTATGTGAAAATTCAAAGGGGGGGGGGGGAGAAATAAGGGCAAAAATGGTCGGTTGTATGACTGAAGAAGGGAGTACTTATTTTAGTAGATCGTAACTTATTATTGACACTGATATCCTTTTGTTTTGTGTCGATTTTACATCTAACATTTCATATAAGTCGTTAAATGTAATCTTTATCAAACTCCTAATAAAAAATGGACGGTTAGACATCCTTAGATAAGAAATTGAGATGTTTTATTATAATAGATTGTAGCCAAGTGCAAATAGAGAAATTGCGGTTAAGAGATAAAGAGAGAATAAAGTAACCAATGGCGGATTCACATAGGGGCTAGCGGGGAGGCTATAGCCTCCCCTCACCTCACCCCTATGCAACCCTAAATGGATAGTAAATAAAAGTTAAACTAGTTTTAGGTAATAATACGTACCAATTACAATAAAGAATAATCGGCAAAGATGCCCTGACCCAATTGTTGGATATTTGGATTTTAGGGTGGAAGTTTTAGTTGTGTGGGTTCGAGCCCCTCTCACTCTGTACCCTTGTTATTATATTTTTGGAACTTCGTAGTTTTATAGGATCAACTCTTTTGAACATGAATTCCATACCCCTTGACATCTCGGTCCTCTCTTGGAATGTCAGAGGTTGTGGAAATTTCTTGAACCGGAAACATCTGTGGAATCTGATTCAAGAGAAGCAACCAGACATCATCTTCATGTCTAAAACTAAGTGTATGAACACTAAAATGCGAAAATTGCATAACCTTCACCATCAACACCAACAACACACGGTCGAGCCCACCAATAATGCCGGTAGGCTGGCCATTTTTTGGACTCAATCCCTTCAGCTAGATATACTCTATGTGAACCAAAACATGATCCACACTAGAGGCACCCAGACCCACCACCAATTCTTTCTCACGGGCTTTTATGGAAGCCCATATAAGCCCAATAAGTTGACCCCTTGGACTGAACTTAAGAATCAGAGTCCGGACCACAACAACCCGTGGGCTGTCATCGGAGACCTAAACTGTATCTTCCACCCTTCTGAGAAGGCCGGGGGCAGAGAGACCCTGCCAGCAATCTCTACGAAATTAAACACATCATCCACGAGATGGGCCTCCCGGACATTGATTATACCGACCCTCTGTTTACTTGTTCAACAAACAGTATAGTGGCAACCTTATCCAGGAAAGACTGGATAGAACCCTTACCAACCACCAGTGGCTGTTGGAGTTCCCTCACTCCCTCCTCACTCACCTTCCAGGGGTGGGTTCTGGCCACAATCCTATACTCATCACCACCAAAACCAACTCCACCTGTGGGTCGAAATCGTTCAAATTTATCCGCACGTGGATGTCCCATCCGGAGTGCGCCGACTTCATTAACCATAGTTGGATCAAAACCCCAACCTAAGTTCACACTAAACTTAACTCGCTTGCCATCAAGCTTTCTAAATGGAACAAATCTGTCTTCGGATACCTAGATACTAAAATCAAGCAGATTATCCAGTCTCCACAATATGTTAAGGATAACCAAAGGTACCTTAATCTCTACTCCAACCTCGAGGAACTCTACAAACAGCAAGAGAGCCTATGGAAGGAGAAATCTCGTAATGCCACCATCAATTTGGGCGACCGAAATACCAAATATTTTCATTCTTTTGCGATCACCCACAATCAAAAAAACCAAATCTGCTCCATTAAGTAAGAGGATAACACCTGAACTTCCGAGGAAACTGAAATAGCCAACATTTTCTCCTCCCATCTGACCAAGATTTCGACTTTCGAGGGATCCAATATCGCGGAAGATCTTATGAATCTTTTTCAACCCCTGATCTCGGAAGCCCAAAACCACTCTCATCAGGAACCCCTTAGTTAATGAAATTAAAGACGCAGTCGTTAGCCTTAAAACCGATGCCACCCCTGGCCCAGATGGATATCCCCAGCATTTCTATCAATCTAGCTGGTACACTGTCTAACATGATATCCAGCACATGGTTGCCAACCTTTTCAACAATACCCAGCTCCCCATTTTAGCTAATCATACGCACATCTATCTCATTCCTAAAACTAAAACTCCCCAGACCCCGACCGACTTCAGACCCATCAGCCTGCTCAACACCACATATAAGATCATCACTAAAATCCTTGCAAATCGCCTTAAACTGCAACTGTTAGAACAAATCTCTCTATTCCAATCTGCCTACGTTCCAGGAAGGTAGATTACTGATAATATTATTATCAGTCAGGAGCTTATTCACTCGTGTAAAAATCACTGTGGGGCAAAAAGTTTTTTCGGGCTTAAATTAGACATGTCTAAAGCGTTCGATCGTATCGAATGGGCCTTCTTAGAAAAATTATGGATAGGCTAGAGTCTCGGCTCACTAGATCCAACTCATCAAAGCTTGTTTGGCCACCTCCACGGTGGTTGTTCCTATTAATGGCCGACCGAGCCCCACCTTTGAGGTCGGTCGTGGTATCCGTCAAGGAGACCCGCTATCCCCAATTTTGTTCACCAGTGCCATGGAAGGTCTTAGCAGGCTTTTGAATAACAACACGGGGCAAAATGCCTACGTTGAATTCCCTATCCCGAAATCCAATATGGTCATAAATCATCTCTTATTTGTAGACGACTGCATTATTTTGGCCAAAACACTCTAGAGAACACCTACAACCTTAAACAAATCCTCAACACTTTTTGTTCTGCATCCGGCCAAATGATCAACTATGCCAAATCAACCATCTTCTTCTCCAAAAATTCGCATCACAAGTTCAAACGTGTGATAATTCGCAATCTCAAAGTCCGTCAATCTTCGATGCTTGTTCTTAACCAAATCCAGACCAAACTCGCCAAATGGAAGTCCACCCTCTTATCCCAAGTTGGCCGCTTTGTGGTTATCTCCACGATTGCAGCGACCGTTCTCCGCTACCAGATGGAATGCTTTGCCATTCCTAAAGTCATAAGTAAGAGCGTTGAGACCCTTCAACGATCATTTTGGTGGGGAAAAACCGAAACCCTTCACACCATCAAATGGTCTTCCATCTGCCTCCCAAGAAAACTAGGAGGTCTGGGCTTTCGACTGCCGCATCTTGATAACCAAGCCTTTCTCTGCAAACTAGCTTGGAGGATGAACAAAATTCTACAGGCTCCCTTAGCTCAATTGCTTAGAGCTAAATACTTCCCTAACTCCGTAAAGGCGAGCCCGCCTAAGCATGCCCACTCCTGGCTGTGGAAATCGATTTATAAACATATCGACAAAAAAAAATTCAAAACTTACCCTTATGGGAAGTCCAGAAAGGGAACCAAATAAACATATGGAACGATTACTGGATCCTTGAACACCCACTGCCTCTACTAAATATTATGAACGTTAACCTACACTGGGTTGCTCAACTCATACATAATAACGATTGGAACACAGACCTTATCAATGCCTCATTCCCCACTAATATTAGTAATGCAATTAAGACTATTCCACACATATATCTTTTCGTGTAGATTGTTTCTTGTGTGTTCTTTCTTGTAATTCAACAAAAAATAACAGTTTTTAACATATTAATTGGATCTTTATATGGAAAATTAAGACTATTCCACACGTATCTCTTTTCTTTTGGAAGTGCCGTATAGAAAGTCTGCCAGTTAGACAGCGTATTGGTAATATTATTTCTTGCCCTTACTGTCATGAACCTCAAACTCAGATGATGTTTTACTTTATTGCAACTTAGAAATATATGGTTCTACTTTCACATTCAGTCTTCAAAATTTGTATCTGTTAAGGATTGGATAATCTCATGGAATGATACTCAGAATTATGACAACTATAATTTTGACCCGCATTATGCTACCAACCTTTGGTTTATTTGGAAAACTAGATATGACTAGTGTTTTAAACAACAAATATTAACACTGTCAAGTGACTAATCAAATCACAGTTTTCCCTCACTTTAATGACATTAGTATACCTAGACGAGCTACCTTGAAAGATATCAGGTGGTCTCCGCCTACTAATCCGTATGTAAAAATTAATAGTGATGCTTCATTTATATATATATATATATATATATATATATATATATATATATATATATATAATCAATGAACTTGCATGAATTAACTATATCATTCATAATCATAGAGGTCAATTTATAAATGCAAAGACTTCTACTGTCACTGTCAGGAATGTTGAAGAAAGTGAAATTATATCTATTCTCTTGAGTAGGGGTGTACTCGAGTCGAGCCGAGCTGAGTAGTAGGATGTTCAAGCTCGATTCGTGTATTTGATTGTTTGCTTGAGCTCAAGCTCGAGCTCGTTCGAGCAATTGTCCACTTGTTCAAGCTCAACTCGTATAAGTTTGAAAGAGCTCGAGCTCTCATTGTTTTAAGCTCGTTTATCAAAGTACTTCAAATTAAAACAACTTCCTAAATTATCAACATACTTCAATGATCATTTTTCACATACAATAATAATGATTTATAATTCATATTCCAATAATCTTTTAATGGTTGATATTTCATGTACAAGCTTCAATACTAATACGCACTATTATAATAGTATGTTAAACAAGCTGTTCACGAGTAGCTCGGGATACACTAAAGAATGATCAAGCTCGGCTCATTTACATAATCGAGTATGATTTGGGCTAGTGTTAAGCTCATACTTGTTAATCTCTGAGTCGAACACGAGCAATAGTCGAGCCAAGCTCGAGCAGCTCGTTAAAAGATCGGCTCGTGTACAGCCCTACTCTTGAGAATCAGGTGGACTGCTAACCTAAAGACCAAATTCCTCCATGTGGAAAGTGATAATATTGCGATCATCAATCATCTCAACCACCCGAGGAAATCGATAAACTAGCAATTTAAGGTCCATGCTACATCGATCAAGAAACTTCTTTCGCAATTTCAAGGCATCATTTTCTCTCATTTACCTCGCAAAGGAAATTGGTTAGCAAATACTCTGGTTAAATAGGGAAGGATTCATATTATTAATTCTACTTAGACTATTATCCCCTCTGGAATTAGTCATAAATATTGTAATAACTCTTTTATGTATTGATTTATGACACTTTAAAAAAAAACTTTTGAACATGGATTAATCATAATATAATTAAAAATCGTTTATTGCATTAATTTCTTTTTACCTTCTTTTTATTTTATTACTTCAAACTAAGCTTGCTTAACGAAAACAAGTTTGTCTGGTAACTATCTTTATTTGCTTTTTTCCAAAATAAAAGCTTGTTGTTTTAATTGTCGCCGTATTCCGCGCTTCTTCTTATTTAAGGTGAAAATTTAAGTCAGTACAATTGTACATTATTATTCTAATGACGATACAATTTTAAGTAATTTATTTAGTTTGAGTCCTTACAATTTCAAACAAATTAAATAAATTAAGAGTAATTTATTTACATGAATTTTTTAACAGACTTCACCTATAAATTTTTGAAACTGGAACTCTTTTGTGCGAAATAATATAATAGTTTACCATTTATATATGATTTTAGTTTAAATTATTTTTTGAAAAAATCGCTTTATACGGATCAAAATTATGTGGAAAGTTCTCTTTAATGTTAGCCTCCGTTGCAATTAATTTCTAGAGCCGCAACTGGATGTGATATATTTGATTAATGGTATGTCCAAAGATTTATAGGCTAAAATTAATAGAGTTAATTCCTATATGGCCCCCTACTTTGTGACCAGCTTCCTTTATGGCCCCCTTTTTTTCGTAAATTCAAATATAGCCCCCTTTTTTGAGGTAAATGTCCTGATTACCCTTCTTATTAATAATTTTTCAACATAAAAAAAAAAAAAAACTTGAATTCCACCTCACTTCCTACTCCCCCACACATATCTCTCCACATCATCGAAAATACATTAATCAGAGGGGTAGTGATGACATTTGTCTGAAAATAGGGGCTATATTTGAATTTACGAAAAAAAGGGGGCCATAAAGGAAGCTGGTCACAAAGTAGGGGGCCATATAGAAATTAACTCAAATTAATACAAGTAAGAGATAAACATGAAAAATACAAAACTATATATTACAATCTGTTATTTCATAGGTCTTGTGTACCAATAACAAACATGTCAGTTGGATTGGAAATGCAATCACGCCTAATTTTCCAATGAGTTTTGTCTACCAATAACACTCCCTCTCAAGTTGGATCGGAAATGACCATTGTGGACGGGTAGAATGTCACACGGTTAGAAGGATCGTCGGGTGGGCACCAGCAACTAGGCTTCGGGCCTTCAAATAGACGGGTTGACGGGCAGAAGGTCGGTTCTGGTAGCCGGGTAGACGGGTAGGCAAACGTCAGAGAAGGATACAGCTACTGTCGGGCTAACGTCAGGGTAGAAAACGGGTACCAGTAGCCTGTAAACCTGCACAAGGGAAACACAACCGTGAAGTCCAAGGGGGCACCGGAGATGGTGTCGGCCAAGGACCCTCCGACGGTCAAGTCAGTAACTTAGTTCGAGGTAATAAAGTGAATAAACCGAAGATAGAGTTACTAATGATGGTAGAATCGTTGTAGCGTCGGGGTAGCACGACTCGTAGAGTGGCCGGAGCTCGGTTCTACGGAATAGTGAGTTGTGGTAGCTTCTGAACTACTTGATCCGCAGAGTAGACTTCTGGTTATGGAAGAGTAGGATTCTGTTTGCGGAAGGGTAGATCTCTGCTTACAGAAGGGTAGACTCTTGCTTACAGAAGGATAGACTAACGGAGAATGAGAGAAACAAGAAGCCTCTAGCAAGTTCCGATGTGGTTTCGTGGAAGCTTCTAATCGGAATCTCTGCCTTAGGCTAGCTTAGACCAGAGATCGTCGGGGTAGGTGATTCGTAGCCGGAGCTTAGTGTAGAGTGAGTGAGATGATCGGAGTAGAGCTTCTTGAGTGCTAAGTAGAGAATAAGTAAGTAGTTTTCGAGTGAGAGTCTCATCCCCTTCCAAGAGTGAGGCTTCCTCTATTTATAGGGTGTAGAGGATAGTAACCGCTCTTGGGGGCGCAGGGTTGTTGGATCCGCAATAGTAGGATCACACTAGACTGCTTCCGTGGCCGTTGATCTCTTGAGAGAGAAGGGTAGCCTTAGGATACCCATTACCCTAGCCTGTTCGTTGCCAGTAGAAATAGTCCACCACTCCTTTAAAGTAGCGCAAGACTCGGTTTTCTACCATGACCCCAAGGTGTAGCAGAATGCTAGGATTGGACTGACCCAATCTCTAACAACTTGGCCACGTGTACGCACAACTAGCTGGAGTGTGGGTGGATCGTCATGGCAGACTTTGTCTCGGCATGCCAGGAGCGTGGGCTCGGGTAGGCCTGCTTAGAATTTCTGGGCTTGCGAGGCGTGTTGGGCTTTCGGTGGGCTTCCTTGCTAGACCGTAGAGGTTACTGAAGGCACCCCTCATATGTTACGCGAGGGTGGGCGCATAAGGAAGGCCCAATGCTGTTTTTTGCCAATACAGTTTGTCCCCCACTCTCTGAGTTAGCGAGTGGCTGACTTAAGGAGTAGTTGTAGCTGGAACTATTGGAATCGTGCCCAGAAGCTTTGTATCGTTGTTTCGTTTTCCCGTGTGGTACGCCGGAGCGTTTTGACATGAGTAGGATGGAGCGGCACCGTAACTGGTGGGCAGCGAGTCAAGGAGGCTTGTAATTGGTAGAGAGACGGATGCCGGAGCGTTGGCCACGTTCGGGACGTGGCAAGTCAGGGGGAGAGATGGTTGGGTTGATCGAAGGAGGAGGAGCTGACGCGGGCAGGCGCGTCCTGCCCTGCAGGAGCTCGCAGGGCAGGAGGCTTCCTGCCCTGCTGGGACGCGCAGGGCAGGAAGCTTCCCGCCTTGCTGGGACGCGTAGGAAGGCGCGTCCTGCCCTGTCCCGAGCAGGTTCCTGTCCCGATTTTTTAGCCTCTTTTATTTTTTTTATTTTTTATTTTTTTTATTATATAATATATATGATACGTATATATTGGAGAAGGGTACCTGAAGTTTTTGTTCCAGGATCGTTGGTTTGGTTCGACAAGTAAGCCGGTTCGGCACGTGACGACCAGTGTCGTTCATTCGACCTTGAGGCTTCGCAAAATTACTCCTCCAAGTTCTGCTCTTATTGGTGGCATCTCGTCCATAACGCCTTTGAAGGTTCTAGACGAGCCGTGTAGCAATGAGATGTGTCGGACGACGTGGTCCGCTTAACTTACTTTTCGACTCATATATAAGGGGATGAGGGGTCTTGGACCCTTGTGGTTTGTTGGAGTCATTTTTTGAGTGGAGTTTGGAGAAAAAGCTAGGAGAGAGAAAAACTTGAAGATCTTGAGGTAATCTTCGAATTTTTCTTCAGCGTTCTTCGTGTTCTTCGTATGTTGGTAGAAAAACTTATATTTTGATCTCCTCAACAACAATTTGTAGCATGTTTTCCGTATTTTGATCTTATGGTAGCGTAGGGTTCCACCAAATCATGTTTCTTGCTTGCCATGTTAGTATAGTGAACTTGGTACATGCATGCTAGAAAATGTGTAACGGCGGGGTAAAATCACATCAGGCTTGTGGTAGCCGTGCAAGCTAGGGTAGGATTCCACCAAATCATGTTTCTTGCGTGCCATGTTAGTATAGTGAACTTGACACACGGGTAGGCGACTCTTATAGTGAGTACGTTGGGGCTTCGACACAAGACAGGGTTAGTTCGCGTGTTCCTGCTGGGCGACCTGTGGTGTTGATAAACCCTCCATCTGTTATTACCGACACATGTTTGAAGAGAATCAGGAGGAAATACAAGATACCTAAGGATGTGAAGCTTAGAGTTCCCGGGCCGTCTGAATTGGTAGACGGTGATACGCCAGGTTGGGTTGCTCTATACGAGCATTGCTTCGAAACTGGCCTCCGTCTTCCAATCCCTACCTTGGTGTATGACATCGTTAGGGGATTCGAGATTCACCCGTCCCAGCTGATGCCCAATGCTTCGAGGGTTCTGCTGTGTCTCGACCAGTTGGCTGGGCCGGGTAGGGTATTGCATGGAGAGGATGTGTCTGCATTCTACCTCCTGAAACTCGACAAGGGTCAGTATCAGTTTCGCATCCGAGATGGTAGTACCCATGTGGTGACAGGCTTGCCTACCAGCGAGAGGCGACGATACGACCGGTACTTCTTCGCGCAGGGTCCTAGCTTGTTTGGTGGGCGTGACGTGTCGTGGATGCCTCCGGGGTGGAGACTTGCTAGTGAGTGATATTTATTGTTTGTTTGTCGATGTTGACGCGAGTTTTGTCGTTTCCTGCCTTACCTGGTCTGTTGGTTCATGTAGATAGCGGGCAGGGCAACGAAATTGACTTTGTAGCACGGGACGTTGTTAGGCGTTTCGACTTCTGCCTGGCTCTTAGCCCCATCGAGAGGCATTGGGAGGTCATACTTGGCCATAAGAGAGTTGACGAAGTGACCCTTGGTATGCGCTTTATCCTTTTTGCATCTCGTTGTTCCGTTTTCTTGCTTTTGGCGCTTTTAAAGTAGTATGTGCTTACTTTCCTTCGGAGGACGTTATGCCGAAGAAGAGGTATCGTATGCCCGAGGTTCCTGGTGCTAGAAAAGCAGCTGCCGCAAGTACGGCAGTATCGCCTCCTCATCCTCTGCGCATCCGTCTCAGGCCTTCTGCTGCTCCTTCCCCTTCCGTTGCAAGTGCCGAGCCGCTGCCAATGACCGTGGCTCCCTCGGCGGGTAGCAGTGGCAGTGTGGTGCATTTCGAGGTGTCACCCCCATCGTCAGCGCTTCACGATTCTTCTTTCGTGCCACAGGTGGTCCCTCACTTGCTCATGGAGTGGGACAGGCCAGGCTTTAGGGAGATGGGGTATGGCGGGACCATGGACTGGTCTATGACTCAGGCTTATCGGGTTTGTATTCCTTCTTTCTTACTTAGGTGTGTTCAGCATTCCTTGTATCGATTTGTCATCTAACGTTGTGTTTTTATGTGCTTCTGTCGCAGGCTTTGTCTGGCATGGGTCATGCTAGAGATCTTCAAGACCAGCAGATTAACGAGTGGAAGCAGAAATACCATACAGAGCATCTTCTCGTCGAGGAGAAATCTCGCCTTGCTGAGGAGCAGACTCGTCTTGCCGAGGAGCAGGCTCGTCTTGTTGAGGAGCAGAGGCGTCTTGCTGAAGAGTTCAAAGGCAAGTTGAAGGTGAA
>BEHA01050410.1:284254-300801 GCA_002897215.1 Eschscholzia californica subsp. californica
CAGCTTCAAAATCTCTCCCTAAAATCCTATTCCCATACAAATCCAATGATTTTGATCCAGCAGCACCAGTAGAAATTGCATTCAAATACAACCCAACATCTAATCCAGCTTTATGAGCATAAATCATACCCTCAACTAATCCCACCATTGTTGATGCAATTGTAATTTGATTAGCAAGTTTAGCAAATTGACCCTTTCCTGGTCCACCCATATAATTCACCTTCCCTAAACAATCAAAAATAGGTTTCAAACGGAGAACCACAGATTCATCACCACCAGCAAATATAGCTAGGGTTCCTGTTTTAGCACCACGATCGCCGCCTGAAACAGGAGCATCGATGGAGTAACACCCTTTGGCAGAGGCGGCGGTAGAGATTTCAACGGCGAGAGAAGGGTCGCTGGTAGTCATATCGACAAGGATGCCACCGGGGCGGAGAGATTGGAGAGCACCGGAGGAGCCGATGAGAACGGATCGGACGTCGGAAGGGTAACCGACGATGGAGAAGACGACGTCGGAGACGGAAGCGAGATCGGAAGGTGAAGAAGAGAAGGTGGCGCCCATGTCAAGGAGAGGTTGAGATTTGGATTTGGTTCGGGTGAAGACGGTGAGGGAGTAACCGGCTTTGATTAAGTGAGAACACATTGATCGACCCATGACTCCGGTTCCGATCCATCCAATTCGTGTGGTTGTTGGATTGATTTCAGTGGTGGTGGTACCGGCGGTGGAAGACATGGGGCGGCGGAGATGTTCAATTAGAATGAGAGATAAGGTAGTGGTGCTCCTCCAGGAAGTAGTGAGGTTAGTGAGAGAACGGATGGAAGTAAAAAGTCGCATCCTGATTTGGATTATACCGAGTACTAATTTGGATTGAATCGCAATAAGTTGCTAAAAGATGGCTACGTGTATGAAGGAAATGATTCCAAGTAGTAGTGGGACCAGTACTAATTTCCTAATGTTTCAACTTTCAATTATCTACCAAATGCCAAATGCGGCCTCTCGATTGGGTAGGGCTAAAGATGCTGATGTAATACGGGCAATTCGAGCTAGGGTGCCTTAATGGCGCTCTGCCTTTTTGCTCAGGGTCGTCTTCACTCCTGATACTCTTTGTTGCCTTCAGACCGAGCAGGGAGAGCCTTCAAACAAAAAAGAACGGGAGAGAGTGAGAGAAGGGGGAAGAAGAAAGAGAGACATAGAGAAAAAGAAAAATAGAGGGAATTTAAGAGCATCTCCAAAGGTGCTATATATCTCTTTATTTAGAGATTTTGGAGCTCCAAAAGGAAGCTCTACTTCTCTACAATGTAGAGATTTGTGAAAAGTGAGCCTTCACATTTGAAGACTCACTATTCAGTTCTCTAGATTATAGAAGTGATGGGACATAATATATTTTTGGTCCTTGGTTTCTACAAAATTTATACTTGAGTCCTTAATATGTTTTATAAATTGACACGTGTGTCCTATTATTGCTGTATTCTAATAATACCATAATTAAAGTTTTATTAATAAAAATAAAATTCTTAACAAAATACAAAATTAGATAATAAATAAGATCATATCTTCTCGTAGAATTTAATCATTTTTCTAAGACGAAGTATCACCCCGTCTTGCCCATAAATGCTCAACCAAAGCATTTCTCAACGCGTAATAATCCTCTTTATCTTTAATTTTTTGTGTCGAGATAGGAATTGTGTAAAACTTTCAGTGTCATCTTCTTGGATATCTTCATCCGAGTCAAGTGTTTCATAAATATGATCAAAATCTTTTTCACGTTCCTCCTCTACGATCATGTTATGCATCATAATACACGTAGTTATTAAATCATAGAGCACCTTTTTATCCAAAAAACGTCCAGGTTCTTTAATAATGGCAAATCTAATTTTTCGTATTTTGTAGTAATATACGCATTGTAATATCTATAATTTTTTTTAACATAATGTTTTTATATAATCTATATTAATTATATATAATTTATCAAATTTTAGAAGTTATAATTAATAAAAATTATAAGTTATAGAATTAAAACTAATAAAATAACAAAAATGTCAATATAGAGGTTTGAATAGTGTTCTGCGTTTGGAGTGAAACTCTGTTTAAGGAGTGAAAATATAGAGATTATGCCAATACTCTGTTTAAGGAGTGAAAATATAGAGTCTTTGTGCGTATTTCTTGATCACTTCTTCTCTCTTTTCTGGTGTTGTGGCGTTTTTTGCTGTCTCTACCTCACGAAGCCTCTCCTCCAGTTGTCTCGCCTCCTTATCTCTCCGCAGGTAGTCGACTTTGACTTGAGCTAGCTCGGCCATGAGCTCGTCCGTGTTGTGTGACGTCCCGCGCGGGGTGTGCTCCTCAGAAGACATGTTTGCCCGAGGGGCTTAGAGAAATAGTTAGTTTGAAAAGTTTTAAATAGGGTTCGGGTTACCGAAGTGTTGATTTTGCTGGAGATGCCCTCCTTCTAGCGCCAAATGCTGATGTCAAAAAATGGTTTTCCGTTATATCATCATGAAATCGGGAGTTGATGCATGACAGCCTCCGTTATGTTTGATTATTCTGTTAAGTTGAGCTTTGCTCGGCTTACAGTTCCTGAATCCTGCTCTGCCTCCTGTTCTACCTCCTTCTCCCTGATCCTCGTCCCTTGCTCCTGCTCCTTGCTCCCTGCTCCTGCTCCTAGCTCCTTGCTTCTGTTCGTCTGTTCCCGAGGGGATAAAACTTGCAAAGGGTTCGAAAACCGCTCAGACGCTCAAGCCAGTCAGAATGCTCTTTGCAGTAAAAGAATGAATATTGATTGATCCTTTTAGGGGCGAGTTATGGAACTCTGAGTTTTGGGTGATCTTCTTAGGATAAAGAGATCGTGTCCTGGGAAGGACGATGTGGGGGGCCTTTTATAGGCGATGTTAAGCCGACTATGATCAGTGACGGTGGTGAGGCGGTTGCCGTCAGACCAAAGAGAAAGTCTCCTCTCTTGAGTATCTAGGGTTTCTCTTAGAGTCTATCTCGGATCTTTGATAAGTGGAAGTTCCAAAGTTCAAGGACCCTTCGTAAATATCTTGCCGATGTGATAGATCCTAGAGGAGAAGAACTAACTAGCCCTACAAGTACTTATGAAACCTTCTCAATCCTAAGTGTCACTCAAATCCCTACTCCGGCCTGGTATGGGAGAATAGGACAAGAGAATAACATTGAACCAACTATTTACCTATATTGGGGTATGCCCGCATATCAGATGTTTCCTCCTTCAGTTGCGTGGAGTTTAAGCTGGCTTAAACACTTCAAGATGTGTAGCCGACTGAGATCTTTCTGGAAGATTCGGAATTAAGTCGGTTGATCGCCTAGCGCTGCTCCCTCCCTAGTTCTGGGCGTAAGACATTGGCCGGATCTGTTTGGACCCCTCTTACTTCTCTGAAGTCCTCAGGGTTGATCTGTCCATGCCAATGGCGTTTTGCAGGGCTAGTTTCTTCTGGCCGACCTCCCAGTTAGGGGAATATTTGGTGGACCATCAAGGGTTCAGCGGTCTGCTACCTTAAGCCGGGTTGACCCAGTAGACTTCAGGTCTGATCTTGACTCTTTAGACGTTAGTCAACGTCTGGACATTTTATGCATCATCAGAAAGTATAACCTCGGACTATAGAGATAAGTTTAGGAGGTTTAGTCTCAACCTCTGGAGATAATTTTGAAAAATGTAATCTTAGTCATTGAAAAAAATGGTATTTTATAATAAAGATAACTTCCTCCCTTATTATGTAAATTTTTTTTAAAATTCTAATATTGCTTAAGGGGGATCTAAACCTTTGAACTTGCCTATGATTTAGGCTCTTACAACATCTCCAATGCCAAACTCAAAAAGAACCCTATAGAAGTTTTGTGTATCAAGTTTCAATTAAAATTTTCATTTTCTTGTGGCAAAATAGAGATTCTCCAACTTTTGTTTATCTTCAATACAAATCTATAAAGTTGTGTTTGTGTACTTATGTGACATAATCATTTTTGTAAATCAATATTTAATTTTTTTTTTTTTTTTTTTTGAAGATCTCTCAAACTTGATTTCTAGTAGCTTAAATTTTAAAAATGACGAGTTGAACAATTCAAGATATCTTAAGAGCGCACTCTAGAAATAGAGCGTCTTTTTAAGATATCTATATTTAACTAGTGCCTCATCATCTGAGATTTCCAAATTGAGCTTGATACATAAGACAAATAGAGATATTTAGTTTTTTATTGGATATACTCTAAGAAAAAAAATTAAAATCCTGCGTAATACTCAAAGTTTTTAAGATTGAGGTGTTTTTCTTTTCTAAATCGTAAATAAATATTGCGTTATTCACTTGCACTACTTAAGTAATTATATGTGTTTATTACTCTAATCAATTCAGACTTTAAAACAATTTCTTTATTCTCAAATTTAGACCTGTTTTGAAAGCTGAAAACTATATGCATTGAATATAACGACTTGTTTCAAGATCTTAAGATAACAACACACAAAACAAGTAAAATTACGTATAGAATCGTTAAAAGATTTCAAATTTAGACCTGTAACATAACAACCTGCACCCCAGTGTTGCATTAGATATGTTGAGCTACAAATAAATATTGTAACAAATATGTTCAGAAAATAATTATTATATTGATATAGATATACAGAATCCAACACATGACCCGAACATAATCATTCATAACAGCACATATTTAGCAGCTTTTGTGCATAATATATTCCACATGTGGAGTGTGGGCGCTTACTCGCAACTAGACACATGTCAAAGCATAGCTACCAGTATGTCAGCATCGAGACTGGCTCACAATATATAGGAGGAGCTAGTTGAAAGGGTTGCTGGCCTAGGTTCTGTACTAACTCTCCTAATAACTACTGAAAACGATCCTAAATTTACACATTAACTAGTCAGAGGCTCACTTCCTTTCTCACAGAGTTAATATCCAGAACCTGTGACAAACATAATGCAAGCTATATACCTTTACTGATACTTCACTCTGGGTAAATTCAACTAGTAATAACAGACAATTGCAACACATACTTGTAGAGAACAAAGAATAGTCTCGTAGATTCATCACCGAGCCCTTCAAGAATTATCTGTTGTTTTCGGCTGAACTCACCCACTTCCATTGCTAGGGCTCTTTCTTTCCCAAGACAAAGATGGACAGCAAAACTATTGATAAAATAATTTTTCTTATTTATACACCTCCTATTATGATAAACATTCATCTAATAAGCACGCGAGTAAGAAATGAATAAAATAAATTTTCGGAGAGAGAGGTACAATAACAGTGACTGTTAAATTACGATAAAGGCAAGACAAATTAACTATAGCTAACACCATTTTCTGCCATAAGGAAGCTTGTTTCCTAGCTTCATGTCATCACGTAACTGTTGGCATACATGAGCGAGCGAACTCACTGCTTCACCTTTGACCCAGTCTACAAAAAATGATACCAGTCAAGTTTTATAAATGGCCAGGAACTCAAGTCAACTTCCTGTTTCAGAATGAAAATTTGAGAAAATATAGCACATACTAAGGCAATTGAGAAAATTAATATGACAAATATGTTAACAAACGTCAAGCAAGGCAAAAGGTGCATGATTTGTATACGATTTCGGAGAGAGAGGTACAATAACAGTGACTGTTAAATTAAAGTTGCAGGGAGACAGACGCAAGGACATAGAAATTAACCCTAAAAGCCGATAGTAACTACTCTTACTTTTTATACCTATAAATCACATCAGGTACTGATTTAAGCTAAGCCTAGTCCAAGAGAACAGTTCTATTTACCATTCCTTTCGGACAAAATGCTCTTAAGAATATCATATCTTCCACACTAAAGCATTTACATAAATTTGCTCCTAAAATCCGAAAAAGAAAATTATGTAACATCTACAAAAAAATCCAAAGAAGTACTCGAAAACGAAGTTTGTTTCTCCAGCTAAAAATTTCGGACATTTTCCTATACAAATAACAAAAAGATAAATTCATTCTATGATGAGATGAAAGAATGAACCACCAACAGGCTCCCATGGCGAAGGCGCCACCAAGGTCGTCTACTCGTCTAGTATTCGGTCCGGACATGGTTCTCGAGATGTCTCTAGAGTTGAGATTCAATGATTTTAGGGTTCTTATTTTTATGTTAGTAAGATTTATGAGATAAGAAAGAGAGGTAGCTGAAGGAAAAGAATATGAAACACTACGTTTTTAAGACTCCCAAGAAGTTTTCCTTCGTGTTCGTCAAGGCAAATTTTAGTGGTGAATTTGAAATATAGAGTTACTCATTTGTGCATTTTACAAATTATTCGAATTATTAATAAATTAGGTTAATGTAATGACATATAAAACAAATTATGGCCCATGCAGGTTTTGAACCTGCAACCTTCACCAGATTTGTAGTGACGCTCTCGCCATCTAAGCTAATGGACCTAATTATCTTATGTTTGCAGATTATTTGAAAGTATCGATAGATTAGGTTAACATAATGTTGTTTAACTAGTTCAACTACACCAATAGACCATGAAGAAAAAACGTGATGTGATGAATGCCGATCTAAATATCGTAACTGATTAATCATTTTAAATTGAATATCACTTACTTATGAAATCTGCAAGAGCTTAACTCGCTTTCAGTTTTGGCTTTCCTACAACTTTGAAAAATCAGCAACTTTAAATACTTGTCTCTCTGTTCCATCACCTCGCTACAGAAGAGACATTTTACCTCTCGACTAATTAAGAAGGTTCACAGTTCAGAAGTCTCACAATCAGATATTCAATCTTTTGCATACTCCATGTAAGATAAAATAATATGTGAGGGAGAAAAGTTGTATTGATGAGTTGATGCTTAGCTATTACATATGAAGCCGGCTTAGGAAACCAACACTAATAATAGCCTATCCAATGTGGGACTATCTAAGATAACTTATATGACTACTATTCTCTAACACTCTCCCTCAAACCAATGTACTTATCAAGATATTGATAAGTACAATGGTTTGATACAATAAAACTTTACTCATTACAATAACAAACAAACACAAAATAATTTAAATGCAAAACAACTTTTGTTCTTCTCTTTTACTTCATTGGTCAATTGTGACTTGACTTCCTCCATAATACTCCCCCTCAAACTAATGGGATTTGCAAGTGTAGAGGACCATGAGTTTGTGTAGATACCCTTGATGATGCTTCAAATTCTTACTACTAATGTTGGTGTAGATTTAATGTGTGTGCTTAAGAGAAATAAGATGTAGAGTAGTAGATTTATCCACTTGGGCTTGAGAGAGAAAGGAATTAAAAGAGAAAGCTTAATTGCTTAGCCTACTTGGGCTTGAAAGAGAAAGGGTGAAAAAGAAAAGCTCAATAGCTTGGCTAACTTGGGCTTGAAAGAGAAAATGTGAAAGAGAGAAGCTTAATAGCTTGGCCCACTTGGGCTTGAAAGAGAAAGAGAAAAGCTTAAAAGTTTGGCCCACTTGGGCTTGAAAAAGATAAGAGGGAAGCATAATAGCTTTGCCCACTTGGACTTTAAAAGAAAGAAGAAGAAACATGATAGCTAGGCCCACTTGAAAATGAGAAAGAAATATGAAAAAGCATTGATTGCTTGGCCCATTTGGGCTTGAAAGAGTATAAATTTGTGAGAAATTTAGAGTGAGAAAAGTAAAGTATGAAAGGGGATTTTAGAGGTACACTTGAAGACATAACCACACAACAACACACTTAGTTATAGGCACCACACTTACTATGGTCCTTTTTTTTTAAAGCACCAAGAAGTTGTAGCATCATTCTTAAAAACACATAAATGGAGAAGCCTGACAACTTTAAACATCATAACCCGAATTTTTAAAGGCACCTCAAATTAAAGAAATGGAAGTTGAAACCTTAAGTCTCACTTTCATTTTTTTTTGTTTTTTAAGACCAGCAGCCTTCTTCTTCCCTCACACTTTCTCTCACTAAAATCATGGTTGCATCTTCTACAGTTTCAACAACTCTCGATCTTCATCTCACTATCCGAACAAGAAACCCACTAACTGCTTTCCTTCTCCTCACAGATCAGAACCCAATCAAGAATCCGAAACAAAAGCAAAGGTTTTGGGTAAGCTTCCATACATGAATCCAAGCAAAGGTTTTGGCAAATCGAAAAACAACATAAACAATCCCAGCAAAAAAAAAGGTGATAGAGATGAAAAATTAAGAAAGAAATTATATTAAAGAGAGATGAAATCTTGAACCGCTTTTATTTGTGTTGTTGATAAAGATAGAGAGATTTTTCAAGAATTTGATGGTAAGAGTTCTTGTTATTCTGTTTATTTTTGATTGATACAAAACATACCAAGACCAAGGAAATAAATACAGAATTGGGAATGCAAAATATAGAAGGTTGCTAAACATAGGGACTAAATAAAAAGGAATGATATAGAAGGTTGCTAAACATAGGGACTAAATAAAAGGAATGATATAGAGGGAATTGTGCAGAGAATATCTCGATTCCAATATTCCCCCTCAAGGTGGAGCGTGTAAGTCTTTAACGCCCAGCTTGTCAAGTATTTATCTGAGTTGTTGTGTCCCCAATCCTTTGGTGAGAAGATCGGCTATCTGTAGTTTTGTACTAATGGCCATCGGTTGAACTTCCTTGGACTCTACTCGTTCTCGAACAAAATAACAATCCATTTTGACGTGTTTCGTTCTTTCATGAAAGACGGGATTGTTAGAAATGTGTCTAGCAGCCTGATTGTCACAGAAAAGGGGAGTTGGTCCGTTAGATGTAATATCCAATTCACTTAAGAGCCATCTTAACCACAAGACTTCACTGACTGTAGCTGCCATAGAACGGTATTCTGCTTCTGCGGAAGAGCGTGAGACCACAGACTGTTTCTTGGTTTTCCAGGAAATTGGTGCACCTCCAAGAAGGACTAGGTACCATGTTCGTGACTTTCTAGTGAAAGGACATCCAAGCCAGTCTGAGTCATTTTAGGCCGTGAGATTGTATCCTCCTTCACGAGGGAGAAGAATGCCTTGTCCAGGTGTCCCCTTTACCTCAAGACGCGATTTGCAGCGTCCAGGTGGTTTTGTCTCGGATCAGCAACAAATTGACTTAGGACATTTAAAGAGTAAGCGATGCCAGGTCTCGTAGCTTGCAAGTACAATAATCTTCCCACTATGCGACGATAACGGCTGGCATCCACTTTACGTTCGACACTATCCTTTTCCAACTTTAGATTCTGTTCCATTGGGAAGGCACTCGGTCTGCATCCTTGAAGGCCACAATCTTCCAGTATGTCTAAGGTATATTTTCGTTGACTTAGAACAATACCTTCAGATGTGCGAGCAACCTCAATGTCGAGGAAGTATTTTAGATTCCCCAAATCCTTAATACTGAACTCTTTATTGAGTTTGTCTTTGGTATCACTTTTTTTTTTAGGGTCATTGCCTGCTACAATAACATCATCCACATATATCAAGGCAGCCATGAAGCTGTTCCCTTCTTTAAAAGTGAAGAGTGAGTGGTCGGCCTTGGATTGTTTGAATCCGAGAGCAAGAAGAAAACTAGTGAATCTATGGTACCAATTTCGGGAGGCTTGCTTCAACCCGTAGAGGGACTTTCTCAATCTACAGACCCTTGTTTCTCCTTCCCTTGAAAAACCCTGTGGTATCTTCATATAGACCTCTTCATGTAGATCTCTATGAAGAAAGGCGTTATTGACGTCCAGTTGGTGGATCATCCAATTTCTTTTGACTGCAACAACAAGGAGTGTTCTAACCGTGACAATCTTGGCAACTGGGGCAAAAGTGTCATGGTAGTCTACTCCTTCCATTTGGGTAAAACCTTTGGCCACAAGACGCGCCTTGTATCGTTCCACTTCTCCACTTGGCTTATACTTAACTTTATAAACCCATTTCGAATCAATGACCCGTTTTCCTTCCGGTAAGTTTTCAAGAGTCCACGTACCATTCTTTTCAAGAGCGTGAATTTCTTTTATCATGGCTTCCTTCCATCTGTTATCCTGTACAGTTTGTCTAAAATTTCTTGGCTCATCAATGGAGTCGATGGCCGCCAGGAAAGCTTTGTGAGTATTAGAAAATTTTGAATAAAAAACAAAGTTGGACAAGGGGTGTACCGTTGAGGATTCTTGAGTTGATGCGGGGTTGGTATGGTCTACCGATGGAGGGAGATTGACATTGTAATCACTGAGACGAGCTGGCTGTGATCGGCTCCTTTTGGGCCTAGACAGTTCAGGCTAGACTGATCAGGCGGTGGGGCTTCATCTTGGGCTTCAACACTCGGCTCAATGGAGGCCTGAGTATTTTGATCAATGGCAGCGGGCTCAACCTGCAAAACTGGGTTCGGTTCATCATGTGGGCTTTCGTCTTCATTTGGTCCAATGTCTTCTTCATTTCTATTTTCTTCATATGGACCCCTTTGATTTTCTGAATAGTAAGGTTTGTATGGCCATTCAAAGACATCTACCTCATCCTTTTCCTTTTCAAACTCACTAAAAGGGAATTTGTCTTCATAAAACTTTACATCTCTAGAGACAATAATTTTTCCTGTTTTGATATCAAGAACTTTGTATCCCTTCGTACCATGTGGATATCCTAGAAGCACGCCGGGCTTCCCCCTCAATTCGAGCTTGTCCCCTTTCGTATCGGTGTTCCAATAGTACGCGGCTTTCAGCACGCACTCACCCCAGAATTTTTTGGGAAGACAGGCTTCGAACCTTAATGCTCGAGCGATTTCGAGTAAGTTTTTGTGCTTCCGCTCCACCACCCCATTTTGTTGAGGGGTGTGGGGGCAAGTTGTTTCAAGTAATATCCCTTGTTCCTTGTAAAATAAAGACATGTCATTGGATGTGAACTCACCCCCGTTGTCACTTCTAATCTGCTTGATCGTTTTCCCAAATTGTGTTTTAACCATATTACAGAAAGATTTTAAACTATCACTTGCTTGATATTTGTGTTTTAAAAGGAATACCCAAACACTTCTACTATAATCATCAACCAAAGTTAAAAAATAACGTGCTCCTATAAAGGAAGGTGTGCGATACCTTCCCCAAATGTCGCAATGCAATAATTCAAAACATTCATTGGTCTTTGAAACACTAGTTGGAAAAGGACATCTAGTAAGTTTTGCCTTAGAACAAGAGTCACAAAATTCATTAAAGGAAATACGCTCAATAAAATCAATCCCATTGAGTTTTTCAGCAGAGGCATGACCCAACCTTTTATGCCAAACGTCTCCAGTTATCATCATAGCTCGTCTTTTATTGTCAACCATCTCCATTCGGTATAGACCCTCTATCCGCTTACCTGCACCAATCAAGTCCCTCGTGTTGAGCTTCTGCATGATACAAAAACCAGGGAAAAAGCACTACAAAAAAAAGGGCCATTAGGGACGGCCAAAAACCGTCCCAAACATAGGAAAACCGTCCCTAATAGAGTATTGGGGACGGTTTTCATCTGTCCCCAAAAGCGGCGTCCCAAATACTATTTGGGACAGATATGGGGACGGATAGCATCTGTCCCAAAGTTATTTTTGGGACGGTTTGTATCTGTCCCTGTATCAACGATTATTAGGGACGACATATATCTGTCCCTAAAAATTTGGCGTGAATTTCCTCTCGTTAGCATTTGGGACAATTAATATCTGTCCCTAAAAATTTGGCGGGAATTTCATCTCGTTAGCATTTGGGACAATTAATATTTGTCCCTAAAGTTTGGCGGGAATTTCATCTCGTTAGCATTTGGGACAATTAATATCTGTCCCCAAAGTTCAGCGGGAATTTCTTCTCGTTAGCATTTGGGACAAATAATAATCGTCCCTATAAGATCGGAGGTGATTTTCTACAACCTATACCTGATACAGTTAATATTGGTCCCTACAAATTGGGTTAAGAGTTCTGCACACAATTGTTAGCATACACAGAAGAGAAAATTTTCCTCAAAAAAATTTTAAGAATCACATATTCACATTAACAAGTTTTAATAAGTCCCCCGAAAAAACACACAAGCCTAGACGAAAAAAAAGGTCAAACTAAAATAAGATACTAATAACCCTTCCAAATGTTAAACTTATATAAAAAATAAACTACTCTAACTTCATCCTCACATCTTGTTTCTCATGTTGTAGTGGAAAACTTAAAACCACCATTAGCATATCATCATCTGACCAGAGCTCCATCCTATCCCTGTGTCATGGTGACAAAAAACAGAAGACAACGAAAGCAATCAGTATATTACCTTTTTCGAATTTAGGACACGACAAATATACAAACATGTAAAACTTCTATAAAATTGTTAAAGAGCAAACATTCACACACAAAATCTTCTTAAAAGCGGTAGCTTCATAATAAGTTCGTGTTTACTATTTTAGTTATCTAACGAGCATACTCTCACGGGATTGCGTTACATTTAGAAGAGAATACATAATAACATCTCATATAGTCCAGGTCACTGTATTACTGCATTAGCTCTAGAAACAACGGTTAATTTTAGTAAAAAAACACCAATCATACTGCGACGAAGCAGCAGCTGCAACCCCTTGGTTGTTGCGACGCAGCAGCAGCTGCAGCCAATTGGTATGCTGCGACGCAGCAGCAGCTGTAGCCCCTTGGCATGCTGCGACGCAGCAGCAGTTGCTGCAGCCCCCTTGGGTTGCTGCGCGAAGTAACATCCTCTTGTCTGTTGCATAAGATTAAAATTGTTGTAATTACAAAGTTGTTATAAAGTGGGACATGAAATTGTGACATGAATAACATTATCAGTCAAAGTCTCTAGAACAAGTTACGTGCGCAATGTCATTGTCTAACCAGATATATAATTGAATCCCACGCTTAAATCACATGGTGAGGTTATGTTTCATGCCCCATATGTTTTGGTCTCTCAACACAATCGTATATTTATGATTATAATGATAGATATCAAACATAACGACATATACAAAATAAAAGTTTTGTTTCAGTCGTACAAGTAGACACTGTTTTTTGGAAAAGTATGTATATGTACTATACCAAATACCTAGTTAAGAAATGGTTCGATCATATGCCATGACTTGTTTTGAAATAGTTACTAGTGTCTCAATATATTCTGCTAACAAGAAAAATAATATCTCTATTAAAAGATAACTATGCAATAGCAAGAGTTAAGCTAAAGAAAAACCAAAACCTTCATAGCCGCATAAATCTCATTATAGGTATTAGGTCCTTCATTTTCATTATGTTTATTTACTTTGGAACAAACCACTGTTATGCGCATAAATGTCAACCTCAGTGGTATTCTAATGTATTAACATGGTTGTGTACAATTTCACACAAGATGGGCGTACGAATCTCAATTATACACATTGAAGTGACTGGAATATCGATACAGTATAAAAAGTACTGAAAATGAGTATCCATATAGTAGAGGTTACTGCATATTAACCAAGTTATAAATCTGAGTTTGAAACAGACTCTGGTCTCCAACAAACAATGGATAATTGATGTGTCCAATTTGTACTCTTCCTGTGTTTAAGTTTGTTTTTGAGAAGCTGACTCCTTCGACTATATTTACTGCTATAGTTTAAGACTTTAAGTGGTTCTTTGCACTTTCATGACCCTGAATATGTTAGAATTGCTAAATTAAGTAAACTCTGTTATTTCAGGCAATTGCTGCCGCAGGGATTAAGGGAGGCTACCCTGAAAGAATTGGGCAACCTGAATGTGAGGTATCCATTATTTTCCTTTTACAAGGGACTCATAAATGTACAACCATAGATAGTTCATGTCGATTGCTATTCAATAAAGGAAATATCATAATCTGCCTTAGATTCTGTATTTGCTTTTTGGAGTAACCTATCTTTTTACAATGCCTTGATGTGCTATGTGATATACTTGGAGCTATTTAATTTTAGTTTTCCTTTTCTTTGTTGGTCAATTTTTATTGTCGGGTCCAAGTGATTTCCAGCTTCGTAATCAAAGAGATAACATCATAGTTTTATAAAATATTTTAGGCTATCCACTCCGACCGGTTTGTCATTGAGTTTCAATCCGGCATTAACTATTCAACAGTACTACATATAACAAAGATGACAAAGTAATAATATACGACTGTAACACTCCCGCATTACTAGGTCACCGATTCGCTAAAAGCATGACATTCAGGCAATTTCCGTATTCACTTTTTTCCCTATCGTTTAAAGCATTTATTTGAATAATTCAAGGCTTGTATAATAATAATACATCAAGATTACCATATGTTACTAAGGTAGTGTGACTATTTGTGTGATAGATATTATACTACTAAGGAGAGAAGGTTACCTCATGCTAATCAGAATGTGAGGATGACCTTGGGTCGTTACGAGAACTTTCAAAAGAGAAGCTAGGCGTAGAGACGTGTAGCTGTAAAATGATTACATAGGTCATTAATTGAAATAATAACTACATACTGAATCATAATTCTATTAAGAATTTACCTCCCCATCGCGAAGCCGTCTAAAATAAGCCCTCATCTCGTCTAACTCCGCTTTTGTGCTATTAAGTTCTTTTTTCATTTCTTCCATTTCTTTCTTCAAGTTTGAAGTCTCTTCATTGGTCTTACGAGATTCAACCTTGGATGATTCTCCCCAAACAGTTTTTGGGGTGCCTTTTCCATAACACCGAATAAAACCTCTACGCTCAGGTCCCATAACCTTAGCAAATATGCTATTTGATCCGTTCTCATATACAGGCAATCCTTCTTGAGTTGCTCTGGTCACTAAGTCTCTCATTTTTTCCTTCAAATATTGAAATTACTCTAAGGGTTATAGATTAGTTCAAATATAACAACCGGAAACATAAGTTAATTTTATCATTACCATATTTTCCCTTGCTTCTTCTGTGATTGGTGTACCTTCCTTCTTTGTGTAAGTTTTCATAAACACTTCCACTTGAGATGCTGGAGTGTTTGTTGGTGCCTCTCTTTGCGGATCTTCCTCTATCTATAAAATTCATCATGTTAATATGGAAATATATTAGAGAAGAATAAATAGTGATTCTCACCTCAATGGCGTGTTTTGCGAAGTTCTTTGATCCACCAGTATGACATGTTTTTAGTTTCTTCCTGTTCTCTTTATTTTTTTCTGCTTTAGCCTATCATAAAAACAATAACGAAAACAATTCATTATCAACATTAACAATAGTAACAAAAATAATAAATCATTACAATTGTATAAAACTGGCTAGCATCACCATCAATATGTATATTATCGGTTTCTTCTGCATCACCATCTATATCATTACCCACATTTTGAACCCCAAATGCATCGTGCAACATACCTTCTATGTCGTCACCTCCCTCCCCATTGTTGTCATTATTATTAGTCAACGCTTCAGCTTCTAAAGTAGGAGTCTGATCAGAGTTCTCACCGTGAAAATCCCACACCTTATAATTGCTCATAATTCCACGACAGATTAGATGCTCGTAAAGTAAACTTCTATCAACATACTTTACATTAGCACAATCTATGCATGGACATTTTACAACTTTTCCATTAAAAACTCTTTCATGTGTAAAGGCATGTTCGATGAATGTCTTTACACCATCACGATATTCCTTACTCGTCATACGTTTTTGCATCCAACTCTTATCCATTTCAGAAAAAAAAATTAACGGTTGAAGACAACCACTGCTTTATCAAACAAAGAGAAATGTCGGTACACAAAGATGAAGAAGAAATCCCTATAAATAAACAAATTTATTATTTAATAATATATATTGAAAATTTGTGAGATGGTAAGAAAACCTCATAACTAAAACTTTATACAGTAATAAAACTATATATGATTGTCTAAAAGAACTATTGGTTTTCACAAACAACATACAAATACGATTAAATCTAGGTAGTCCAACTTGGTCGATTCATCGAGCTACTAATAAGTCGATTAATGTAGTTTGAAAAAAAAACAATCGGCTAAACCCCCCTTGCATTAATGGATTAACCATTCCTTAACAAAACTATAAACATGTCCAGCCAGTCCTGCAATATGATCAGCCCTAGACTAATTAAGAAGCTAACTGGTATGGTGTGACTAAGCAAACTAATTGCGAAATGTTTCCTCATCTAAATCATGCATCGTGATTCGACTCAATGGTTGATTGAAGTCTCGAACTGATTTTGGGTTCATTGAAGCCAGACATACACAAACTAGTTGGATTTTGATTATTAAGTTCTAAACTTCATTAAACAACATATAGAAAATTCTCAAAACTGAACAAGAAATAACATATATCAAATTTCAGATTTCAGAAAAAAAAAATTAAATTTCAATTCAGTAACATCAACCAAATTATAAAGAAGTTCATAAAATAGTTTTCTTTAAACTCGACTACTTCGTTACCATGTACTAATACCCTACTGATATAGATGAACCCAAATAAAAATAACTCAACAACAACACAACAAAAATTTAGATATAGATGAACCATACTAAACTTGATCAAGTTTGATTCATAAATAAACGATCGATGTTCGGTATGTAGTGATGGTTAAATCAGAGTTATGACCATGAATCTCTATCGATTTCTTAATTTGAAGATAACTAAAAATATAGGAAG
>BEHA01050410.1:302659-324964 GCA_002897215.1 Eschscholzia californica subsp. californica
TTAGTTGTGCTCAAAATTGTCCCTATTAAAATATTATTGGGGACAAATAGTAAAAAATTGTCCCTATCTTTAAAATATCAGGGACAGACGTAAAAATGTATGTCCCTATTGGGCGTTTTTTTTGTAGTGAAGGTCACGAAGCACTGAAGATTGTCGGTTAATCGTCCAACCGAAAGAAGATTACAATTGAAATTAGGAACATAAAGAACATCTTTTATTTTAACCCCATCTTGTAAGGTGCAATCGCCCTTTCCCTTTACGGGTACGGCATCCCCATTGGGAATATAGACAGGTTGCTTTTTTTTACTAATTGTTTTGTTTTCAAGTATTTCAATTTTATGGGTAATGTGTTCGGTGGCTCCCGAGTCCACTACCCATTCGTCGTTCTGATAAAACTTACCTGCCATATTGGCTATGTGAGGGGCATTGTCTTTAGTGCCATCTCCATCATCAGAAAAATGGTTCAAAAGAATCTGGTATTGATTGTTTGTCAGACCTGGTATGGGGCTGGAATCGGTCACGACGCATGATGCCTTCGGTTTAGCTTCTTCTCGTTTCCCTTTAATACCTGGCCACCAATCAGGGTACCCAATGTTCTTGAAGCATCCATTCTTGTTGTGCCCATCTTTATTACAGAAATCACAGTGCTCAACAACTTCTCCATGTTTCGGTTCCTTAAAGGCAGCCTTATCCTTCCGATTCGTGTCGCGCCGGTTGGGTGTGTAGGCCTTGAGAACAATGGTCTCAGGTGTCGCTCTCTTTTCTGCGGATATGATTCTTTGTCGCTCATCCTCGGCAACAAGATGGTAGGTACTTCCCAGATTCGGTGTGGGTTTTAGGGCAAGGATTTGGGTTTTTATGACAGAAAATTCACTGTCTAACCCCATCAGAAACTGATACGGCTTTTCCTTCTCAAAATGTTCACTTAATTTCTTCCCAACTTCACACGTACAACCGTTGCAGGTGCACCGAGGAATATGTAACACAGATTATATTTCATCCCATAGGCTACGGAGTCGTGTGTAGTATGAGGAGACAGAGGAACCGTCTTGTTTCACACCGGTAAGCGTTTGTTTCAATTCATATGCCCTAGGGGCACTTTCTTTTCCAAATCTCTCAAGAAGGTCATTCCAAATCTCAGCACTGGTATTAGCGTACTTCACACTGCTTCTGATATCTTTTTCCATGGTCGTGGTTAACCAGCCCTTCACCATGGCGTCTGCTCGCATCCAGGCCATGTAGTTTGGGGCTGTCTTGTCGGGTTTCTTCAGGGTACCGTCAATGAGTCCTACTTTGTTTTTGGCAAAGAGGAAGTTGAGCATCTCTTGGGACCAATCACCGTAGTTGCTGTCGGTGAGGTTGTCATTGACATGAAGTTGTTTTGGGTAGTCAGACGGATGGATGTATAGAGGCGAACTCACATCCAAACCGACTTCTGTTTTTGGGTTAGCTTCATTCTTGTCTCCTGCCATTAGGAGGAGGTGCTGGTCAGGATCGGTTTAGTACTGCTCTGATGCCATCAAGAATTCGATGGTAAGAGTTCTTGTTATTCTGTTTATTTTTTATTGATACAAAACATACCAAGACCAAGGAAATAAATACAGAATTGGGAATGCAAAATATAGAAGGTTGCTAAACATAGGGTCTAAATAAAAAGGAATGATATAGAAGGTTGCTAAACATAGGGACTAAATAAAAGGAATGATATAGAGGGAATTGTGCAGAGAATATCTCTTGTGCAGAGAATATCTCGTTTCCAATAATTTTAGAATAGGAGGGTGTTTGAAATTGAAGACAAGAATGAAGGAACAAAAAAGAACAGAAAAGGAAGATGAGATATGCTTGAGAGAGAAAGAAGAGTTGAGAGTGGAAGTTAAGGAAGAAGACTCCAATGTTGAAAGATGGGCTTACAAGAAAAGAAATGTTGTTAAGAGACATTTTTTTTTTGCTTAAGAGGATAAACCAACACATTGCTCTCATAAACAAAAGGATCTTCAACAAATCAGAGACTTAAAAGAAACGAAATGTTGATTAAAAACAGTAGAAAATGAGAAGCCATGAATCATTTCTTAAGGTTATAGAGTGAGAAGATGACTTGTTGAACTATAATAGATAGGAGGGTTAGTACTTGAGTTTTAAAATGAGACCACCATCAAAGTTGAATGCAAATAGTTGTTTGTTTTACTCTTTTAGATCATCATCTCTTACTATTAACAAGTAGGAATAGATAGATCTAAGAGTTAGAGATTGAACTTAAAACCTTCAAACTTTTAAAGGTGAAAATCATAAATTGTTGAAGACTTACATGAAGAATCAAAATCTTTGAAACTAAACTTGAGTACTAAACAAAAACAAATTATTTGGTAGAAAAAGTAGACTAGATAACTAAACCTAATTCGATAATATTCCACAATACTCCGGGCGGACGGTAGCCATTGGCGGACTACCGCCGCCGATTAATCGGAAACCCAAGGATCTAACTCTTTAGAGTATATAAGCTCTTCATACCATGTAAGATAAATAATATGTGAGGGAGAAAAGTTGTATCGATGAGTTGATGCTTAGCTATTACATATGAAGTCGGCTTAAGAAACCAACACTAATAATAGCCCATCCAATGTGGGACTATCAAAGATAACTTATATGACTACTATTCTCTAACACTCCATTGGTTGCACAACTAGATCAATCAAATCTGGTCGCCGGGGTGATTGGACCGATACTTCAACTAAGAACAAGGACTTACTAGCTCGATGTATTACTACTAGAATGTACGAGATTTTGCCTTAATTGGATTACGCGGGGAAGGAATTCTTCTTTTTTTTTTTGAATACATGGGGAAGGAATTGCTATGCAACATTTTTCTGGTTGGATTCATTTTCTATTTTGTCAAATCTCTTTAACACAAACTTCCTTTGTTAAACAACCTACCAATTTCTTTACTCTTCGACTCCCTGTGAGTGTTTTCATATATACCCCTCCACAAGGAAAAAAGAGTGTCGAAAATACACTAAATATAAAAAAAAAGTTTCTGGAAACTTATATTCGAACATAAGTTTCTATAAAAAAATCTGCCGTAGCTGAAATTAAATCAGCCGTAGTTCTTTTTTTTATTAAGGATAATATATTAAGAACTAAGCGTTCAGAGTGACATTACAATACATATGTAAAAGAATAGGGAATACAACTTCACATTTTTTATCTTTCCTTCCTTCTGGCCCATTTAGCGAGTTTGTCCGCCTGAGAATTAGCATTTCTTTTGGTGTGACTAAATTTAACCTGCTGGAGATCACGCTTGATGTTTCTTATACTGCGAATATGCACCAAAGATTGCCATTGCACTTGATGCATGGGGTTATTAAGGTGTTTGATCAAGTTGATGTTGTCGCTTTCAATTATGACCTGCATGTGGTTATTTTCTTTCGCCCAAATAAGACTGTTGAGAATGGCTAATGCCTTACTTTCCTCACTGTTTCTGGCTCTAGCAGTATGCACACTAGCAAATACAAATTTTGATTGAGAGTCATGTACAATGAAACTGGTACCGATGAGTTGTTCAATATTCACAAAAGATGCATCAACGTTTATTTTAATGAAAGGATGGGGAAGAGGTTGCCATCTGGCTATAGTCGCAGGGCGAGCCTTTATCTGAGCAGGATTAATCCTGGGAAACGTTTTAATAAGATCTAAAATAGTGTTAACATTGTATAAGGTTTGCCGAAAGCAGTGATCACACCTGATTTTCCATATGTGCCATAAAATTGTAACAAAATGTATATTTTTCGCGGTACAATTAAGTTGATCCGGAATCTTCCACGAAAGTATCCATTCAGATAAAGAGGGGATATTAGTCGAGATAATATTAAAGTGAAACCAAATATTTTTCGCAAGGGGGCAGTACAAAAGAGCATGTTCAATAGTTTCTATTTCTATACAGTTTGGACAATTAAACATATCACCAATATACTTACCGATACGTTGACGAACTGGAAGCGCTTTAGTGCAAATTTTCCAAATGAAGAGTTGAATGCGAGGGATGGTGGGAATAGACGAAATAAAATTCCAAATCACTTCCTCAGGAGGAGTAGACTGGTTAATCGAACCCAGGTGTTGATACATGGATCAGACGAAATGATTTCATGATTGAGTTAGATTCCATTTCATTTTATCGGTTCCTTCATGCTGAATAGGAATAGCTTTGATGAGGTTGCTGATGGTATCAGTGAAGTTTTCTCTAAGAATGCTATCATCCCACCTGTTGTTACTAATAAGTTCACTAGTCAGGGTCGAATTATTTATATTTTGAATTTGCTAGTTAACTCCAGGGATCTAATTGTCTTTCCAAATGTTAATGTTTTCCCCCGTGTGCACCTCCCAAGTGATATGACTATCAATAAGATCATAGTGCTTTCTAATCACTTTCCAATTCCATGAATGATGGGATCTGGTCGGACCTGGAGAGTCAGTCTGAGGAAAGTATTTGGCTTTCAGAAATTTAACTCAAATGGCCTCTGGCTTATACTTGAGGCTCCAGGCTAGCTTGCTTAGGAGGGTTGTGTTATTTAGATGAGGATGATGAATACCAAGCCCTCAGAGTTTTTTCGGAAGAAAGATGTACGACCAAGCTTTCATACAAATGCCTTTGGACTTTCCCCACCAGAAGGACTTTTGCAAAGTCGCTATGCGTTTGCTTATGCCTTGAGGAATGGCAAGATTGCATCTGATATCGGTGAACGGCTGCCGCTACAGCAGAAACAACTACTGTACGACCGGCCTGAGAAAGGAAAGAGTGGTTCCATTTAGATAATTTATTCTTAATCTGATCTAGAATACTATTAAAAATTTAGTTTTTTGGGCTCCGATGAAAAGCTGTGTTCCAAGATATTTTTCTGAAGTAGAAGCATATTTTACTTTTAAAGTTCTCATGATTATGCGTTTAAATTTTGGATGAGAGTTTTTGGAGTAGAATATATTAGATTTGTTGTAGTTTATAGTTTGTCCAGAAGTCGAACAGAAAAGACTAAGGATGGTTTTTAGATTATGCACATTCTCGAGAGATTTTTTCCGAAAATGATACAATCATCAGCAAAGAGAAGATGGTTAGATTCAGGTTGTTAGTGGGAAATCCTAAAACTTTATTATTTTCGGGAGATGCTTAGTCCTTCCAATCTTCTAGTTCTTTAGTTGGTAAAATATCATCTTCCTTTAGTTGGTAAAATATCATCTTCCTTTTGAGTTTATCTTACTGAGGATCTGCTTAAGCAAAATGGGGTTTTTACAGTCTTAAATGGAAGCTTAGGAACATCAAACCTCGAGGAGAAGTTCAAATATTACCTTTTTAATCTCAATTCTAAAGATCTGATTTTTTAACTCAACATCTTGTGGTAAAACCTGAAATTTTGAGAAAGAGCTTCAATTTCATATAATTTTATCATCTGGTCTCCTAGATTCATCACCGAGCCCTTTAAGGATTATCTGTTTTGGGCTTAACTCCATCACTTCCATTGCTAGGAGCCTAGGACTCTTTCTTTCACAAGACAAAGATGGACAGCTCAAAACTATTGATAAACCCATTTTTTTGTATATATACACCTCATTATGATAAAGATTAGTTTATCAAGCACCTAAGTAAGAAAGGAATAAATCAAATTTTCAGAGAGAGAGGTACAGTAACAGTGACTGTTAAATTAAAAATTAACTATAGCTAATGCCATCTTCTGCCATAAGGAAGCTTGTTTCCTAACCTCTGAAATACTAATAACCTATCTCTTGAGCTTCATGTCATCACGTAACTGTTGGAATACATGAGGGAGCGAACCCACCGCTTCACCTTTGACCCAATCTGCAAAAGATGATACAAAACGAGTTTTATTAATGGCCAGGAACCCAACTTACCGATTCAAAATGAAATTTGAGAAAACATCAGATTAAAGCAATTGAGCAAATTAATGTGACAAATATGTGAAGGAGCGTCAAACAACATTATCCCAACAATCCAGCCCAAAATAAGCATAAGCATTCTTCTTGTCAAAACAGTCGCAGTCAAAATGTAGCACATGATGGAATCAGATCAAGCAATTTTAATTTCTACTATACAAGTAGATTTCATTCAAAGCTGCTCGAAAGGATACAAATAAGATGCTGTCAGTCTCCCTCAAAGTTTTACTTGTTTTCTAGTTTTTGGTTAGACATGTCATGAAACTTAGCTTCTATTAAGAAAAGACCGCTCCACCGAGGACCCGAGGTAAATAACCAGATCTCTGACTTCTTAAAGAATGACGTCAAAACCTAAATTGTTAGTATATCTTTTTTGAAACTCAAAAGGATTTATAGGCAAAAGGTGCATGATTTGTATACGATTTGAGATTCTAAGACATATAAGAAACCAAATTAACATGATATAGCATAGATACATCAAAGGATGAAATAAAGCCGTAAAGTGGCAGGGAAACAGACCCTGAAGGCCATAAAAACTAACCCTAAAAGCCGATGATAACTACTCTAACTTTTTATACGTATAAATCACATTAGGTAATGATTTAAGCCTAATCCAAGAGAACAAGTCTATTTACCATTTCCTTTCGGATAAAATGCTCTTAAGAATATCATATCTTCCACACTAAAGCATTTACATAAATTTGCACCTAAAGTCCGAAAAAGAAAATCATGTAACATGTACTTAGATATTCAATGAAGTACTTAAAAACGAAGTTCGTTTTTCGAGCTAAAAATTTCGGACATTTGCGTATACAAATAACAAAAAGATAAATTCATTCTATGATTTAGTAAGAACCCTAATTTTCATGTGAAACTGTATAAGAATCCTTATTTAGAAATCATGAACAAATATTACCAGCACTTTTTCAAGCTCCCCATTCTCTTCACTTATACTCGAATGAAGGAATAGGCGTACTAGGCGAATCAAAGCTCTCCAAAACCTCAGTCTTACTTCCACCACCGCCACCACTCTTCTCCTCCTTTCCACCACCAAACATTCCCCCAAACCAAGACGATGAAGACGAAGTTGATTTCTCCTCAGAAGGCATAACCATCTGAGCTGCTGGAGCCTGATTAGGCAACTGCCCCATCGGAAATCCAGCCGGCATATTCTGTACCATTGGATCATCAATCTGTTGTCGACGTAGTAAAACCTTATTCATCATAATTCCAGCTCCTTCAATCAAAGCAAGAAGACAACCACCCATTAAAGCTGATCTTGATGCAGAACCAAGACCAGCTCTCATCTGAAGAAACCCACCAGTTGCAGCACCAGCATAGATTGAATTCCATGGATCTTCTTTTTGCCTTACATAAACCATACTGCAATCAAATACTGAGAAAATACCTCCCCAAGCAGCAAAACTACCACCGAGTCGAGGAGCGTTCATACGAACTGCCTGAGTACCACCGATTAATCTTTCGCCTTTAGGAGAGTTGTAAATACCTTTGATGAGATGATAGAATGAGCCACCAACAACTCCCATGGCGAAGGAGCCACCAAGGTCGTCTACGATTCGATCCGGACATGGTTCTCGAGATGTCTCTGGAGTTGACATTCAATGATTTTAGGGTTCTTATTTTTATGTCAATAAGATTTATGAGATGAGACAGAAAAGGTAGCCGAAGGAAAAGAATATAAAACCCTAGGTTTTTAAAGCTCCCGAGAAAGATTTCCTACGTGATCCTCAAGGCAAAGAATATATAATGACATATAAAAACAAAATCTCGGCCCATCCAGCCTTTGAACCTTGGACCATTTACAACAACATTCTTGCCATCTAAACTAATGGACCTAGTTGTTTGATATTTACTGGCAAGGGCGGAGCCAGGATTTAAAAACACACCTGACTAACCTAAAATTACTATAAAATAATAACTGAAAAGAAAGTTTTTGTTTTCGTGGATATCTTGTTTGAAAGACGTAAGTTTGGTGTATTTACAATTGGCTAACTAAGTTAATTAACGAGCATGTATCCTAATATTTTTCGCCAAAAGTCAGTCGGTAATTAATTTAGAACGCTAAAACTTCTATTAACCCTAAGAATAATAGATTTTTTAACAATGATTTAAACTGCAGAGATTATCGTTACTGTAATTTTGTTAACCTTACGAATTCATAGTAAATGTAGTACATCTTATTTCATTAGCGGCATATAGTTTTGATTAAAGCGTGAAAGAACTAATGTATCGGGAACAAAACTGAAGTTGACAAAATTGATCTTCACACATCTCTCTGTCGAATATACTACTACTTTTTATTAGTCTTGATTGATCGTAGTAAATATTACAATGCAAATATATACTAGTAATTAGTATTTATTCGTTTTACATTATAGAAGAAAAATCGTATCTTGTGAGGGTTGAAACTCCGGACAAAAATCAAACTTTCAATTAGTAAACTACAACTTTAACCATCATTAATATTACTTGAAATAATAGAACTAGTAAAAAGAATTACTTATAAGTGCAGAAACACTTTTCTTATAAAAAAAACTTGGGTGAGATTTGAACTCGAGACCTCATGTGGAGGAGGTAGGTGCTTCACTACTAAGCTATTTGTTACTTTATGACTAAAATGTTTGAAATACTTTATAAAAGGATCCCTGGCTGCATGTTACTTACTAAGTATCATCTTTGAGATATTTGGAAAAACTATCCCTGGCTGCAGCCAAGGATGGTCTCCAAGTACCTCCGCCCATGTTTACAGGATTTATAATGACGCTCTTGCCATTTAAGCTAATGGACCTAGTTGTTTGGTATTTACAGATTATTTGAAATTATAGATAAGGTTAATAGAATGTTTTTAAATTAGTTAAAATACACCAATAGAGTGATAGACCATGAAGGAAAAATGTGATATGACGAATAAATATTGTAATTGATTTATCGTTTTAAATTGGATTTCACTTAGTTATGATATCGACAAGAGCTTAGCTCGCTTTCACTTTTGGCTTTCGTACGACTTTGAAAAATCACCAACTTTAAACATTTGTTTATCTGCGTCCCTTACCTCGTTGCGAAAGAACGTTTTACCTCTCGACAGGGCCGTGCTTGGGCCCGTGCCGGCAAGGCGGCCGCACAGGACCCCCCACCGACAAGGGCCCGTTTGCAATAATAACCTAATAGCTACTATATATAAAATAAAGAAAAGACATGTACAAAAACATCTGTTAGCCGGAATGGTTGGAAGTTCCTTATTCCATTTGTGTGGCGAGGGTTCAAAACTCATTGCTCGCAAAATTACTTTTACTCCTTCAGCTGATTTTTTTCTTAAAATGCCTTTCAATTAGCTGATTTTGTAATTAAGGTTCATGGTACATTGGTAATGGACTCTTTATTATTTTTACTTACACTTCTTTTTTACATTTTGTTATGTATTTGGGTGCATTTCTTTCATTTTTTGAAATATTTGTAGCACTAGATATCTAAAATTCGTAAAAAAAATCGAAGGTATGTATGTGAAAATCATGATACAATAATGCTACGTTCAAATTTTAGATTTTAAACTATATCTTGTACAAAAAAATAATATATTTTAACAAAGAAATTATAGCTAGTCCGAATTTTGTTGGTAGTTTTTTTTTTTGTTCAAAAAGGTCGAGATACAAATTTCGCACGGGGCCCTTAAATTCTCAGGCACGGCCCTGCCTCTCGACTTGTTAAGAAGGTTCATCGTTCAGAAGTCTCATAATTAGATATTTAACTTTTGGCATACTCCAATGATGGCACAATTATATCAATAAAATCTGACCGCCGGAGTGATTGGACCATAAGAACAAGGATTGTACTAGCTCGATTGTATTACAACTAGAATGTACGAGATTTTATAACGGTTAGGTTTGCCTTAATTTGATTACTTAGAGAAGGAATTACTATGCAACAGTTTCTTGTTTGGACTCAATTTTGCTGTCTATTTTGTCAAATATCTTTAACACAATCTCTCTTTGGTTAAAAATGACCTACCAACTTCTTTACTCTTCTAACTCCACGTGATTGTTTTGGTATTATACCCCTACGTAAAGAAAAAAGAGTGTCGATAATACCCTAAATATAAGAAAACAATTTCTTCATATTTATTTCGAACTCTGGGAAACTTATAATTAAACACTTCAAGTTTCTTTAAAACATCTAGCGTAGCTGAAATTCCAATTTGCTGGTTATTTAGATGGTAAAAATCCATCTTCCGTTTGAGTTTATCTTACGAGAAATCATTTAAAAAATCGAAGAATTTCGTGTTCGACAGTAAATACTGAGGATAAGCTTAAGCCAAATGGGTTTTTACGGTCTTAAATGGAAGCTTACGGACATAAAATCTTGAGTGTAAGTTCGAATAATTACCTTTTTAATTTCAATTCTAAACATCTGCTTTTTTAACTCAAAATCTTTGTCGTGAAAGCTGAAATTTCGAGAAAGTGCTTCAATTGATATAATTTCATCATTAAAGCAATCAATTTCATTTTTTTATCATCTCAATTTTTTATAATAATGATGAATCTTTTTAAACAACGATATAAATTTGAATTAAAGAAAATTGAATGGCACAAATACAACACATAAAGGAATTCAAGATAATAAGTGAAAAAGATTTAGGGGAAGAAGAGTTGGAGACGGAAATCAAAGATTAACATGATGAATAATAGGTAAAATAAACAAAGGGGGCCAGATTTAGGAGAAGAAGAGCTGAACCCGGACAAAGATAAGAAGAACCGAGTCGGAGAGGTGGCCTAGATCAAAAGAATTGAGCATGGTCGGCCATGTGAAGTGGGAGGCCAGGCCAAGCCCAAGCCAATAAAGGGGTTGACCTGGCCGACCACATAAGGAGTCCCAGATGGGACAAAAGTCCTATTTGAGAATCCCACTCAGAAAATATTTGAGTTGTTTCTCAAATAGCCCCCAACTTTGTGGCCGGCTTCTTGCCTAGCCCTCTACTTTAACAAAAATACCTAGATGGCCCATTTTTTTAGATTCCGTTGTAACACCGTTAACTAGTCATCACCTCTCTCTCATCCAAATCATCGCCTCTCTCTGCCACCTCATCTTCTCGCCACCTCATCATCTTCACCGACGAAGGTCGCCGGCGACCTTCAAACATTAAAAAAAACTTAACTCTCTTCTCTCTCTCTAAATTTTGTTTTAGTACTTTTTCTCCTGTTTTTCTTGCATTTATTTCTTTCTAGTTATTTTCGGTCTTTCTGTCTCGTTTGTTTTTTTAGTATTCTGTTTGCTTTAGTATTCTGGTAAGTTTGGTGGTCTGGTTTAGTGTTTCAGGCTTTCCCTTTGTTGTTGGGATTTTTTGTTTGTTTTGTCTCAGGGGTTTCGCTGTACAGTGTGCCTTGTTAGCGCTAGGTGGTGCCATTAGTTTTTTGCTTTTGGGCCCAGTCTGGAAGAGAGTCTCTCCATCTGTTCAGTTCTGGCTTGGCCTTCGTACCTATGATAGTGTCTGTTTTGGCTTACTTCCGTGTCTTGGTGCTGTTTGTTTTATTATTTATATTATCTGTTAATTTCGGTTTGTACCCACTTTTTCTGTTTCTATTACTGTTAAATTTTGTTTAGCATTTTTCAGTTTTCCTTATTTTGCCGAGATGTCTACTGTGAATACCACATCCAATGACATCTCCCTCATTGCGTGGAATGCCCGAGGGTGTGGCAACATCATCAATAGGAAACATCTTTGGACCATGATCAAGGAACATAACCCTGATTACCAATATCAGAAATTTGCTAAACCTCCATCAAAACTACAACCAATTCACGGTTGAGCCTATAAACAAGGCTAAAGGATTGGCAATTTTCTGGAATCAAACTTGTACTCTAGAGATTTTGTATGCTGATAGGCACTTTATTCATGCTAGGGGCACCCAACCTCAGAACAACTTTCATTTCATGGTCACAGGCTTCTACGGGTGCCCATATAAATCCAACAAAATGAAACCTTGGGAAGATCTTAAAAACCATACTCCCGAGAACACCATGCCCTGGGTGCTTATAGGAGATCTCAATAGTATTCTTCACCCTTCAGACAAAGTGGGGGAGTAATGATTCCCAACCAGCCCACACCACCAAAGTTAAAAAAAACTATTAATGAATTGGGCCTCTTAGATATTGGGCCGCCTTACACATGGTCTAATAGACAATTTGGTAGCAATCTCGTTCAAGAGCGTCTTGACCGGGCCTTAACTAATCATCAGTGGCTATTAGACTTCTCAGCCTCTCTTCTTACTCACCTTCCTAGGATTGATTCTGACCACAATCCTATCATCTTAACCACTAACACTAAGTCTCCTCTAGGATGTAAGCCCTTCAAATTCATCAGAACTTGGATGTCACACCTTCAGTATTCCCGATACATCAGAACCAATTGGCTTACCACCACGACTCCTATTCAAGCCAAGCTTAATGCCTTAGCCACCAGACTCTCTAAATGGAAAAAATCAGTCTTCAGGCACCTCGAAACCAAAATTAAACTCCTAACCAACAAAATTCAGAGTGTTAGTGATCATTCAACTTAGTTGAATCTCTTTTCACAATTAGAGGAGGTCTTCCACTAACAAGAGAGTCTTTGGAAAGAGAAATCTCGAAATGCCTCCATTACTCTAGGTGATCGTAATACCAAATATTTCCACTCCAAAGCGATCAACAGAATTAGAAAAAACCAGATAAACTCCATCAAGAGAAAAGATAATACTTGGTTCACCGACTTGGCAGAGATTGCTAACATCTTCTTTTCCCATCTCATCAACATCTCTACCACAGAAGAACACAACATCTCGGAAAACCTCCTTAATCTTTTCAGCAATCAAATCAACCAAAACCAAAATAGCAACCTCACTGCTTTTCTCCTTGAAAAGGAAGTTAAAAATGCAGTCTTCTCCTTGAAACCAGAAGCAGCCCCTGGTCCTGACCAATACCCTCATTTTTTTTTCTATCAATCCAACTAGGATACAATAAAAAATGACATCCTCAACATGACGAAGAATTTTTTCCAAACTACCCAACTCCCACCACAATCTAACCACACTCACATTAGTCTGATGCCCACAACCAAAAACCCCCCAGACCCCAACCGACTTCAGACCTATCAGCCTACTCAACACCACTTATAATATTATCACCAAAATCCTAGCTAACCGTCTGAAAAAGCTGCTTCCTGATGTCACCTCCCCCTATCAAGCAACTTACATCCCTGGCAAGGCAAATCACTGATAATATTATCATTAGTCAAGAACTGGTCCATTCTTTTAAGAAATTTCGTGGTTCTAAAAGCTATTTTGATCTTAAACTTGATATGTCCAGAGCCTTTGATCTGATTGAATGGGACTTCCTACAGAGTATTATGATCAGGCTGGGCTTCTCTAACCATTGGATCCGCCTCATTCACACTTGCCTTAACACTTCCCTTATGGCGGTCTTATTCAATGGTCGACCTGGTCCCACTTTCAATGTCCGCAGAGGTATTCGTCAAGGAAACCCACTCTCTCCCTTCTTATTCAACATAGCCATGGAAGGTCTGAGCAAACTTCTAGAAAACAATAACAATTCCAACCAGTTCATAGGTCTACCTATTCCCAACTCCTACATTACCATTAAACAGCTTCTTTTTGCAGATGGCTGCATCATATTTGGCCAAAACACACTTGAAAACATCTGTAACCTCAAACGGATCCTCAAACCTTTTTGTGATGCTTCAGGACAAATGATCAACTACAATAAATCTACCATCTTTTCTCCAAAAACCCCACCCTAAATTCAAGAGGATGATCATTTGTAACTTCAAAGTTAGACAATCTGCTTCTCTCGACAAGTACCTAGGCACCAACCTCCTCATTGGAGCCAACAAAAAACAAGTTTTCTCCTATCTCCTCTCTCAAATTCAAAATAAACTTTCCAAGTGGCAAACCCAATCTTTTGTCCCAAGCTGGTCGCTCTGTGGTCATCTCCACAATAGTAACGGTCGTTCCCCGATACTAAATGCAGTGCTCCGCCCTCCCCAAAGGAAAAAGAAATTGCATTTAGACCCTCCAAAGGTCTTTCCGGTGGGGAAAAGCAAAAACCATCTATACTATTAACTGGTCCTCCATTTGCCTTCCCCGTAAATTGTGGGGATTAGGTTTATGCCTTCCTCATCTTGACAACCAGGCCTTCCTTTGCAAGCTGGCCTGGCGCATGATTACCAACCCTCAGGCACTCTGGGTTAGATTGCTTAAAGCCAAATACTATCTGAGGGAGTCTAAACCCCCCTCCTAAAACTAATCACTCTTGAATTTGGAAACCCATTAGCAAACACTTTAACCAGGTCTCAGGCTTAACCTTTTGGGATGTTAATAAAGTGACTAACATCAATATCTGGCATGACTATTGGATCACAGAGCACCCCCCCCTACCGACACCTAACATCAAGAACATTAGCCTAAATCAGGTGGCCCAACTTATCCACAATAACACATGAAACACAATAACACATAAAACACAAATTTAATTAATCAGTGTTTTACGATCGATATTGTTAATGCTATTTTAAGTATTAACCTGCAGGAACATAAAGAAGATTCGGCAAAATGGCCACTTACAAAATCAGGAATTTACACTATCAGCTCGATGTACCATAATCTCAGAATAACGGGTAATGCTAACCAATACGAAAGGGTCAACCAGAATTTCATATGGAACGTCAATACGACTCCGAGAATTAAACTTTTTTTATGGAAATGCTGAACAAATAGCCTACCAGTTCGAGGAAAGATCAGTAAATATATTGGTAACTTTTACACTTATCCCTACTGCAATCAAAACGAAACGATTAATAATGCTCTGATACATTGTTGTTATGCCTTACCAATTTGGTTTTACTTCCAAATTGTGAAAGATAAAATAACCAATGTCACTGAAATGGATACTCACTTAGAAAGACCTTGATGATGATCTAACTAATCTTTATGCCAGAATTGTATGGTTTATTTGCAAAGCGAGATGTGAAAAATGTTTCTCTGTACAGTCCCAAACTCCTATGAAGATCATTACAAAAATCAAAGCAACACCAACAAAGATTATAAAAGCAATCCCTAAAGTAGACAAAAAGAATCTACAATCCAAATGGACTCCACCTGAAGCACCATTTCTCAAAATTAATGTTGATGCATCATTCACTAAAATAACGTAAATGGTAGGAATTGGTTGTATTATGCACGATGAAAAAGAAAATTTCATTGCAGCTTTTTCAGACGTAGTTCGAGAACAAAATCCAAAAGAATGCGAATGCGTAGTTATACGCTATGCAATGATTTGGGCAATCGAGTTAAGAATTGAACATCTCTATATTGAAAGTTATAATATCAATGTGATCCGACATCTCCACAACCCGAGACTTCTATCCTATGGCAAGCGGGCAAGCACAATACAGAAATCATCCAACTTAAAGATAACTTCACCAATATCATCTTCATTTACACGGCAAGACATAACAACAAAAAGGCGGACGCAATAGCTAGATGGAGTAGGAAAAACAGGCAGAAGCGAAGGTGGAACAATCTCCAAGATCTTAATTTTTGTAGGTGCTAAGAAATTGATGTATCTTCTTTCAAGAAAAAAAAAATATGTTGTAGATATCTTTTAACTATTTTAAAGTAAAAAATCCTTCTACATTTTTTTTGCCAAAGGACAACTTAATCTTGTTCCCTATAAGTATGGCTGAGAAAACGGTCCGGCAACCCGGGGTCCGACCCGGACCATTTTGACCCGCAGTCCGAGTCCTACCCGAGCCGGGCATACCCTGCCCGATGGCTAGGGCTTATTGGACCGGGACTTGGATAGGCCCTCAATTCCGAGTCCCGGCCCGTTTGGTCCGTCCGCGTCCGAGCCCGACGTCCGAGCCTGATGGAGAGCCCGACGAGATCCGCGTGTCACTTTTAATCCAACAGCTGAGATAGGGCGTCCCTTCGAATTCGTTCTCAGCCGTTAGATTATAATAGTTTCCCCTTCAACTCCTATAAACGCCCTCATTCCCTCAGAGAAACCCTAAACCTAAACCTCCGTCTCTCTCCGCCTCTCTCCGCCTCTCTCTCTCCACGAATCTACCTCTCTCTCTCTCTGCGCCTCAATATCTTTCCCTGCCTCCATCAATGATCAAACCGTGTTAACAAATCTCCTTTAAACCATGATCTCTATATGTGGGTTGAAGGTAAGATGAAAACGAAGCCTTATTTCGATTTGTGGTGTTATTTTTATGATTTAGTGATTCTAGTCTACTGTCTTCAACTATGATCACTACATGTGGGTTGAAGATAAGATGAAAAGGTCGTTAATGGGTATACGCAGATGATCTAACGGTCAAATGACGCGGTTGAGCCTTTCAACTCATCTTTGAAAATAATTAAAAATATTTCTATTATGTAGTTGGTTTTTTTTTGAAGGTTTTATGATAGATCTTGACTCTTACGAGTCAGATCTGTTTTATAATAGATCTAGGTTTTATCAGAATGTTGTAATTTTGTTATTTTCTTTATGTGTTCTTGTTTTTTTTTTAATGAGATAATTATGTGTTCTTGTTTGATAAACCAAACATTTGAGATGGGTTTGGTTATTATTTTGTTGTAATTTTGTTTAGTATGTTTAGTTTAGTTGGTGTTGTTTAGTAAGGTTATCACAAACTCCTTTTCGATATAGCCAATGGATCGAATGGGTATCAGTCACTTGTCTGACCTCTTGTGCTCAAGCCTTTGGGTAAATAAGGTTCTATCAATCATGTTTATCTGCCGTTCATTGTTGTCATTTGTCTTGGCATTATCTCCTTTACTCTGCCTTTTTGCAGAATATTACAATCAACATGATTGAGAAGAACTAACAGAGGATGTTTTTTGTTGTGTGTGATGTTTCTAATGGCAGCATTAAATGATCTCTTTGCTCATTACCTTGAGGCTGGGAAGACTTGGTACATTAAAGTCGCAAGAACTCAACACTCCCAAAGGCAACATAAAGTGATGAATTGTCCTTGGAGTTTTGACTAGTTGGAATCCTAATCTAGGGTGAAGTTGGGTATAAAAAAAGTGAGGAGACTCCAACAGTGGGCATGATCTTGTTGTTAGGGTTTGGTGAAGGAAGAAAAGGACTTGTACACATGGGCCCGGAAATGAAACTCTTTTTAGATTTGTGTTAGGGATTCTAAGTTAACTACATGGATATGTCCCATGTTATATATATATATATATTTTTTGTTGAAAGATGTTCTATAAAGTACTTAGAAAATAGACAACAATTTATATAATGAGTGGATAATGGCTAAAAAAAGCAACTAATGAGGGGATAATGGCGAAAAAAAGCGATTTAAAAAACTATAAATGAAATGGTTGATTAGTTGTTAGTAAATTTTTTCTCAAAATTACTCGAGCCCGTCCGGCCCGAGCCCGTTGGAAACGGCTCGGGTTGCCGGGCTCGGACGGGCTACGGGCTCCTATACTGAGTGTTTGGTCCGACCCGATCCGCCCGACTACTTATCGCGGGCTCGGCTTATCCGAGCCCCATCCGCCAGAGTCCGGCTCATAGTTGCCCGAGCCCGTCCGAACCCGCCCGATTCCCACCCCTACCTATAAGTATGTCAAGGGCTACTTGTCTTCAGAGCATATTGGACTCCATCTAATTCTAAGGGCACCTTCTCTTTAAGTTGACCATCATTCTAAGGGCACATCTTGGACGCGAAGTTATCCCAAGTGGGGCAATCTGATGCAGCCCATATAGGGCTCCATGCCTCCATCTAATTCTAAGGGCACCTTCTAATTTATTTTAGGTATTATTATATTTAGTAGCAACCAAGGGCAGAAGAATTAGGATCCCTTATTGTTATTGATCTTGCACTTTTAAGATAAACTTCAATTAGAAATTACAATTTGAGCCAGATTTGTAAATTAACCTAACAAGGCTAGTTGAAGCTTAAACAAGGCGGACTTTGTCTTTTTATTAATTGAACGAGCAAATAATCACCTTGGTGGCACATTTATCTTTATTACTTGGTTACCCTTCTCCTTTTGTTACTTTCCAGTTGCATTATGGATTAGGTATTCCATTGCATCTACATTAGTAAGAGTTTTGCTTTGGAGATTGGATAGTTACTTAGAACTTAAACAATGTACCAAGTTAAGTACCACGGGAGACCTATGTGGAGACTAGCCTAGAGCCCTAGACTACGGTCTCGGTTGGACTCCAAATATTTTGTGTGAGATACACAAAAGGCACTATAATATAATCTCAATCCCATTACCCACATTAATAGTCAAGGATCGAATCCCCTAGTTGTTAATTTTGTTCTTTTTACTTCGGTTTGTTCCAAATTACGTGGTTATCTGACAATTAATTCTAATAAAAATGTTTCTCTTGCCCGGTTATACTCTTTCAATGTTTTTCAAACTTCCGCAAGGATAACAATAATTGCATAAAATTACCTACTTTGTTGTTCAGTCATACTTTTGACCGCGCAATACTTTATTTTTCTACTTTAAACGTTACCAAGCAATTCAAATTGAAAGGTTATAGAAAAAGAATTTGAGAATGATCTCAAAAAAAATATGCAAAAAAATTATGGTGATTTACAAAAAGTCAATCAATATTCTCGTCAAGTTTCCTAGTGTTTCATTATTATTTTATATAAACTTAGGCAAAAAAAAAATTATGTTAATTTACAAAGGGAAATGATAGAGTGAACAGCTAGAATGCCCACTAAAATGTCCAAATTTTCTCATTTAGAAATAAAAGCGATCCCCGCCGTAGTCAAACTTTGAATAAACCTTGTCTTTTAGTGAATCCACGTCAGCTGGGCATTTAGTGAGCACCGAGCTGGGCACTCTAGCGTCTCCCATTTACAAAAAAGCCAATCACTATTCTCGTAGTCAAGTTTCGTAGTGTTTGGTTATTTTATAAACTTAAGCAAAAAAAATTATTCTTTTACCAAATTTAGTTAGAAAAGTAAGATAAGCAAGAAAAACATAATACCAAAGATACTTTAAACTAGTCCCTTCTACCGTGATATTCTGATTCTGGCCCTGATTAAATATATGTTTTAAGCGTTGCATTAGGAGATGATAACTCAAATCTTCGCTTTAGTTAAGTAAACATATGATAATTAGAAGATTTTTAGGCTTTGGATTGGAGATGTTGCACCTCTCATCTTCACCTAAGTTTTATAATGGAACTTGGCGAAGAGCATGTGACTACTCTCTTAGGTAAGTAAAAGTAATCTTCACCAAAGCCACATAATTTTGGAATAAAAAAAATTCTTTCTTCATCATACCTCGAATAGAATTATGATAATTAATGCTCTAATATAGGGATCAAGATGAACTCTAGATACAAAATGGGTAAAGGAATAAGGAGTTCAACTCCACTACAGCACTACTCTTGTGTAAAAGCTATCCTTCACAAACTAAGATGCTGATTGTTCCCCTTTAGGAGTTCAAAAAACGAACAAATTCCTTTTCAAGGCCACTAATTCCTTGCCACTAATTCTTATTTATGTGGGTTAGGCACATTTCAACTTCAATTCCAGCTACCCACAATGATCATCCCTTTCATCATCCTCCTTTTACTCTTTATTCAATTTGGTGCTATTCTTGGACCACTAAGAATAGTTCTTGTTCCATCATATTCTCAATGGGCCCAATAGCCTCATTTTCCTCTTTTAGATAGCTTCCTATAAATGATTCTACATGTTTAGATCATGGAGTTAGGGGGGTTTGCTTTTAAAATTTTGAGTTTTCGTTTTTAAAATAGACAATTTAAATAAATGCTAGAGATACCTTTTCCTCTTAAAGAAGAAATTAAAAATGGGTGTTTATATGAAAAATCAAAGTGAAAGGTTATTGATTATTGCTTTAGTTTCAAGACTCTGGCTATCAAATGTAAGTTTTACATATATAAACACAGATTTTGGTATTAAAAATAGGGTTATGTTTCAAAAGGCCCCTAATTTGTGACCAGCTTTCCGTGTAGTCGCTACTTTATCACAAATATCCAGATGACTTCATTTTTCCGTTACCGCAAAATGTCTGTTAACTCTCTCTCCTCCATCTCATCACCTCTCTCTGCCACATCATTTATATCGCCACCTCATCTTCTTCTCCGATTAGGTCGTCGGCCGGTCAAAATTTCAAGCGACCAGTCAGCGACCTTCATAGTTTAAAAAATAATTTTTTTTTCTCTCTCCTCACTAGGATTTGGGGAAACCCAAAACCTAGATCTGGTTTGGAGAAAACCCAAACCAGATTTGTTAAAGCTTCAACAATAAAGCTTGACTAGGGCTTGGGTTTCCCCAAACCCTAGAGAAGAGAGAGAAAATATATATATATATTATATATATATATTTTTTTAAGTATGAAGGTCGTCGGTCGGTCGCCGGAAATTTTGATCGGCTGGCGACCTTATTGGAGAAGATGATGAGGTGGCGAGAGAGATGACGAGGCAGAGAGAGATGCTGAGATGGAGGAGAGAGGGTTAACTGACATTTAACGGTAACGGAAAATAAGAGAAAGAGCCATCTAGATATGTTTGATAAAGTAGGGGCTATGCGAGAAACTGGTCACAAAGTAAGGGGCTTTTTGAGAAACAACCCTAAAAAAGTAAGAGTAATATGAGAGTAGCTTTTTAAGGCGTCATTTCGCACACGTGGCGTGGTGTAAATTTGGTCACAACTATCCCTAGAATTGTTAATATAAATTAATAATGTAGATTATTAATTTTTTTTTGAAATAAATTACAATAACATTAAACATCAACAAAGTTAAATATGAGATTGTTGCAGCTGGAAATGACTTGTTAAGAGCATCTCCAATGCAACACTCAACAAAAATTCAATTAATCCAATGTGTCAAGTATGAGTTGAATTTCTCTTTCCTAGGTTGCATTGTTGAGATACTCAATTCAAAATTCATCTCTAATGCAAGACTCAAAAAAACTCAACATATACTTTAGATTTACTTTTGGTTCTTATTTTAATATATAAAATGATGATGTGGACCAATTGAGATACAACAATAAATGTTGAGATACTCAAAAGAAAACTCAACAATTGAGTTTTCTTTTGAGTATCTCAATATTTATTGTTGCCACATCATATTGAGACTCTAGTTGACTGTTGCATTGGAGAGTTTTTTTTGTCAAAAACTCAAGTAGTCCTATGTGTCAAATTGAGTTTTGTAAGTTGAGTGTTGCATTGGAGATGCTCTAAAACCATGATCTAGACGTTTATGTGTTTCTGACCACTTGGCAAGTTCGTCCGCTTGGACCGCTTCTATATTAATGGAACGATTTACATACATAAATTTTACATTAACAAAAATATTAGTAAGCCTCCTATTATTATCCAAAACATGAACCGTTGCCTAATGTAGGCAATATTTTCTTCATCATTTTGGTTCAACATGTTAATAACATTCTTGGAGTCTCCACAAAACATCACCATTCGCTGTCCTTTATCAATGGTCCGTCGAACTGCCCACAAAAGTGCCATCCATTCGCTTTCATCTATTGATCGACATCGGATGGCTTTTGATTCTCCAACCATGCTCTTACGTGTATTATCAAATACGACAAAGGCAATTCTCAAAAGTTTTTTTTTTGTTGAAAGAAACTTAAAGTAGTTCAGTGGTTAGCTACATACATGACCCTGGAAAAGATCAAAAGCACTCACTTCCTAGGTTGCTTCAAAATTTTCTATATTGCGTTTATTTCTGTTGTTTAATTTCATTAGTCTAATAAGTCAATTGAAATAGTATTTTGATTGTCTAATAACTTAGTTATTATGGTGTATTTACAAATTCCTCTTTCCATTTCTCTCGTGGGACAAAATTTTAGTTCTTTTTGTAGTTGCGAATAAAGGAGTTAATTTTCCTAGCAATTCACCGCATATTGATAATTCGCTATCTCATCAAAAGTTCAGTTTTCATGAAAAAATCCAGTTTTATATCCAAATTTTTTCCTGCGGCCGAAAAAATGTTTTATCCGAGATTTTTTTCTTCTCTCGAGCTCTAAGATTATAATTTTTTGAAAAAAAAATTATCTATAATAAAAAAGGTTTTATACTATGAAAAATGTTAAGTCAATCATATAAACTTTGATTCGTTCATCAATGATCTATAATCTGTTTGGTACTTACAAATTTTGAAGTTTTTGTTTATTATTTCGTTGTGAAAATAAAAAGGCCAGCGCTTTGGGGAAAGCTAAAAAGTTTCCGGGGTGTGAAGACTTGGTAAAAAATTGGTCAAATTTGTTTGACAATTTTATTTAGGGGAAAGCAAAATAGCTTCTCCACCTCACCTCTCTCTCTCT
>BEHA01050410.1:329917-368813 GCA_002897215.1 Eschscholzia californica subsp. californica
AAACTTCTTTCTTCCTTTTCTAGATATTCTAGTCTAACCAGAACTTCTAGAAATACACCCTTAATTAGATATTCTAGGCAAACCAGAACTTCTAATTGTTAGGAGAGAAGAGAAGAAGAGAAGAGAATGATGTGATTCAAAAATGAAGTGGGTTTGGTTGGTTTATATAGGAGTTGAATGGGTGCATAGTGTCTGTTGGGTTAAAAGATGTATCCATTCGAAAGGAGGGACTAAACAGAAAGAATAACTGAATATTGGAGTCGGTTGGACCCTGGGACGTCGGATCTGGCTAGAAAACTCGGGTGGAACGCCCACCGTTAGATCAGTTCCGAAATGTGCCCACAGATTTGGATGCGCGTGGTATTCGCTCAAACGACCCCTGATCTAACTTGTCCCGTTTGACGTTTCAGACCCTGACTTAACCGTTTTTTCACCCAAACTTCAAACTCGAATTTCTCATCCATCCGGAATCGGATTCGAGTAATTCTTTGCTCTAAATTTAAGAGCTCGACGAGACGAACGCAATGGCGCGTTCGGTTTCTGAGTTTGACGAGTCGGGTCGAGCCAAAATTGGCTCCGATTCCAACAAAAAGTGCCATCCATTCGCTTTCATCTATTGATCGACATCGGATGGCTTTTGATTCTCCAACCATGCTCTTACGTGTATTATCAAATACGACGAAGGCAATTCTCAAAAGTTTTTTTTTTTGTTGAAAGAAACTTAAAGTAGTTCAGTGGTTAGCTACATACATGACCTTGGAAAAGATCAAAAGCACTCACTTCCTAGGTTGATTCAAAATTTTCTATATTGCGTTTATTTCTGTTGTTTAATTTCATTAGTCTAATAAGTCAATTGAAATAGTATTTTGATTGTCTAATAACTTAGTTATTATGGTGTATTTACAAATTCCTCTTTCCCTTTCTCTCGTGGGACAAAATTTTAGTTCTTTTTGTAGTTGCGAATAAAGGAGTTAATTTTCCTAGCAATTCACCGCATATTGATAATTCGCTATCTCATCAAAAGTTCAGTTTTCATGAAAAAATCCAGTTTTATATCCAAATTTTTTCCTGCGGCCGAAAAAATGTTTTATCCGAGATTTTTTTCTTCTCTCGAGCTCTAAGATTATAATTTTTTTTCAAAAAATTATCTATAATAAAAAAGGTTTTATACTATGAAAAATGTTAAGTCAATCATATAAACTTTGATTCGTTCATCAATGATCTATAATCTTTTTGGTACTTACAAATTTTGAAGTTTTTGTTTATTATTTCATTGTGAAAATAAAAATTAGGCCTGATATATTTTGTACTACAAGTCCATGATTGAAATTTGGCACCAGCCCCTAATATGTCGACCACAACTCTGGTTTGGCACCACAAAAGCAAGTAACTTGTCTCCTTGTTTAAGGAGAAAAGTAAAAAAAACAAAAAATCTAAGTTAGTAATTTCTCTCTTCATTCATTTGGAATTTTGAGTTCTAAGAGATTAATGTAAGAAAATATTCACCAATTACAAATCTCCGATTCAATGAAGAAGACAATTTATGAGAGAGAGAGAGAAAATCAAGTAGCATACTACTAGTGTTCTCTCTCTATCTTTGCTTTGTGGCTTTTAATGAATCAGTAAAGTTAAGGGGGGTTTTACAGCCCATCATATACTACCAAAAGAATAATCCAAAGTAACCCAACCCAAGTTATTACTCTCTGCCACTATACCCGTGCAAAGTGTACTGTACAAATTCTATCAATTTCATCTTTTTCTTATTTTAACTGTTTGAGATTATAATTTCTTTGTTGTTTTGCTAGTTGGAGTTGTCTCAATGCAGTGGGCCGTCCATATATAGATAAAAGTTTTCTTACACAAAATGCTCAATGGAAATCTTAAAGAATTTAAAAATCTTGAAAGAACAAAATACAATTAGGGAGAAGCTATTCTAAAGATTTTAACTAATCTCTCACATTCTTCATTTCACTTCATCTTCATCAACTTTCCTCTTCCATCAAAACTAAAATTTCAATACCGTGTTTTCCCCCAACAGGTTTTTTCACTATTTCTGAACTTTCTTACATGAGACATCTGAGCAATCAACTTGATTTCCCCCTATTTAAGTTAGCTAGTACCGAATTTAAGACTCTTCTTGATCTCCGTTTAGCGGTGAAGATGAAGAATGTCGTCTTATTTTTCAGACTAGATAGCTAGCTTCAAATTATTCTCTTTTCTATCTTTTGCTTGATGTAGCTAGAGAGACATTAAACTTGTGAGAAATTTTCACACCTATTTGTATTATAATGATGTCCTTTTGTAGAGACTTCCAAAGTCAAAATTCTATTTGAAATATGTAGTGGCAAAATCAAGTAACCCAACTAAAGCGATTAGAGAGTAAAAAATCACACAGGACAGTAAGATTTACGTGGTTCGGTTGGTGAGACCTACTCAACGGCGAACAGCGGCACGATGATTTCTACTGTGATAAGAAAACCAGTTACACGAGGAATTCATGAGAGAATCAATAATATATCCCTAGGATTTCAGTTTGTATAGGCACCGAAACCCTAATCCCACCGTCTCCCAAACTCTCTCTTTCTAGTTTCAGAAATACAGACGGATACCGCTAACATTAATAACCTCCTTAACATAACTCATGCTTCGGAGATCAGCCCTGCTAACGGGTCCAAATTTAGTTAGCAAGTCGCAAACCAGATTGGATATCAACCCATATTCAGGACACTTTCAACAAAACAGGATTTCTAAAATGACCAAAAATTGATCTTATCTAAAACATAAAATTTATGAGAACGATAATCTGCTTGGGATTCCTCATAAGGAAGGAATCCCACTTACATATCCCGTTCCCAATGGGATTACTTGATTGGAAAATCCTTGTGGCCCGACCCATTAGGTCAGCCTTAGACTTGACCCAAGCGTCTGACTCGGCTCCTAACCGACCCATTTGGACATCTCCTTAACCTAGATCCAATCCTTGCCTTTGTCCCATTCCCTCTAGCTATTTCCTCGGACTGAGTCGACACTCTTTTGTGTAACTCGTAGTAGGATTCCATCGTCGTTAGTTGCGGTTCATCCGAGTGAGCCGCAGATTGTAATTGATTTCTAGCTAAACGCTACGATCCCTAAAACGTCCGGACTTGATGATCTTAATCATTTGTCTTATCCGACAAATAGAGCGCATTAACATCTGATCAAGAGACATTTCTTTCAGTTTTTCGTCACAATTCATTCTTATATCATTAAAGACCTCTTTTATTCCTTATTTTATTTTCTAGAAAGATCAAACGTCAGAAAGTAAGTTTAGTTTCTCCTTCCAAGACATGTCGATATGGTATTCCTTTTCGAAATTACATCTGGAATATTACTTCTTTATGATATAATCAAAATGAAATATTTGCTAAATTACATTTTGCTTCTTTAAATTTATGTAGAAGAATATATGAAAACAATGTCTGGTTTTTTTTTGTGGCAAAAGTTAAGAAATCTACTCGAAAACTTGTGGCCAAACCAACAAATCCAGTTGAAATTTCGTGGCAAAAGGCAACAAATTCTCCTCAAATTTCGTAGAAATAGCTAAGAAATCAACAAGAAATTTTGTACACAAATTTTTTTGTCGATTTTATTTGTTTTTCGCTTTTGTCAATATGGCGACCGGGCAAAGGGTCCAAAAAATAGGGTCAATAAGGGAGAAATTCGAGTAAGAAAAAGATTAAGAGACAGGTCTAACAAATCAGGTTTGGACTAACCAAAATATGTGATGTCGATGAACTTTTGCACCAAAAGTAAATGTCTGTTCTAGTACATAAAAAATTGTAGAGTAAGATATTTCTTCTTATACATCACATAATGTATAGTACATTTCCAAATATCCCTTCCCTTCATCTTGTATTTTGCACCGTGTATAAGTTCTTGGTCCCTATACTTCCTTCTTTTCTTGATCATATTCGTTCTATTCCTATCCCTTTTGTTGCCTCCTTTGCAGACCGTTTAATTTGGACCCATGATGTTTTTGGTGCCGCTACGGTCCAACAATGTTATTGGGACCTATGTTACCCTTCTCCTTTATGTCCTACTGCACCTTGTTGGAAACATCTAGGAAACTTGTTATCCTTAAATTCAGATGTTTTCATAGTTTCATGTTAAACATGAACTCTCAGTTCTCTTCAACCTATCTAAACATAATATTTGTTGTGATCTTTGATGTTGGTTATGTTCCGCTGAGATTGAAACTATTCACCATTTGTTTATGGATAGTCCGGTGGTTTATCAATTATGGGTGTCTTGGAGCCTATTTTCAATTTTACTTGTCCTCTTGGACTCTTGGTTCAGTCTTTATGGATTGGCTACTGAACCTTCATGGTTACCTGTGTTTTTTGTCTTTTCGTGGCCTACCATCATATTTTCTTTGGTTTATTTGGTTGCACTGTAATCCTTTGTTTTTCAATCTACGCAATTTTTCAGTCCCTTTGTGCTACTACAGACATTTCAGTTGAGGCATTGAAGTTTGGGTTTGCTATTCCTCAACATGCATCCACATGTTCCTCTCATGTTATTCTGGTCCATTGGACTCCACCTGTGTTTCGTTTGGTTAAACTTAAATGATTCCTCCTCTGTGGCAGGCGGTGTAGTTATAGGGGGTGTGGGTTGTGATCAAATGTAACACTCCTATTTTTTTTTTTTTTTGGTATAGGAAGAGCACTATTTAGTAAAGACAGTGCACAGGGCCGGTCCTGAGATATTGGAGGCCCAAAGCGAGATTTAATAATGTGGCCCACGCACGTTTCATAATAAAAAAAATTAAATCTTAACTCTCTACATTTTCCTTACACATAATGTGAGGTTTGAACATTAAACTTGTGTTAATAATTATGCAGTTTGGTTTCCTTGTTTTTATTTTAAGCCAAAATAAACATTAAAAAGTTATTTTATTAGAAAAGAGACCAGAGAAGTTCCGGTTTGCAACAAAAAATACGATTTAAGAAGGGAAAAAGATGCTTAGTCGAACTCCAAGTTAAGTGGTTTAGCGAGTTTGAAACTCGCCGAGTCACTTGACCGAAATAAAACATTAGTTTTTGAGAAAAAAACCGAAGAAATTTTAGCTTTATTTTTTTGGTAGTTATAGTGATAGTGTTAGTTGTGGTTTGATAGCAAAAGAATCGGAAAAAAAAACATTAGAAAAAGATGCGATGATTTTTCCCATTCTATTCTTAATATCAGTTACCTTTATATTCTCCCCCTGCACAAAAAAAAAACCAGCAGATCGTTCTATTAACTTAGATCAAAAGCAAGAATCGTGACAAGAAATGGAAAGTGGGAAATAGAATTGGGGGTTGAAATTGGGAATTTGAAGACTGAAACTATGAAATTGATGTGGGGACTGAGGAGTGATGGGTTGGACGGTGGTGGGGTAGAACTTGGAGTCTTGCACTCTTGTTGTTTTAAACGGTGGTGGGTTGTGGGTAGAGAACTAGGGATATGGGAAGAAATGGAAAGAGAGGGACTTAGAACTTGGGGGCTGGGCCAACTTAATATTGGGGTTTAAATTTCCAAATGGGTCAACAGTAGGTGGGTTGAACTGGTGATGGTCTATATGATCTCATGTTCTAAAATGTGGCCCATCTCTCTTGTTTTATAATTTTTGGGGGCCCATAAAGTCTAGCTATAAAAGTTATAAGATTTGGAGCGCTTTTAAAAATCTGGCATAAAATGTGGCCCTATCATGTTGTGGCCCAAAGCGAGGCTTTGCCTGCTTTGGGCTCAGGGCCGGCCCTGACAGTGCATTAGAAATGTAAATTTATGTATTTGCTCTTCCTTTACCAAATTAGTTTAAGGAGGGCGTTATAAGGATCATTTAATAAATAGTGCCAAAATAGAAGGACTTAGATAAAAATTAATAAAAAATCTAATATTTTATTCACTTGTAGTTTCTCTCACGTAAACAACCAAAACCCTAATATCGTCACTACTATCAACATCACCATTGCTATTAAAAAACTTGCAAAATTTACCATCACTATAGTCTTAGTTTCGAGCTTTTAATGATGCCTCAAGATCTCATGAATGAGGAATCACCGTTAATGAAGGAGACAACCTACATCAAGAAAGAAGATTCCTTTGACTTAAACGTAGACATCGACTTAAACGAAACCATCGACTTAAACAAGGACATCGACTTAAACGAAGTTATCGACTTAAACAAAGACATTTATAATTAAGATAATATGTCTCAGGTAAAGAAATATCATTTCTGGTCTTCCTCTATGGTTGAACAAACGTTTTAGGGTTTTAGGTCGTTTTTTTTCGTAAAGAATTTTCGGTTGGATCGACTGAAAAAGACAACAAATTTCGGTAGAGTCGGCTGAAAAGGACAACAAATTTCGGTCATAATGGCTGAAAAAGACGACAAATTTCGGTTGAGTCGATTGAAAAAGATAACAAATTTCGGTCGGTCCCGCTGAAAATAGTAATAAATTTCGGTTGAGATGGCTGAAATTAGTCTGTTTTTTCAACCGCTCTGGCCGAATTTTTTTTTAAATTTTCAGTTGTTATTCATGAATTTTATTTAGGCTAAGCGAAATTTTTTTTATGTAAATGTCACTTATATATTTTTCGAGTTACATCCTTGTTTATATTCTTCATTGCAATATTGATACTTGAAATCTTCAAAAGTTACTTTAGTTAGTGTAAAACCCTAAAAATCTATGGAGAAATCAAGCAATAACAAGAATTACAAACTCTCTATAGAGATGAGTATTGTGTTAGTCATCTAGGGTTTAGGTTTCTGTCTCTATATCTCTCTTTTTGATAGAATCAAACAGATTTAGGGTTTTTCCCCTTTTCAGGTGTTTATCTCTCTTCTCTCTCTTCGATTTGATCGAAGGTTTTAGGTCGAACAAGATTCTCTCTTCTCTCTCGAAGGTTTTTAGTAGAACAGGAGGATACTTTCTTCTCTCTCTTTTGGTCCAAAATAGTTTGATGGGAGGGACCAAAGTATAAATTTGAGATATTTAAAAAAAAAAATTAGCCCTCCCTATTCTAAAAAGAGTGCTCTCCCTATCTAATGCACTGCCTTTGCCAAAAAGTGCTCTTCCTATACCAAAACCCTTTTTTTTATATACCAAATTGGGTGGAAATAACAAAACTTTAGGTCAGTTTTGTTTGAATGAAATACTAGTGGGTTTAAAAACCCTAATCCTCTTCACTTTTGAATAAAACATATAGAAAAGAGAGATGGTGCAGCCGCTCCTTAGTGAAGGAAAGATGAACAAAGAAGAAAAGAGATAGAGATAGAGTTTTGTAGAGAGATAACAATACATGATTGTGGTCTTAAAGGCGTCTAAGGCGAAAAGAGTTAGATTTACTATCTCTTAATTCTTTTGTAGGCTCTTTCAATTTAGTCCAAGATAGGTTTAGTATTGTTAATCACATAATTTCTATAAAGAATAATTTAGATATTAGTTTTATCTAGAATTCCATAAAACATATATAGAGGACAACATTTCGGTCTAGATTAAAACTGAATCTGGTATTGATAGATGATGCATCTCGATGTAATTCATACATGGTTGGAAAGGTCTGTTGTCTACTTTCAAGCAGTTCAAACGGTGCATTAATCGGAGTTCCGAGTGAGGAGTTATAATAATTTTCGTACAAGGTGTCAGAACAGTCCCTAGTATTTCGGTCTAGATTAAAATTGGTATTGATAGATGATGAATCTTGGTGTGTTTCTTATATGGTTGGAAAGGTCTGTTCGTATACTTTCTAGTAGTTCAAACGGTGTATTAATCGAAGTTCCGAATTAGGAGTTATAATAGTTTTTGTACAAAGTGTCAGAACAGTCTCTACTGTATTTCAGTCTAGATTAGAATTAAACCTGGTATTGATAGGTGATGAATTTGCATTTAGTCTTAAAGTTTTGGTACTTCTCCGACTTGGTCGAAACTGACTCGATGTATATTGTACAGTTAATACATGGGCATGCAGTCTTTTGCGTCATGCTATTGTTGTACTTTACTGTTTGATGTTCTGAAGTTTTGTTATTTTTTTTTTTTTTTTTCGTTGTCGTCAATCTCCCATGTTCTTGCTGATCGTTGATCCTCCAGACTGCTGGAGGGTGAGTGGGTGTCTACACCACCACAATGTATCTGTATGCTCTTTTATGTATATGTAAGGATTGCTTAGTTTGTCAATATAATGTTTCATTTACCAAAAACAGAAGAAATGTGCAGTTATTATATTGGGACTAATTACATAAACTTCAATATGGAATTTTGAGTCATGTTTGATGCATTTTGAGTCATGTCACATCTAACATGTCTTCTGTGAGGTCAACCAAACAGCTGATTTTCTTTCGAAATACAAAACAAACAGTAGTATGATAGAATGGCAGGCTAGAAACCTTACACAAGAGTTACCAGAGATAACTCCAAAATATTAATTGTTAGTTCTGTTATATATGCTTTTGCAAAAGTCCTGCACTCATATATAATATATTCGTTCGATTTCTTTCTACAAAAACCCATTGATTATACAAGCTCACCAATCCCCCTCCATGAAAAGAAAGAATAAGAACTGGGTGTTAAAGCTGTTTTTTTATAAGCCACAAATCTTCAATAAAAACAGAAAAGGTAAGAAGAAGCAAATTCCAAATCCAAAACTCAGATGTTATCCATCAACAAAAGCCAAATCCAGTTTCTTTCTCTCCTCTTCATTTAACTTCACCCTCAACTTGTCTCTTTCCTTGCTCGCTGTTTCCAACTGAATATGAACCCAACATATAAAAAGTAAGAAAAAGCTTCAAATGTAAAGCAACAAAAACTATTGGTACAACATGACTAGAACATTTTGTGGGTGTGGTCCATGATCCTTAGTTCCCAACCAAGTGGTCTTGAGCCTATCTAACCGAAAAGCGAGGCCAAGAGCTAATGCTTTCCGTCACACTAATAAAGTAACCACACCCCCTCCCACAACCGATGTGGGACTAAACACCAACTCATTGAAACAAAAAGATTCTAGTTTGGAACAAAAGTAAGTTCATTGTATCAATAGAATCATTGGTAAGGCAAAAAAGAATCGAAATTATTGAGAATTTTAAAATAAACTTACGATGTAAAAGCTGAAAGTTCAGAGCTTTTCAACACACGAAGCCTTTTTACCGTCGAAGTAAACATCCTGCAGAACATTCAATATCAGATCTACCCTAATAAACTTAAGAGATTTTATTTTTACGTGATCATTGGTCTATCTAGTCTTGTTATTATAATATGATTCATGCAGTTTGCAGTTTATGCGTGGAACTTTAGAATTATGAAACAAACACACTTTCTTTCGGCTACTAGGTGTGTTAAATTAAACAATTCGAATACTTAATGTAATGGAGTTAGTGGGAGTGAGTAAGAAAATATTATACTTTATACACTATTGAATTTTTTTTAGCATGCTTTGTCTCCAAATTGGTTGTATGAAATGATTAAGGAAACAAAAGAACAAATAAACAAATCCGAAACGAATTTAATAATAGGATTAACAAGTTAGGAATCTCGATCGGCGAAAAGAAATTAAACTAGGCCACTTATCAACTATAATGGTCGTATTATTTTATAAGGTTCAAATTGAGTTCCTTCAATAAAATATGGATCATAAAAAAACAAAGATTATGTTGAGGAAGATGCTTACTTCCATGGAACATCCCCAACTAACATCCTGTCGCCTTCGTTATCCTCGTAAACAAGAGTATATTCTCCAGTTCCGTCTAATAAACCCGTTATCGCCTTTACATCCTCAAGATGAGGACAACTTAGATCAGCAGAAGAATCTCTTTGAGCTACCCAATAACAAACACAAAGATTTATCAAATACGACAACCATATTAACATCCTGACTACTTTCGAAACAAAACAACATGAGAGAAGAAAACCCATGAACAAAATTACTCCTATGGTCTAACTAAGTGATTATCACATATTAATAGATGCATAAATGATTTCTCTATCTCTATCTCTCCCTTTGATTCTAGATAGAGAAAATTCAACTAGTAAATTCTGTCTTAAACATGTAAAACGATTTGAGTCAATAATAAGGGAAGATATGTAACCTGCAAGAAGACCTCTGAAGAGTTCATCCACAGCAGAGGAAAGTTTTTCATAGCTATCATAAGCACTCAAATCTACTTTTCTTCCAATTGGAACTCCATCCATGTTGATCTTTACAAACAAACCTTTTTGACAACTTTCAGATTTTGTAGTGATATTGTTTTCTTTTGTTGAAGGACCTCTATTTTGTGATTGATCAGAACCTGGTTTTATAGAACTACTGCTTGCAAGATTCTTTCTGAATGATCTAACTGGAGGCCATCCCACAACAGCAGCAGGAGCTGTTCTGTTTTGAGGGAAAAAAAACATACAAATCCACTCTATAGGGTTAGAAAACAACCAAGATCACCTTGACAAGGAAAAGAACCAACAAAATGTAAAGCTCTAAATCTCATCTTAGAAAGACTAAAAGAGAAAGGAAAGTTATCATACCCAAAGTGCTAATAAATGTCAAATGTTTCAAAATAATTGGTAATAAATGAAAACCCTAACTAGCCAACATGAATCACAATATATAAAAATAACATGGGTAGAGATCATTTATGAAGAAAAATGAAAGAAAGCTGAATACCTTTTTTGAGAGGTGTTATGAACAGATGCTGCATTAGTTGCAGGACTAGTGGGAGAAGCTTGAGAAGACACCTTCTTCTCTGGTTTCTGCAACTCTAATACTCTTTTGTTAACAATCTGAGTTGAATCTTTTGTTAAAACAGGCAAGTTTTGTGGGTTTGATGGGAACCCAAGTTTTGGTGATTGTGGAGATGAAGAACAACACCATGGAGATGAGAAAATAGTACTACTACCAATTGGGTTTTCAAAGGATGAAAGTTTCTGGTTTTGATGTTGGTTTTGGTTTTCATTTTCTTCCTTACCCACAGTATTTTGAAATCCTCTCTTTGTACTGTGATTTTTGGAACCCATGGGAGAAAAACATCCAACTGAGAGAGAAGAATCATTACCTATTTCTTTATTATTATTTTTGTTCATGAACCAGTCTTCTTCTCCTGGTGGCCCTAGTTTTAGTTCAAGTTTTCTCTCATCTCCTTCCCCAAAATCTCTTCCTTCACCACTACTCATAACCCAATCTGTTTTGTTGGGTATTAAATCAAGCAAATGATGATGGATCTCTCCAGTTCTTGAACCTCCTGATGATTCCATTAATCAAATAATCTTAACTGCAAAACAAGAAAATATAAACACAAAAAAGATTTAAAAGTATGAACAAAACAAAAGAGATAAACAAGAGAGAGAAAACCCAGATTTCATACCTCAAAGAAAGCTCAAAATCGTCCAAACCCAACACCTAAAATCCTTAAAATGACTTGTTTTCACCTAAATCTCAAATACCCAGATAGAAAAAACCCAACTCAGTCCCAAATACAGAGAGAAGGAGAGAGAGAGAGAGAGAGAGAGTTGGTCTAGCAGTTTCTTTCACAAACAAGTAAAGTTTTTGGAGTCTCTCACAATTTGAGGTTGTGATTCAAAACTAAGGGTTGAGGTTGATGAAAAGATGTTAAAAAAGGATGGAAACCCAGAGAGATTCCTTTACTCCAAACCAACAGATATAGAATAAGAACCCCTGTTCACGCAACAAGTTTCTGTTTGCAACAAAATGTGTTGTTTCTTCTTCTGTTCTCAGAGGAAGCGTGAATGCTCTATCATACTCCTTATAGTATTATTGCCAAAGTAAACACCAAAAATTACCAAACTTTAAAGACTTAAAATAACCAGTTAAAGTTTAAAGAAGACTTTTAATCTGATTTTGTAAAATGAAGCAGGGGCGGGTCTATAGGCGCCCTTTTTTTTACTCTTCACCGTATCCCTCACTTTGAGTGCAAATCCAATGTGGGGTTCGGGCTCCCAATTTTGGGAGTCCCTGAATTTTGGAAGTCCCGAGGCGTTGTCTCGATTCAACGTCAGGCTCCAGAGGCTCCCAAATCCAAATAATGTACGTGCGCGAAGTACGTGTGCAAAATTTTGATTTTAGATTTCGACTATAAATTAAAATGTAATATTGTCCGAGATAGATAATTTCAAAAAGATAAACACGAAAAAAATAAAAGAGGAAAAATAAGATTCCAAAGTAGCTCAAAACATTTTAAGAAAGATTAAAAAAAAAAATTGAAAAAAAAAATTTTCAAAATTAAATTTAAGGGGGGCGGATCCCCTTAAACCCCCAACAGTAACAAATGGGGTTGGGAGCCCGAAGCCTGGGGCTTCCAGCTTCATCGGGAGCTCAGCCTCGGGGCTCCCGGGTCGGGCGCCTTTGTAAGGGGTCTGGGCTCTCAAAATTCAAATTTTGGGAGCCCAACCTCCATACATTGGATTTGCCCTTAGCTTTACGGATTAGGTAGTTCGAGGACACTCGGACTGGACCTGATCTATGTTGGACTTAAAATCTTAAATAACATAGGCTCTAGTCAGTCCAAGGGCCCTCCGATTGACCTAATCCGTGGGTCTCGGACTGCTCCGTTTGTGATCCACTGGGAATGCCAAGAGAAGGGTGGTGTAAGAGTAAAAGGACAAGAAGAGTTTAGAAGAAGTACCCTTGAAGGAGATACATTTTTAGGGAGAGAAAGTTAACCAAAACTTTAATCAAGTTGGTATTTTTTTTACTTCACTTTTCTACATTGGTTGGTCTAAATGTAGAGAATGAAAGAGACATGTACTGTGTGTTAGCAGTGATAGCTGTATTTTCTTTGAAAATTACAGAAACACCTCATTACTCTGAAAAGGTTATAAATGAATATCCCTAGAGTACCATGTAGTCTGTACAAGTGGATAGATAGCCCTGAAGAAAAATGTAGGTCTCATACTCCTCCTTGTCTCATTGTCTCCCCTGAGCATAAACATACATTCATCACATTGTGAACAGACTAAACAGTTTCTAAATACTTCTTGATAACGTATTTTACCATAGTAGCCTCATACATTCATCACTTACACCTCCTTTACATCATCTTCTTCATTAGCTCTAGGCTTCATTCTAACATGCTCCCTCAAGTTGTTGGGGCAAATATGTGGAAGTTGTATGCTATTCGAAGTCACTAAGTTCCTGACAAAATGATAATAGACCTTAATATATATGCTTTGTTATAGCATGAAAGACATGATTAAAGACAATACTCTGACCGCCCAAATTATCACGTTAGAGAGTGAAGCACCCAGATAATAATGAATTTCCCAATTCAAAAAATAAGTACGAAATCCATAACAATTCAGATGCAGCAACTAAGAGAGCTTTGTGTTCAACCTATGTGGAAGATCTTGCAATAGTAGGGTGCTTCTTAGATCACCATGATATTAAGGAGCTACTAAAAAATACACAATAGTCACTGGTTGACCGACCTGCATCAGGGCAACATGCCCAATCTGAATCGCATACAGGCTGGTTATATCAGCTGGGGATAGCAAAAGACCATCCGAAACATAGCAGTGTATTTCCAACCTATGATGTATGTTCTTTTTCTTCCGCCCTTCTATTTTGTTGTGGTGTATAAGGACATGAACTTCTAAACAGATGTCATATTTATTTAAGAAGTCTTGTAGGACCCGCTTGGCCAATTCAGGAGCCCCATCGTTCTGATTTTTTTTTGTGGGTGTGGGACTCAATTTATACCTTGAAATAGCAGTGTATTTCAAACCTCTATAATATGTATTTTCTTCTTCTTAAATCCCTATTGAGGAAGAATTGTTGAACCTTTTTTGGAAAATAGACTTTAAATTATATTTATAGAGAAGCACACATTAAATAATATATTAAATCGTTTTTGCATTGTTCCAATGTGTATATGATTTTTTTTAGATATATCCGATTAACATCTGAAATCTAAATGAATATCTTTATTTGCTACTTGTACTAGTACCCCAAAAGATACCCCAAAAGATATCCACACACCAGTAACTTATAATATAATTAATAAAATTGGTGTTAATACAATATATATTGTCATAAACACAAATCAGTAATTTATTACGACTACCATTCCTTCAGTAATATTTCTGAATACACAAAACCCAATATTATGTAAGCGATCAAAATATTGATCCAATCCTGCTAATTGTTATCTCAAATTGTCGAGTCATCATATACTAATGAGAGATCCTTGTCACCAACTTGCAAATATTGTTGGGTGGTGACTTAGCTGAGTGCGCAAAGAAAAAAGTTGTTTTTGTCTGAGCTTCGAAGTCAATAATTTCGGCAGTGAAGTGTTAAAGAAGAAAAGGTGTTTGCAAAAAGCAAGCCTGTGTTAGCTCGTTTAGATGAAAAAAATTTGTTCACATGTCATAAATTTGATGTCCTAGCCCTAATCATATTGAATATTGTTAAATTCGTAGTCATCCAACTCAAAACTATTCTCATGTGGGACTATACTCGCACCCCCTCGTGTATACTTACCAACTTCACGACTTAAGCAAGTCGGTACCTGCTAAGATTCGACCCATCAACGAGAAGGTTGGGTTTAAGTTTTAAATCTTACTTTGTTTCATGCTAAGCATCAATGGCAGAATGGTTACCATGGTTGCACCAACTCCCTTGGAGAAGCAATGGACTCCTCAAAGCTCTTACTGAGTTACAAAATGACTTCTGCAATGGACTGAAACATTCCTCAGACTGATGAAATTACTACTGAAAGTTCAAATAGTGATGAAACTTCATCAAGAATCAATTACAAACTCTGAAAAATGTAATGGGGGAGAATGGTAAATCATACAAGCAAGACACCCATGACTTCGACAATAGATTTCTTCTTGCTAAGTATAAGAACCTGGGCGGGCTCGATATTTTACTGCTGCAAATCTCCAACGTAGAAATCATCGATCATGTCAAAAACCCTGGTACCATGCTGCGGCCTACAACACAAACACTTAGTAAAGCTTTGAACAATCTGGTTCAATTACTGAGGTGGTGTTTGGTTTTTTCACTAAAGCGATATTTTTTATAGTCTGAAATCTGAGTTAAACTTGGGTTGTTTTGCATCACTTTATAATTCTAATGGAGTTAGATATTTAAACAAGTCTTTGTACGCAATACTGTTCAGCTATAAAAACAAGTCTGATTTTACTAAAGAAGTAAATGCATATAAGAACTCAAATTATACTAGTAAATTACACATAAATTAAACTCAGATTCAGAATTAGACCTTCCAAAAAACAAACAGCACCTACATCAGAAATGAAATCTGACTCGAGATATGATTGGTTCAAATCGGATATCAGAATGTTTGTTTTTGCCTGACTCAATGATGTATGACTCGTCTGAATGGTGGACTCGGGCTTATGTAAGTTCACTTGAGCCAAGACTTAAAATAACTCTGAAGTAAGAGGTGTTGTCTGAAATAACTTGAAACGACTATTGTGCTCTTGAGTAGACAAATCAGATCCAAGCAATGAGAAAAAAAATACCACCTTATGCAAAAGACACCATTCAGTTACAATATCATGAGAACTTTATATTGCACCCATGTTTTCTGATACCTACATAGCTAGACCAGAATATAAAGCTAGTAGTCAAGCTAGAAGCCTAGAAGGTAGGTAGAACACATGATCTGAAAATGAAGTATTTTCTTGTATGCTTAAGACTTCAAATTTGCCTTGTAATAAAGCAAGATTTCATTGAAACGATCAATACCTACGGAAATCATTTTTAAAGGATGTAAATCAAAGATTGCCTACCCAAAAAATCCTTCAGTAGAGTCGCCCCCAGCATGTACAAGGATGGCATCACCTCCCGGGTGTTCCTCTACATATGGAGTAACATCGAACACCTACAAGGAAACCAAAAAAATAAAAGCAATAGTTATGTCATCTGACCCCACACATGAAGATAGGCAGAATTCAGATTTATACTGAATAGGAGAATTTCATTATACCTTGTCTTTGATGATAATCCAACAATCGGTCCTCTTGTTGTGCAAAGAGATTTCAGCTCTGGTGTATAGTTTGGATTCCTAGATGTTAGTCATGTACAAAAGAAAGGTCACAACATCAGATTTGGAAATCAAGAATTTCACGCTAAGTTCATAGGAGAGCCTCAGAAAAATTGTACGTTTACAATGCAAGTCATGTTAATGTTTGTGAAAATCGAAACACCATGAGAGAAAGTAACAAAGCTTTCTTGGATTACACCTACCTTTCCACTTGACTTATAATGATTTGAGACCAAAGAAACAGACGGGGAACGGTATCTATTAAGACTTGGATTGGAAGCAAATAGAAGATAAAGGAATAAGTGGGACAACATTTGCCCAGTAAGCCAATCACTCTTCCTTCTTAACTGTTTACGCAAGAGAAAGGATCTCATCACTTAGCCAAAATATTATATTGGAATCGTGAAACTAATCTTAGATTTTCTATGTGCCTTCTTTGGAAAATCTGGAATGATAAATGAGCAGCCATATTGCAAGGAGCTCTGATTAGTGAGCAAAAATCTAGGAATCAATTATATATCACATTAATTATTTTGTCTCAGAGACTTCTCTTAGGACCCATTTTAAGAAAATGAATTCATTAACTCTAAATTCTTTAAAAATGAATAAACAGGCCTATATAAAAAGAATGCAAAAAATATTCCTTTAAATAAATCACCTTCATCAAGAAAGTGAACAAGTTACTAACAATTAAGATAAATTAATTCGAAGGAAGAGCAGCTAATGCGAACCCCTTCTTTATTTACAAGATACAATAGTAACGAAGTGGACAGCTTCATGTATCATAAACCAAAACATCAAAGAATTGTATATGGGGGTGAAATCTAGAAAAAAGCATATTATCGTAACTGTATTTGGGCATTTATCCTTCATCAGCTGAAAAAATATCCTGATTTTGGTTATCAAATGGACAAAAGTGACTATATTTCCAACTAAACTGCATTTTTGACTTGATGTGAAATCTATTGCATCTCGTATGTCGTAGAAACCAATCAGTCCAGTAAAGGTGTGTGACATTTTCCAGGTCGTTAACAACTCCATCAATTCATCAGCATTATGGAAGAATCCTTGCTGCGCAGAAAGTTCTATAAACTCTAAAGCTATCAAGGACTCGGTCAAACTACTATTACTACTCTAATAACTCCTTCGAACCTATATTCTTCACTCGGGTAATTATAACTGTATAAAAATAGCAACTTTCTAAAAGGTAGAAGTTAGATTGTTTTTCCATACTCAAAAAGAGCCTAGGGGAATAAAACTGCTTAGAGTATCATTCAAAATCCATCTTTTCTCTCTTCTTATTTCGTTGTCTATTCTCATGGCTCGTTTTGTTCAGAGGTGCTCTAGGCCTACAACTTTCTGAGGTATTATAATTTTTAATTTTTTTTTACTGAAGTTCCTTTTTGTCCACGTCGTTGATATCTTTTTGGGTATTACTATTTCTCTGACACTACGAACTTCTACTAGGAACCCACTCCTCTAACCCTCAAAATCTCATAGCCCACCTAGCCTTGCTACTTCCATATCCAAAACCTTTTTCCATTTTTCGACTACATTTTACACCTAAACCATTCACAATTTTAACGACAGTAGAGCTAGACTAACCCGTGTACTTGACCCTTTCGGTTATCCTACAATTGCATTCACTATCTAGAGATTTCAAGATGTGCATCTCCATGAAATGTTGATAATGAATGAAAAGGTGATGTAAGAATAATTGTTTGTCAACATTAACAGACAAAGTAAAACAACCCACAAAATTAAATCAGACCACATTGTGATGCAAAATTGTAAAGATCAAGATTGTTAAAAAAAAAAATTTACCTTAGTATTTGACTTAGCAACTTCAGCTTTACCTGTACCAAATTAGGTTAAAGTGAATCAAACATCTGGGTTGTACTAGATTACTGATCTAATTAATATACAGAAAGTATGAATAGTATTACCAGGTTTACGAGTTCTTGAGATCAAAAGAAAAGCTCCCAATAAGACACCCAAAAACAATGTTGCTATGATTATCATCATCTCTTAAAAATGGAGCTCTTTGATCTGAGTACTATCTTCCTTCAGCAAATTCAAAAAGTAATGAGCATTTTGAGGTTCTAATGAAACTTAAACATTAAGTGGAGAAGAAAGTTTACCTAAAGAACATAGATCGAAATGTTAGGGGTCTAACAAATCTGTGGTTTAGAAGAAAATGCCTTGAATTTTCGATCGGAGTGAAAGAATTAAGGTGGAATACAAGAAGAAACCCTAATGGTGCCTCCTCAATTAGGAATAAGGGGGATATATAGTAAAGAGCATCTCCAAAGCAAAACTCAAAAAAGAGAAGTCCTCTCCATCAGTTTCAATCGAGATTGTCTTATCTATGCTGGAAAATATAGATCCATCAACTTTTGTATGTATTAGTGCTACGGGTCCAGCTAAAGCTACTTGATGAAATTGTTAGGTCCATGTTTCGGGGAAATAAAGATATTTTTCGGAGAAGACGGTTTTGGGTGGAAACAAATGTTTTTTATTTCCTCCAAATAATACCCACTTCTTATGTTTTGATTTTCTTCTTCCACCATCTTCCTTGTCACCAACATCAACTCCGACGGTCATTATTTTCGGCGACAACAACTCCGGTCATCTATCTCCCTCTCTCTCTTCATCCCTCTCTTTTATCGTCTCTCTCTTTGTTATCTCTCTCTCTCTATTTTCTCTCTCTTTCCTTTTTTTTTTCATAGTACCGGCAAAGGGGAGTCTGTTCGCCGGAACCCTCGTCTGGTAGAACCAGTCGAAGCTCGTCTGGATCTAGACTCCAGATCCAGACAAAGGATACCCGGCGAAGGGACCATTCCCTTCGTCGGAACTTAGAGAGAGAGATACAGAGATGAGGGAGAGAAGAATGAGAGACTGAGAAGAGAGAGAGAGAAAGACTGAGAAGAGAGAGTGGAGAGAGAGTGAAGAGAGAGAGACTGAGAAGAGAGAGATAGAGAGAGGAGAGAGACAGAGTCGGCCAGCAGTGGTCGGAGAGAGAGGGTCGCCCGGAGAAGAGAGAAAGAAGAGAGATAAGGTGCGTTTGGTTTGAGGTTTTTTTGTTTTCAACCGTCTCTCCCGGAAACTTTTCTACTTTCCCAAACCGGTGGCCAATTGTTATTGGCATCGAGTGACGATTCACACCGGTACAAATTGGAAGAGGCGCCCAAGGGCCCTCCCCCCTTTGACCATCATTTTTTCTCCTTCTTCTTCTTTGTGTATTTCCATCATCATAAATACACGAATAGTTGGAGATAGATAGAATTTTGTTTTGGAGAGAGAGAAAGAGAGTAAAATCATCATGGAAAGAACTTTGATTCCAAACTCTCATTCTCTTCTCGAAATCTAAGATTTCAAAACCACCATTAAAATACCATGAGACTCATCGCGGACTCGCTAGTCTGATGTCTTGCTTTGGCTCTTGGATTGGTCAATTCGTGTGTTTTATGTTGGAAATTAAAAGTGTTTAATTTCCGAATAATAAAGGAAACTATAACTTGCACAAACAAAGAAGAATGAAGAAGATATTTAACTGAATTGAATTACTTGACTTGATTTGATTAAATTAACTACAAAGACTGGTCTATTTATAGATCCAAATTCTACCCACTAACTATGACCACTATTGACATGGTCCCACTAACTCATCCATTAATCCCACTAACTAGTACATTAACTCTACTAAAATTAACTCTCTACTCTCTTAACTAATAAAATTAATCTACTCAATAAAGTTGAGTTTAAATAAATTTAACACCCTCCCTTAAACTCAAACGGCACAACGTCCATCATAATTTTGAACTTGAAAGGTTAATGGACTTTCAATGGCTTAATAAAATATTAGCCATTTGTTCTTTAATTTTGAACTTCATATCAATCTGATTTTTTATCGTACTCTTTTCACAACTAATTTGTCTACTAGACCATCATCTAGTTTGTACTTGGTTTTGAAAAACCATTTCAACCCAAATGTCTTCTTTTCTGCAGAAAGAGAATTTAACTCCGCAGTATCACTTTTTTCAATTGAATGAATTTCATCATAGCTGAAATCCACCCCACATTTTCTACTGCTTCTTCAAAAGTGATAGGATCACAATCTACAAAAAATGCAAAACTTGCAAAATCTTCGTCAGAATCATCATTATCATTGCTTAAAACGCATCAACCCCTAACGACATAACTTGAATACAAGTTTAATTGACACATAATTCTGGATTTGAATTATTATGAATATTCAGAGAAATAGGTGTAATCTCAATTACTTGAGATTCTGAGGCTACTGTCTCATTATCAATATCAATTTTTATTTGATGACCTTCTTTAACAGAATAGTCTCAAACTCCATCTTCATCAGTTTCTACCGAATAATTATCTAAATCTTCATCCGAACCTTCATCTGAATCTTCATTCATTTTGCAAGCTAATAAAAGAGTTTATCCCTCTTTTACATCATCTTCAGCAAAGTTAGCATACTCTAAATATTTCTTGAAAACTCTACACTCTGACTTATAATGACGTAATTTTTTGCAACGAAAACATCTAACTTTAGATTTGTCATACCTTTTATTTTTTTTGGGTTCTTTACCATGGCTTTCTTCACCTTTGTCGGCAGGTGTTTCACCACTAGAACCACCTTTTCCAAAAAAAGTCACTTTGCTTTGAAAAACTTGTTCTATAGGCCCTGCAGCAGCTCTCTGGTTCATCCAATGTTTATGAGACCATAATGAACTCATCAAACCTTCAACTGACATAGTTGAGAGGCCATTTCCTTCCTCAATTGCAGCGACAACATAGTCAAAACGACCTGTCAATGATCTCATGATTTTTTTAATAACACGTAGATCAGTTAACTGTCCACCATTAACCCGCAATTGATTAACAATAGATTGAACTCTAGAAAAATAATCAGAAATATTTTCAGAGTTATTATATTCGGAGATTCAAATTCACCTCGTAAAGTCTGCAACCTTACATTTTTTACCTTCTCATCGCGCTTGTAGGATCTTTGCAACAAATCCCACACTTCTTTAGCTGTTTCAGTTCTTGAGATTTTCTCGAAGACAATCTCATCAACAGTTTGATAGAGAAAGAACAATGCCTTCTTATCCTACTTATATTCTCTCTCAAACTATCTTTTTAGATCTGAGAGAGAGCTTCACTAGCTACCAGATCAACTGGTTCTTCATACCCAAATTCGACAACCTCTCAAATTTCCTGGAAGCCAAATAATGCTTTCATTTGGATACACCATTAATTAAAAAAATTCTCAATAAATCGCGAAAGTTGAGGTTGGATTGACCCGTTCATTTTGCAATTCAGTTAGTAATCACAAAATATTCTTAGCTCGGATACCAAATGTTAGAAATTAAAAGTGTTTAATTTTCGAATGATAAAGGAAACTATAACTTGCACAAACAAAGAAGAATGAAGAAGATATTTAACTGAATTGAATTACTTGACTTGATTTGATTAAATTAACTACAAAGACTGGTCTATTTATAGAACCAAATTCTACCCACTAACTATGACCACTACTTACATGATCCCACTAACTCATCCATTAATCCCTCTAACTAGTACATTAACTCCACCAAAATTAACTCTCTAATTACTTAACTAATAAAATTAATCTACTCAATAAAATTGAGTTTAAATAAATTTAACATTTTATACCCGAGTGCCAATAGGTATTTGGGTCAAATGAGATTGACTATGGTCAATCTCTTCTCCCGGCAAATAACAATTTGGTCAGGGCCTTTAGCCAGACCTCAATGCTAATCTCTAAAGTTGTTTTGTTTATTTACGTGGCATTATAATTTTTATAACGATATATATAGTTACTTTTTTAAACGAGAATTTGACCAAAACTCCCTAAGAAATTATGACTTTGCTTAATAAAGATTCATCGAACTTTTCTAGGCTCCACCTTCCTATGGCAATTACGTAATTTTTTATTTCAGTGAAAGACCAACTTAACCCTGGTCTAAGAAATTAAATTTTATTAAACAAAAATCAAGAAATGACACTTTTTCTCTCTCTAAACCCACGATTCCCTCTTTCTCTCACTGAAACCACCGACAATTCAATCATTTTCTCTCTTACGATTTTAATCCTTTCTCTCATGTAAGATCAGTAACATTAGATGGTTTAGCATTTTCTTCTTTTGATTTTACCATTTTGATTTTAGCTAAGGTTTATCATAACTTCCTGATTTATTAGAAATTGGGTTTCTTGTTCTTAGTTTGTTCATTAGTTACTGTTAATGTGGATGTTTTGCTCATTAACTACGGTTAATGTGAATGTTTTGTTCATAGATGATTTTCAGTAACAATTTCTGACCTAAATACAACATTTTAGCTATTGTTCGTAGATTTTTTTTCTATTCAACATCAATGTTTAGTGGCTTAGTACTCCGAATGCGCATGAGAGAAACTTCAAAAGAACCAATAGAGCGGTGGACCGGAAAGAACTCTGTCACCTGAGAGAAGAAGTTGTCTTTCGATTAAGGTGACAATGCGATTAAGTAATGAGAAAGGAAAACAAGATGAAAATCATTTAGTCTCTTTAGGGATCATAGCACTTAGCTAGATACAATTGAATCGAATGTGACAAGGACGATTTTCGAACAATTTCTGGGAAGTCACTTTCCGATATTACCAAGACCGGGTAGAACAATGACGCAAATATGTCATCCCTTTCTTTTTTTCTTTTTTCCTTTAAGAACCATTTCCTCTCTTTTATACATTGGCAAAGACTCCAGATCTGATAAAATATAAAGAACTGTAGATTTGGAATTATTGTAAGAGGATATCAGAAAACCTGACAAAAGAGTTGTTTAAGGAGCTACTACTATGGAAATATGTCATCTTTAGGGGATTATTTTGGGGAGTTGGTTATCTATACGGGGCCGCAAAAAATATGATACCTCAGTCAAAATTTGAAATTTCATCGGACTCGTCAAATAGAGAACAACTTCATCACAGTTAAAGATGATTTATGTCCCCTACAGCGTAGAATAATTAGTATGTAAATTGCTTCAAGATGATCGATCCCGGAGTAAAAGAGACACAAATACAGCAATATTTTAAAGACCTAGAAAGTGATAACTTAAAAAGAACAAAGAGACTAACATCACGAAAAAATAATAACAGAAAGATAAACAGAATGAGGCGATAATGAAAAGACGATTACCTCAGCATCATATAATATATAATGACTCCACTTACAGATTTCCGATTATAAAAAGAACACTGGAATAATGTATTGTCATTCTTTTATCGTATGAAAGTTGACTATGGAGTTAACTCCTTTATTGAGTGAATACAAATTACACAATTTTGCAATATGGCAGGTGAACGTATATATAAATCTTGCATGTCTCTGCCTCTCCACGTCCTCTGTCACTGAGAGATCATTAGCGGTGTTACCTAGTGATCTGGGCCGTTTCCCTCTCGACGAAGCTTAGCCACCCATCTTCTGACTAGACCACTTTGACTCCTGTTATAATACTCGAAAGAAAGGAGACAGAAGAAGAGAGAGAATGTACCTTATATTACTTGCACAGGGAAGCCAATATACGGCGAGGGGGGTTGAATGGTCTTCGAGAATGTAGAACGGCCCAGTTATCAATAAGTAGCACATCTCCTTTCTGCCAAGGAATGGCAACACATTCCTCTTCCAATACTTTCAAGCACTCGTAGATGACATCGGCTGGCAATGGTGTACCATCGCCAAATGTGACTGCTTTCACTGGATCATTTCGAGCATCCTTCCACCCTGTATAAGCAGCTACCATGCTATTAAACCAGATCTTTCGTCCCCTCGTCTTGTCATATTTAATAGCGGGAATTGGACCCATGATTGTTTTCACTCCATCCTTCGTCCATTCCAACTTCATTCCCAATCGAGCAGCTCTGTACAGAATCCAGCAAGAAAGTCAATGACAAGAATAAACATCATACAGTAACACATTGTTGGGAATAAAAATAGATCAATGGAGTAAAGAGAGAGCTGTGTCATGGTGAGAACCACTGATTTGCAAGCGATTTCAGCTCAACCGGGGTGCAAATTGATTTTTCGGTCACTCTTCAAAGATTTAACACAGAAATGGAGTTCGAAAGAAAACGTAATGCTCAGGAGTAGGATTTCATATTGTGACAATGTCTCTCTATTAATAGTTCGTATTTACAGACCCGGAATTGTTAACCACTAGGAAAGGAGAAGTGGGGCGGTGATTTTAGCGGATAAACACACCAAAATAAAATAAACCTGGTAGTAAAGGGAGTTTTATTTTATTTTCAATTCCCAAGCCCCAAGCCTGGGTTGGGCACATGCGCGTGTCTGTGTTGGACACACTCCACTTACTCTGCAAGGGACTTCACAATATATCGGAAGCCAAGTAATTATTAAGTCTCCCTCCTTTTGATGCTTTACCAATGCGGAAATATAAGATTCGGCTTTTGAAGTCATTTCCTTAACAATCTCCCACAGATGGCTAACAAAGAGCACTAATTCCTAAGCAAATGTGGGTAGAGTGTCCATATCTTTCAATTTGAATTTCCACGTAGTCAAGTGAGGAAACTAAACAAAACACATCAAGTGAATTGCTCTTGAACTTGATTATTTCAAGCTGAGACCCCAACAACATATCCCATACCCGTTGGTTTAGCAAATTGCGCGATACAACAGTGACTTACACGCCATTAGTGCTCTAAAAAGAAAACCCACGTCTTCTATAACAAGCGGCCCGCACCTTCTCACACACGTAGGTGAATTTCTCGGGTCTCTCTCACTATAGACCAACCCCCACATGGGTCTTGAAATCATTAAGAGCCTTAGAGGTTCAACCTCAATAAAGGTCATCGAATGCATCATGCCCGTCTCACTAGGACCACCATAGTGGGCTAGGGATTCATTAAGAGCCCGTATGCTCAACCTCTCATTTTTAGATGTTGAGTCCATCAAGTTCGTCTCAATTGGACCACCTCATAGAGCTATGAACTCATACAGAGCAAAAGCTCAACCTCATGTATTGCACTACCGCACACCATGGAGATTGAACGGTGGGCATCCGGAGGGCTCATACGGCTTTGTCTTACAACGAATAGATATCCACCATATTACCTCAACAATTGGGTTTTAGCCCCATCCCCCTCGACGTTTCCAAAATTAATTTCTTGGATAAGCCCTTCGTAAGTTGATATGCTAGATTGCTTTCAGATCCCACATATTCTAAGGCTGTCAAACCATTCTTCAACATGTGTTTCACCGCACGATGTCTCATATGAATGGGTCACCTCTTTCCATTGTGCACATTGTTCTTTCTATCACAATAGCCGCCTATAAATCACGATGAAGGGAAATTTGTGTCACTTCCCTGCCCCCACTGAGGTACGTCTGGGAAAAGACTCATCATCCACTCAACCTCTTGCCTTGCCAACTCAAGAGCGATGTATTCAGATTCCATGTTGAAGCGTGTTATGCAAGTCTGTATTGAAGACTTCCAAAAGACGACTCCTCCACCCAGAATAGAAACATAACCACTGGTAGAGCTAACTTCATCGTTATCAGAACCCCAATTGGCATCACGGTATCCTTCTAAGTTCTAACATGGAGGAAATCTACCATAATGCGAACTCAAATAAATAGTACCAAGATACTTGAGCAAATTAATGAAGTTCATTCCAGTGTTCCTTACTAGGGTTACAAGTATAATGTCCGAGTCTGCTAACTGCATATGCTATATCAGATCGAGTGTAGTTCATTAAAAATATCACACTTCCTATGACTTTAGCATAATCGCTTGTGAAATACTAACATTTTTATTCTTCTTAAGAGTTAAGATGTATGCTAAGATCACAGGTAGTTCTCACAGGCGTCACATCATAAGAGTTAAACTTCTTTATCATTTGTTCAACGTGCTGGTTTTCCAATATGGGACTATAAAACCTAGCTCTGAAACCCATTTTCCTAGCACACATAAACTGAGGAACTAAGTAGTTAGTTTCGTGACTAGGTCCTGGGTCAGTTGGGATTGAGCTTAAGTCTAAGCCCAGATAAGCCTTTCATGAGAAAGGAAATTTGAGACTAGGCTGTGGCTTGGGTGGGATCGGGCATGAGCCCGAGCCTAGCTGAGACTTCCGCGAGTACTATCCAAGTTACTCCGGCGCCATACTATAAAGCTGTGAAGAGCTTGATAATGGAATCCTTCCCAACTTAAAGAACCACATTGCTCTTGACCTAAAGATTGTAAACTCAAAACCACCTATTCACAACAAAACTATTCAATAAAAAACTATAAAACATGGAAGACACGTTAAGAATATGTAATATCAAACTCAAAAAATGAGATACAAAACCTTTCTTCAGCTGTGCTTTTATCTTTAGTTAAGAATGTCGACTGCCATCCCCGGCCAATAGGAGATGACGGGTCATCTCCAGCCCCTAATATTCTCGTATAAATCAAACCATGCTGCTCTAGCTTCTCAACGAGCTCTGGAAATCTCTCTTTCATCTTTTCATAGATGACATGGCTAAGAACTATAGGAGTCTCTCCTCCACTTCCTGGCTCTTCCTCACAAAAGAAAAACAATTTCGCTGGGAACTCTGGAACCTATTAAAACTTGTTAAGTGAATTACCGAAACCCAAATTGTATTTCACTAAGTAAATAACAGACCCAATTCAAACTTCCCTAAACTCATAAAAATTCATAAACTCAATAAATGATTTTTCACTCTATGAGTTAATCATGATATTACATACTTGGAATTTTAACTTACTAATGAGTAATGCATCTATGGCATCTTCAAGTGAAAAGATCTCACTCTAACTTGTGCTATTACACTTCAACTAAGTAGCAATTCTAATTCTTCAATCATGAAAAACTAAAACTAAAATTAATTACTTTCTACAACTAATATCAAGTAATCAGTCTGAATTTCACAAAATCAAACAGAACCCATGTTTTGTATAGCCAATTATTTTAGTTACCCATGTTTTGTATAGCCAATTATTTTAGTTTGTTGAAATGGTCTTAGAACACAACGCCATAAGTGTACAACCGCCATAAGTGTACTTCGTTTAGTGTCAAGACAGAAGGTAGTTTACTTTCTAGCTTGATTGCATTTAGATTTGAGTTACCATTTCACTAAAGATTTATCGCTCTATCCTATGAGCCAATTGCAACAGCTGTACATGGTGTCTAATTATCCTAGGGAAATAAGGGCCGTCGCCTCAATTAAATAAGTCATTTTCTTTCTCTAATCTTCCAATTTTTATTTTAGTTTTAGTTTCTGCTACTTAATTAGAAGGGTCTTTTTGAGTTTACTTGTTTACTCCCACTTACTACTTTTGTTAAGAACACACTAAAGCAATGTTTGACGTTCCGAGAAATATGTAACTGCCAAGATAATATTCGGGTAGTGTGCTTTTAGTTACTGTATGCCTTACTTTAATCTTGGATTCAGTCAAGAATATGAATCTTAAAGTCTTATTTTATCCGTAGATTATTTAATTATTTTTCCAATTCTTTTATTGACCCTAGAATTTGCAAAAAACAGTAAGTTCATTCGGAAAAATTCAATCACTAGTTATTGGGGGAGGGGTAAAGTTAATAAAACCTAATTAGAAATCACTTGATTTAACCTTTTGAATGAAAAGACACAGAAGATATGTCTCCTCTTTCAAATCTTAAATCAGTAACGAAATTCGACTATGAATCTTCTATTCTGGATAACAAACGTTACTAGCTAGAAACACAAAGTCAGGACTAGTACTCTGGTAACTCGGCTTAGTGACTCAACAAGATTAACTGATCTATTGTTGAATCCGCACACGAAAAACACAAACATCATGATAAATGTCGGAACTTCCTTTTTGTCTTCTTGGCTTCTGGACTTGGCTTTCTATCGATGTTTCAAACTTTCAATACATTTGATCAAACATGATTACCACCATCAAGCGCCAGAGAGTTTGTTATAGAGAGAGAAGAGGTCGCAGTTAGAAGTTTAGAAAGCGAAATACTAACAGAATAATCTATTAGTTACAACTTGGACTAAAAAATGAAGATATTTGATGAAAGATTGTAGCCAATGGTATTCTTATGTCATTAATACAGCTACTACCGACGGCATACGACAATACAATTGGGAATAGTCAAGATTCGTGACAGCATGCCAAAGGAATTTTTGGTAAAATGCGTAGCCTAATAAAATTTGCCAGCAGTAGATAAAATTTTCATCATTCCTACTACGAAATTCTTCTTCGCGCAAATGTTTTCACCCAAAAAATTGGTGCAAGACTATTTCCGTCAGCAGGTCAAATGCCGTCGCTAGCCTTTTTGAAGGCAGACAACCACAGTTGGAATATTGATAGGTTTTATAGTTAATGTTATGCAAAGGTCAGCTATAAATCTGAGAAATAACCTCATCCCACATTGTATTTACAATTATAACCTCATACATTCAGTAAGATTTTGATAAGAAATAAGTATAAGGAAACCTCTCCAAAACAAATTTTTGTATATCTGCACCTCTTTTATTCACACCCTAAAAGGAGCTACAACAGAAAAGAATAGTAGTTAAATGCATCGTATGGAGGAGTCAGATGACGATACCTGGTCAATGAATATCACGAACGCCAAAAAAGAATTGGATCGTTACTATACAAGGAGTGATCTTGAATTTCCAGATTAGCGACGTGCCAATTAATTAGTCGAGCCTGAACAAATTTAAATACTAGTAGTCCTGTTGGAAACATCCACCATCCACTTTCATCCCTGCACTCAGAAGAAACCATCCAACAATGAAATCAACTCTGAAATGATGCTATTATGAATTCAATCACAAAGAACGAATTTCTTTCTCACATGTTAAAATTCCATGGCTGAAAGCTTGGATGACTACTACTCGACGAAGAATGGGTTCTGTAATGAATATATCCACAGATGAAAGCCACCATCTGAGTTGAAAGAGAAGATACACATGACAAGAAAATAAGAACGAAGTCAATTATCGAACTTAAGCCATAAAAATTCAATGAAGGCATGTTAATTTAAATGATTATGAAGAACGGTGAACTTACAACGTTAATCAAGGAAGTAACATTCCACAAAGCATATACACGTGCATGACCTGCTGGACGTCTTGGTCCGTGGCTAAATAGCGCGTTGATTCCAGCAGGGAATGGAGATAGAATGCCAAGAGGAAGTACAGATAAAACTAGAAACAAGTCTAGCAGTGAAATAGAATATAGCTGGAGCAAAGTCAGCAACACTAAGCTAAAATGTCCTAAAAGTAGTATTGATATGAGCAAACCAACAAGATCCTGCAACAATGAGATAACCCCAAAGAGCTTCAAATTAAATACAAAAGATCGAATTGTGGGTAAATTTTATCAAGATTTACAATCGGTTCATGAACTATTGCAAGTTAGCTGCTGTTGGAGAGGACACAATGGCTCCACTACGGCAGTAAAAGATTATTATATTATTGCTGCCACATCTCGCTGTTTACTGCCTTTTTGAGTGACAACAGTAAATTTTGATTTTTGGTCCATCAAATAAGTTTAATATACTAGTATATATCATTAATCTGTTGATTTAATTGACTAATTTAAGATGTACCGTGTATATTGCTGTATTAGATTGAAACATTCTTATAATATGGAAAAAGATACAACCCTATATATTTAAACAATGAGGGCGTCAAACTTGACTCCAACCACCCAATTGATTTTAGACTCCCCTGTCCGCATTCCACCCCTAACAACAATGTAAATTAGGCAACAGAAATACCTGATGGCGAACAGGTTTGGCATTCTGAAGCATAAATGAGATTGGAAGACATATCTTTCTTATCTTCAAGCATCCTTAGATTATAAGCATCTAAAATCCCTCCACATATCCTTTCACGCATCAAAATATTTTTGTTGCTTCTTAAATGGCTTGTTGTGTTATCTTTTTGATTACGATGTGAACTACAAGCAGCATAGAAGAACAATTTAGCAATATTATACATTTTCTTTTTTTTTACATGAACAATTAAGCTATGTTACACATGAAGCGCCCAGAAGCAAAGCTTGTATTGGATGATTATCAACATAAAATTAAAATGATTACCCCAGTTGCTGGTCGGTTCTTGTGGTTCCAGATGCACCGTCAACAGATGTAGTAGGATCGGGTCCCTCTTCAAGAGCAAAAACTGCAAGTCCGTACTGGCAATAACCACAAGCTGTAGCTTGAAACCAGGCAAGATCAACATGCAATCCTCGGATGCTTAAAGCAGGATTTGCGTGGGTTTCAAGCCAGTTGAGGACTGGCAGAAAAGACTGCTTCAGGTTTCCACGGCGAACTAAACGCAACTGTGCGTTTATTCCAGCTACTAGACGATACCAGATTGTTGGTGGGACAGCCTTCAGATTAGTAAAGAAATAAGATTTTTCAAATTGCTGCTAGTATCATGAGATGATAGAAGTAACATAAGACGATGTTGGTTTAATATGAGACTACGACTAAAAGAGATCAATAATAACCTGACTCATAAGACTAGTGAGAACATTATCGCTATGAAGTGAGAAAGGAGTCATGTAACTTCCATTTCCTCCAAAAACTAAACACATCGGAAATCTTTGATGGAGACGAGGAGGAAGATCTGATCTCTTTTCATCTCCCCCGAGAAAAAAATCGACATATGCTAGCATTAAATCAGAAGTAGCAGCCAGCTGCATAAACCCATATTATCATGATATCAGCTAGTGTATTTTCAAGGATAATAACAAGATAAACCCTGAATTAGGTAAAAGAAAAACATAATTGACAGATTAAGTATCAGAAGTTCAGACCATAAGTAAAAAAGAAAAGATAAACTGATAGTGCCAACATTTTCTTCTTCTCTCATTAACAACTATTCTTCTTGTATCAAAACAAATCATCTACTTATTAAATAACATAAATGTCACGAAGTATCTTACCCAAGAACTAATGAACAATATATGATGTCTGGGTTCTAAACATATTATTACCATCCTTATGTTTACAGTTATGGTGCATTCACTTTTATCATGGATAAAAGGTAGCAAATGCTTTTGCTCTTAAACGGTACAACTTGCATCGGAATATCAAAGATGAAAAAAAATACTTGTTACCCCTAAAATATAAAATTTGTGCCAAATTATTGTGCTGGTTCCACCTACTGTGCATCTAGAGAATCAAAAGGCAGCTTGAATTTCATAATGATCGGTACTTATTACTTATTGATTCTGAAAAATAAAATCCTATACAATTAATTCAATAAAACAACAACTATAGTGTTCGTACCAAATTTGCAACTAAATAATGCATATTCTTGGAAATAAATAGCATACTTCTAATAGAAACAAGAAATATGTGAACCTTAAGTCCTTCGTAGAGAGCACGTGAGCGACAGGATCGCAAGCAAGAGTGATCATATTCTGATCGAACAAATTCACGCAATAGTTGGAATTTCTTTCTGCGGCACCATTCTTGCCATGACCATGCTAATGGATATGCAAGAATAGAAAGGATACCATGGACAGATCCTTCCCACCACTGATAAGCAGCCAAAGCATTAATCTCGTCAACAAATCTGTTGTATGCATCCTCATATCTGTTATGCAAATGAAGAAAAGGAAATTTTAATTTTCCTCGTGACGTAATTATCATCAGATATTCTAACATATCTATGTTGCAAGATAAAGAGAATGAAAATAACAGTAACGGGATGATATGTCAATTACACAATATCTTTTATCTGTTCAGGGGGAGAGTGGGGAAGATGCCATGGTTCGCTGAAAGTATTAGGCCCCATAAAGTAAATCCTATGCACGTGACTCTGCGATTCTTCAGCTCTATTGGTCTCCAGAACCTGTAAAAATGAACAGACATCTTTCACTAAGAATATTAAATATAGAAACGAGAACCGAAATGCCAACAGTAAGATGGTAACCTCATTCAGGGATTCAAGGAAAGGGAAGGAGTGGTCTATCTGAGAGCCATGCTGGGTTGGGGCTGGTCCTGGTAATTCATCAGCACCAACAAATTTCAACCGTGCCACACTAAGAACTAGTGCTAACAGGATGAGGAGACCTGAGAGAAGGAGACCAAATACCCATGGCCCACCAAAAGTATGTACCAATTCTTCAACAGATGTATAACAGTGCGGCATATGGTATCTGTCAGAAACACATTTGTAAGGACAAGGAGTTTCAGCAACACCACCTGTTAGATAGGAGAAAGCTCAGGTATAATTTCATAAGTCCAATGCTAAAAGAATAAAATGAAAGGATCAATTTCGATTGAGTAGACGGAGAAGCAGATAAATACTAGCACCACTTAGTAAATGCTTACTAGTTTTTAACTCTTGTAGAGTCAAACACAATCTGTTGCAGCTGAGATACCTCGAATATCTGTGTACACGGCACGACGTGGAAGATCATAAGGTGGGCATTGTTGACAAAGGCTTACATCTGATCCAGTGACATTCTTAAAGGTGCCAGTAGGGCATGCCTGCAATAATGCAATCCACCACCTATATTAGAATATAGGTCTTGCCATGAAGCAGTATTCAGAAAAGAGTAAAGGAAAAAAAATCAAAATTAAAATTTTAGAAGGAATTACAAAAATGAGAGAGAGAGAGAAGATCGTGTGCGTAAAATGCTTTACGCAAAAAGTGCACAATGTACTGAGCTGATAATATGATTAGTGCATAGCAATTAGCAACCTCACAAAAGGTCCCATATAGTCCTTTCGGGCAAGCCTTTCCAGTAATAGTTCCATTTTCCCCATGAGCGCCACTATCTTTACCTGATCCTCCCCTGTCACATGAACAATACCTCAAATTCCAAATTATAGTATAAACACCAGCAATCTCATGCAGAATCGTCACAGTCCTAAAACAAAAATTGAAAGACAACCCATTCACGGGTCACTTCACAAGGCATTATAAGAAAATGTCTGGCTATTACCAATTAAGAAATCACAAAACCATGAAACTTTAAGAGAAACAATAAGTAGACAAAAGTACAAAACCAGTATACAAGTGGAAGATTGGAACAGCGGTATGTTCAAGAAGATCCCTTACCTAGTTTGTATAGTCCCACTAACCATTGCTAGCGGCTGGTATTCATCTCCAGAAGGAATGTCAGACCAATGAAAATGAATCCTTCCCCCACCTCCACCACCACCACCGTTATGACTACCATGTCCTCCGGCACTGGATACAACAGCAGCATCATTGAGTGTGAGTGCATGCAAAAACAATAGAATAGTTCCGCCAGAACCACCCCCAACACCTCCATTTGAGCTATCAACGATTCCATAATCTTGATTTCTGTCATTTTGACCAAAGTGTTCACCATCCGCTCTGACTGAACCATACAGTGACAAATTTGAAAGTGGATGCCATAATGAACCCATAACTGTTCAAGAGAAGGCAATACAGAATTATTTTAAGTTACAAAAGGAAACAAGGTCAACTATCTTACGCTCATAAGCGAAGGAATAAGAAACCACAAAATGTTGTTGAACAGCAAGAGCGAGAAAATTTCAGACACAGTGTATCCCAACAACAATAAGTGTGTCAATTTACTTGCATCAGAATTTTAGATCACACGAGAACTATCATGCCAATGGATAGTGGCATCATTAACTTTTACTTGACAATCCATTGGACTCGAGCGGGTGGGCAGATGATCTTTCGAGGAAACTGGATAGGTCGATTATCTGTCCAGATTATTTGTATGTATTTATCAGTTTATCGAATTCTTCTTCTTCTTCTTCTCGTTTCCTCCAATAATTAAGGCGTTTATGTGTATGTCTGTGTGTGTAGATGTGTGTGTGGGTACATATATATGGTGTGCGTGTGTCCACATAGAGGCTGGAGAAGATCCAAGGACTGATTTTTTATTTGGAAAGGTGATGTCTTCGTAATGTAGATCATCCTCACTTATGGCTTCTAACCCTGCAGACGTTGGATTCCATTTAATTATTAGTTCTCATGCCATCTTTTGATGGTGTAATGAATTTGAGTAATAATGTAATATGATATGAGAATTATATGAAATCCTTGGTCGTATTTCAGGCCAATACAGTTTTCATACAGACTAGTAGACATAACATTCTAAATAGTGATGATCTTGGACAGAGAAGAGGTAGAAACTACTTTTCAAATAAAAAATATGAAACCATGCTTCATTCTTGTGAGTTAACGTCTCAGGAATAAACACGTGCATATGCTTACCAATGATACCACCACCACTGGTAGAACTATTCAAGCCGTCATTTCCACTTCCACTACCAAGCTCACATGGCAAATGAGCATTTCCATAAGTAACGCCCCCTTTTGCAAAACTGCCATTAAAATATCCATCACCACCTTTGCCACCATGCCCACCACCACCACCGACCCCAGTGTCTAACACATTTCCGCGACCCACGCCACCAGTGCAACCTGCAAAACACTCAGATTAACTTAATTCATTCAATTAACATACTTATCAGAGACGGAGAAACATATTTTTGTTCAACAAGTTACAAGATACAGTGCTTCATGCAGTAAAATCCATATTAAAAAAAAAAAGATTATGTGGCATGCATGTAGTTACCACCAGATGATCACAAAACATCCACAAAATGTGTTACGTTAAGTTTAGTTACACAGATTTAAGCCACCCAATGTAATGGATTGATGGAACTAAATTATCTGAGTAACAACGTGTTCAACATGCAAGCAACTACAACATGGATATTCCCTCATTGGTTGCAAATTGTGAGGCATTGAAAAAAACGAATTGTAGGTACTCATAATAGCAAAAACTAGAAGACAAACCATACCCAGTCCAGAAGCACTTATTTCTCCTGAAGGCAGGACAACTACAGTTTTCACCCAGTGGAAATGAATAACACTTCCTTTTATGAGGCCTTCAATAACCACATCTTCAACTCGGCAGATCTGCAATAAAATAAGTGAAGCTTTAAAAAATATCATAACAACACATGTATCAAAAAGATTTAACAAAGAAATCATATTAGAGATTATCTCAAGTGAGATAAAAGAAGCTGAAAGTTACTAGAACAAATATGCGTTAAAAGTGGTGTATTAACTATAAAGGAAAGCAGAGTAGAAATGAAAACACCATAGGGAAATAAGGTTAGATATATCCACTTCCCAATAATTTGCAAACACATAGATAAGAAAAATAAGGAATACTGAAGCAAAACAAGAACTTTTTTTAGAGTAAATGCTAAAAGTAAATACCTGAAAAGTGAATGGTAGTGAAGAGTTCAGATTGCAGTCTTCAGGCGGATGGATTAACTCTATGGGGCAATCTTCACGTTCACAATAGAGCCTTGGTGTCCTATAGTTTAGCAAAACATATAAGATGAATATCTTATCATTGGGTTTGAAACCAGATGCAGATAAAATTGCACTAATCGAAAGATACAGTATTTACATGTCATTAGCAGTTGCATTTTTCAAGGGGCCTCGTAGAACGGATCCTGGTCCGACCTTCAAGTCAAGCAGAGAGGGGAAAGATGATTTTAGATAAGTAAGGGAACATGATTAGTTGATTAATGAGCAAACTGAGAAAAACAGTAACCAAAAAATAAACCAAATAAGACATTTCTCAGGATAGCCTACAAATTTCTGTAGCCTCCAAGTAATATATAGGTCTACCATATGTTTTCAGAAGAACATCAACCCAAGCTGTGATAACACACAACTGGGTGTGAAATTTGGTGTTATATAAGTTCTTTTAAGCCTTAACTACCAATATGTCAAAGTTGGTATTTGATATTTCTGATTCAACATCTTGAGCTAAGAAATGTACTGGTAGCCTGACCAGGTATTCATCTTTCAATTACCTAAATGATGTCTAACTGGAACTGCCTTGCACATATATTCTCTTGTCTTTATTAGGTCCTTTATTTTCACTAACAATTTTTTTACTTTTGAACCAACCATTGATGCAGTAATCAGTATACACAGGAATGTAATTTGGAGCAATATTTTATGGTAAGTTGTAACAAGTCCTACCACGATTGTCTGCAAATACAGACAAGATGGACAAACAAAAGTCTCACACTGTACCCACTAAAGCAAGCCAGAGTCCGCGACAAGTATCTAACGAGGCAAAAGGAAAAAGAGTATTGATAGAGATGAATGGCAGCAACTGTTTAAGGCATATGGGAGACATCAAAAGAAGGATTGCCAGACCCAAATTCTGATTTGGCGTGTCTTGCATGAATGGCCCACTTAGAACCTTGAATAATGCGGGCCTGATCCACATGTCTTTGTGGAGATTCTACTAGTTTCTTAGTATTAGGATGGTTAAGTGTCTTTAATGTCTTTTAGTGTCTCTTTAATGTCTTTAATGTCATCTAGTGTCTCTTTAATGTCTTTTATGTCCTAGGAGTTTAGAAGTTTAAAAGTCTAGAAGTATGGGATATTAAGGGTCAGTTTTAGGCTATATATAAGGGTTGTATTCTGCTGTTTGTGACAGACAGAGAGTATTCCAGCAGCTAGTTAAGCTCTATGTGTTTGTGTGATGCAAATACCCCAAAGGTGTGATGCCTAAGAGCTCTAGGAGTGATTCCTAGTTTGTACTGGTGTGATACTAGTGCTTTATTTCTTATATCTATAATATAATCAAGTTATTTTCTTCTTCTATTCCACTTCCCCATTTCTGTCCTACATCAAGTATCTACAAAAACGACGGAACAAACCCAGCAAGTCTTGTCATACTTAGGTATACCTAATTACATGTAATTCTTCCCTGTCTTGAAGAACAATTCTTATGATAGATATGGCTTATTTGAAAATATACTCGAATGTGACAAGGACAGAGGCCAATGCAGTGTAGCAGCACCTAAAATATTTTTCCTCTAAATATTTTTCTATCATTTTCCTGTGGTTTCATGTTTCCTACATTTCTATGGATAGAAGGATTATTGGTATAGAAAAAGTCTTTAAATTCATGTGCAAAGGTATATGGCATGGATTTGCTACTAGAAAGACTTGTCAACTCCCCTCCCTGGTCTTTGACAATTTTAGTGAGGTACTGTTAAAAGAGGGAAGAGTGGGAGTTATCCTTGTATCGTTCGCCCAAATTTGACCTTTCCACACGTATTTAAGGATCAACTAGTGCTACTTGAGCAAGGAAGAGAAGTATCTTGGTAATATATCAAACTAAAATAAATTAACTACAGAACTCACTACAAATGTGCCAGAGAATGTTTACAACTTCGGTAAGGAAAAATGATATGAAGTTGAGCGTGTGAGTACCACAGATATGATTAATCATAATAAGAGGAAAGATAAAGACATATTAGAGAGAGATGCTTCATCTTACATGAATGCCGTAAAATAGTGACAGAACGAGACGTTGTGCTTCAATCAGATCTCCTGGTCCAGATAAATTCAGTAAGCCTTGTCCATGAACTCCCAAATTTGCATTCGAGTGTATCATAGATGATCCCTGAGTATAAAATATGACTGATCATGTCCGCGTGGAGTAGTAGCCAAGACTCAGGAAAATAATTAGTATGTAGTCGCTGTAATACCCTGAGAACAACCACGTTACTAGCCTCTAGCAGAGATGTTGCAACTGCGGCATCTCGACCACCATTAATCAACAGTTTCGACTTCCACATCAAGAACACTTTTACAGTCATGCGAAGTGCACCATACACCTAAAAGTTGATCAGAATAGCAAGAGCATATATCATTAGCCAAAGTAATTTTGCAACTTCAAAATTGTACAAAGAGTACCACTCTGCGGCTTCAAATAAGTAGATGCAAAAGTCTTGACCAATAATGACATCCAACAGGGACAAAGAAACAGCACGAGCGGCAATAATCTATTAGGACAAAGAAATGATTACATAGGGTTAATGGTGCTTATCGGTCAGGGCTTCAATCGGCAGGATTTGCCCCCAACCCCGGCTTCCTGCCGGTCCGGGCCAGGCTGAACCGCCATGCTCAAGACCAATTCCAGCGCAGGACTGGAAGATAACCCAGGCTGGCTTGGCCCGTCTACAGTGCGGGACGGAGCTATACCGGCCCCATAAGCACCACTACATAGGGTGGTGGGACGATACATAACCGGTTGTCTATTTCGACACTGCAGCGAACCCTAAGAATCCTTTTCCAAGTTAAACCTTTTTTAAGTATTACATGGTAGTGTTTCTTTCAAGGTGTCGAGTTTCTTTCTTCCTCTACTGGGTTCTCCTTGGGTTTCCAAGGAATGTCTTATTTCTTTTGCATGGCCCAATTTCTCTTTTCTGCCGAGGCTAGAGTCTGAGGTGTCTCCATTATTTGCATCATTACATCTGACCGTTCTCTTTGGGGAAGCCCTTTTCAGAGTGCTGATTGTGAGGATGGAAAGTTTCCAGCTGGAGCGCTGAGTGTAGAAGGATCAGAATTTGAAGTTTTTACTTCAAGTTATTAAGATGTCATATACAGTTCTTAACTTCTTATCATTGTATTTTAGCATTTTTGTACCCTTCTATTATTAGCCAGAGCTTTTTCTTTCTAGAAGCTAGCCATCTGCTGTATTGTTCTTCTGTTTAACCAACTATATTCACTTGATAGAAACTTATACATGTAAGATTCAAGTGCTCAAAGAGATGCTAGATATGAATGAAGAAATCACAGTAGGAAGGCTGCAAACTCTACTGTGCCATTTCTTTAAGTGTCAAAAGAGCAAGAGGTGTTGCTACAACTAACCTCGATCTTGGAGTCGCTCATTAGAAGCTCATCTGCCACAAGCTCAAACTCAGATAAAGAAAAATGTGCTAACCCAAAGACCAAAACTCCACCACGCAGTATACT
>BEHA01050410.1:370284-381560 GCA_002897215.1 Eschscholzia californica subsp. californica
GTACTATCACCTACAAACAAACCTGCACACGACTCCAGAGCAAAGGAACAGAAGCCTTAGCATGATCATGGACATAAACATTTCTCCAACGTGGCTGATTGGGAAATTCTAGAAGAAGTGTATCTGTCTCCGTTGACAGGTTGTGGTTGCTAACGGTTACGCTTTCAATAACTTTATCATAAAGGGTCCCAGCAGCACCGTTATTATCTGGGCAACCATAGCTTCGTCCTCCTGCAAATAAGAACAGAAAGTTTTCTTAAAGAGTATCCAAACATATAGTTGGTGGTACTTAGTTGCTAAGGAGCCGCCAAATATTATTCTGGAAGAATATAACAAGGTTCACAACTAAAAGATTACTTATGTGACAATGTCTAAGAAAAGGGTAGATATGTGCAATGACATATGTCATGTGCGGTTCTCAGACTTGCTTGGTACTTCAGGGTAAAATTTATAGTAATTGTTTGGACTTCTCTATCAGTAAGGACTCGGCATCTCCTTTCAATAACCCGGCAACAACCCCCATGCAAATCACATGTATTGTATAAACACATCACTCTGAGAAGCAATGTATTTCGAACATTCATATGCTACCAAATTAATGTAGGCAATAATTGGCTATACAAAGCATGAGAAAGCAAGGCAGTAACTGGGAACTATGAATGGTTGATCAGTCTGAATTTATTTACCTTACAAGTACGTCGCCTGAATTTGAATTGTCTGGATCAAATGGACCAAAAACAACCCGAATCAACCATTCATATGAATCAGTCGTCACGAGTCTGACGAAAACAAACTAATATGTGAAATCTGACTTAACCAGAACTCGAGTTACATTTCATGTCTGACTTTGAGAAAGAAACAAACACTGCCTTCCTTTACTGCATCATTAAGTTTGTTGAAATGGTCTTAGAACACAACGAGCGACAAAATGGAGATGACGACTCCTGTTATTACTCAAATCATTCACATGATAGAGCGATAAATCTTTAGTGAAATGGTAACTCAAATCTAAATGCAATCAAGCATGAGAAAGCAGGCGACTGATTCATATGAATGGTTGATCAGTCTGAATTTCACAAAATCAAACAGAACCCATGTGTACTAAAAACCAGATAAGAATTTTACCTGAGCCATTTCATGGTGAAAAGGGATTTTCTGATCAGGTGGAGATTCATTAGCAGTGAAAACCACAAAATCAAACTATCATCTATACTCTCCTCTCTTTCTTCAAAATCCACTTCAAGGTTAAGCAATTCGAAGTCGAGTGATTCAAGGGATGGGCTAATGACGATGAAATTATATACTTCAATAACCCGTAATTCATTCTAAAACTTATTGGATCATGAAGAAAATGAAACTATGTTAATGAAGCAATGACGAATGACCAAAGACCACTATTAGTCAACGGTTTAGCAATTAGATCGCATCTACGTAAACCGCACTAAGTCCACTCTTTACGCTCGAAAGTGGTTGTGATGGCCAATTGGCCAGACGCCTGTATCTGGCGGCCACACGTTTATATCTGGCGGCCACACGCCTATATCTGGCGGCCATACGCCTATATTTGGCTTACCCACGACATTCACTTGCGTATACAGATCACTTGCGTATACAGATAATATTGTACAGAAACACCTGAATTATGAAAATCACACACATCCACAGAGTGAGAGAAATAGTAAAGTGACACTCTCACGACTATAAATCCAATGTGGACACCAAATCAAAAATCAAATAGCTCACATAGAAAGAAATATGGTCGAAATGGATGGGAAGTGCACAAATCTCTATGACAAAAAAAAACAAATTGGAACTTAAAAGGAAGATAAACAACATACAGCATCTATTTAATTAACAATTTCAGAGAAAAGTGAGATCCTTCACAATGAGTACAAATATAGACTCATCAAAGAACATTTTCAACTTGAGTAACCTAATTGGAAAACACAATTAACCTCATATAACAAAAAAAAATAAAACAGAGAAGGAAGCCGCACCCTAAACCCCTCAATTTCTTCTTGATGTCTAATTTTCCATCGAACAACTTTTGAGGGGAACTGTTTATTTTTCTCATCAATTTGAAACAAGTAAAGATCAAACAGTAAATTGAGGAAAACAAATTGAACTGACCCAAATTAGCTATCTGGATTTAGGGTTTCTTCTCCATTGTGTTAGGTAGTTTACCAACTGATATTGAAGAAGAAGACGAAGCTGCTGATTCTTCAGCATCAACCAGTTTCTTGAGTCTTTCTTGAAGGGCTCGAACCCTATTTTCAGTTTTACGGAGTTTCCTCCATCTATAACCAGTCCATAAAGCGAATCCTCCGTATACGACTATATACGATGCCCAAACGTATGGATACGTCTCAGCGTGTTCTTTGATTTCTAGGTATCTTTTTTCAGCCCTTTCCATCCAGTTTGTTGGTTGTGGTGGTGTTTGATTCTCTTGTTGTTCTTCGTCCGCCATTATCAGTTCTCGATGGTGAAGAAATGAGAGAGAGAAAGAGAATTTTAGGGCTCGCGGAGGAAGAAGACGGTAGTGGTGCTCAAAAGATAGAATTTCTAGGGTTTAAGTGGAGAAGAAATCAGAGTGAAAGAGAATGAAGAAAGGATCTTTTGTTGGGAAATTGAAGAACCGCGAATTCAGACCCTTTGGTAGCAGTAGTCGTAATAAAAGGCCCTTTGACCATGTAGACCGTAGAGATATATTTACTACTTTATAGAACGGTCCAGGCCGGGTTGCGGGCCGGGCCCAAGCAACCCGGGCTGGAATAGCCCCGGGCCGGGTCGGTCCCGGGTTGGCTAAACCTATGGCCCAGCCCGGGACCTTGACTAGACCCAGGCCAGGCCTATCCGGGCCAAACCCGGGTTTGACCAGACTAATCTGTTTTTTTTTTTTTTTTTTTTTTTCCTATTTTTTAATATGAAACTCAATTAAAACTTAACTAATCCTAAAATTAAATTAAAAAGTAATATTACAGATATAAAACTATTTGTAATAGAACTTACTTAAAAGAAAATAAAACTTATCACGTAGTATTAAAGTAATGACTATTTACCTAAACAAATCGAACTTACCTAAAGTAAATTAAAACAAAATGGAACTTACTTAAAAAATTTATAGTATTTACTAAAAATTTCTTCTCTTACTCGAAAAGAAAAGATTTTCTAAAACTTACACAAAAATGGTTTAATGAAACTTACCTATATTCTTTTTATATTCTCTAACTTAAAAAGGAAAAGATTTTCTAAACTTACATAAGGATATGAATCCTTAACATAAATATAAATATTTCTTTCTAACTCAACAACTTACCTAAATTTATTTTTAGATAAGATTTTTTAAAGCTTACCAAAAATTTCTTCTCCAACATAAGTTTGCTATATTTTCTTTCAACAAAAAAAAAAAGTTTGCTATATTTTCTAAATAGGATATAAATGATTTGGAGGAATAAAAATATTTAAAGAAAGAAAGAAAAAGGGAAAAAAAAACGTTGCCGGGCTCAATCCAGGCTTTTCCGGGCCGGGTCAGGCCTAGCCCGTTGGGCCCAAAATAGAGGCCCAGCCCGGCCCGGAACAGAACCCGGGTTGACCTGGCTCGTTTTCCTAACGGGCCAGGTCTGTACGGAACGGGCCGGTCCCGGGCCCAACCCGGGCCGGCCCGGCCTTTTGAGCACCTCTAGAAGACGGGAAGCCGAATTACGCGCTCTAAATTGCGGCGTGGCACACGACGTACCGATGCACTAGTAGCCGTAGGTAGCAAGTTACCCGGCGATCCTGACCCGATTTGTGCCCTGCCCATCTATTAGGTTTGGGTAGTGTTTTATTCTATTTCGGGAGTGCTACATGTACAAAGTGTTTGACAAAATTATCGACTTAATGACTCATTTTCATTAAAAGACAAAAGTCGATCAAAATTTGACTTCAATCCGGACCGTTCTTTTAGAATTTTGTCAACCAAAATTTGACTTCAATCCGGACCGTTCTTTTAGAATTTTGTCAACCAAAATTTGACTTCAATCCGGACCGTTCTTTTAGAATTTTGTCAACAATCTTGTCAAAGATTCTTTGTACACTTAGCATTTCTCTATTCTATATCAGATCTGAAATCTGACTTTAGATCAGAATTTACTCGAATCAAATGTCAAAATGTCTATGTTGTCTGAAAAATTATAGGACATAACTTTGTCTATGTGGTTGAGATTTGTTTTCACTTTTGGTTCATTTGATCTAGGCGATTCACATTCCTACAAGTAAACATGATCTAGCTTCGTAAGTGCCCTTCTTGAATTAGATAATTGGGTTTCAGATATGCAACCTTGAATTAGTTTATACTTGATTCTAGACTTCCTCAACGGTTGGCTAGTTTGGACCCAAGCAAGTTTGTTCAACATCAACCATGTTGATCAATTTTGTGTTACTCTCGAGGTAGTCGAAGGACCAAACTTTGGATGAACAATTTCTTAGGAGTATGTCTGCAAACACACTATGATCGATTGCTAGTATTAATTAGGACTACTAGAAAACCCCCAGACCAAATATTTCTACCTCCGAAGGGGAATGAAAATATAAAAAGCATCATCCTTGTAATGGTAAAAACATCAAAAGCCCAACATTTTTCTCTACTCTGGATAGTCGCGTCACAGATATAGAACTGGTCAATATGGTCGATATCTTCCCCCACGGCTATTATCACCACTGTCATGTCTTCGCCCATGGCTACCACCTCCACTGCCACCACCGCTTCTGGTACTGCCACCACTGCCTCTGCTACTGCCACCACCGCTACCACTGCCTCTGCTACTGCGATCATCCCTCTGCTGTGGGGGAGGTGTGAATGGATGAACTCCTGGCTGCTGCCTAATAAACAAGGAGAAATCATAGTACGCTTGCTGGTGAGATTACTTTTTCAGAGCTTACAACCAGTTAAACTCTTTTCAATGAAGTTTCATGGTGGAATCAGTTATTGATTGAGAAAAACTTTTGAGCAAGTAGTAACCAATCGTACGTACATGATGCGACAAAAACAGGAAGGTCAAAACAATTTTGAATCAAATGAGCATTTATTAGTGGTTTAGAACTTCGGACCAAGAGTTTCACATTCTTGGAATCGAACTTCAAATCAATCTATTAACTTCTCACGTTCCAATGCGATTTTTCTCACAAAAGCAAACTATCTAACATTATAATTTATTGGAAAGCATTATAATTCTCTGAGAAAGAATTGTAGATGTGCGAGCAATTTGAAAACTGGAAGTAAAAAATAAAAGAATGTATCGAGCTTACAATACATATCCAATCTGTCCGTTGGGCAACAGCATGGGCATCATTGCCATCCCAGCAGGAGTAGGTCCTCTACCATATATCAAGGGCTGCTAGATAAACATAAACAACTGTCCGTTGGGCAACAGCATGGGCATCATTGCCATCCCAGCAGGAGTAGGTCCTCTACCATATATCAAGGGCTGCTAGATAAACATAAACAACTCAATATCAGAAACGATAAGAGAATACCAGTGGAACAAAGCACAGAAGGGATAAACCAATGGTGCTAAATTGCTAATAACAATTTGCAGTTCTAATAACTTTTCAATAAAATGGCAATACATTCCTTTGACGTGAAGATTGGGTCAAATTCTAAATGTGTCTAGCTGTTTAGGTTTAAACTTATTAGAACGAGACCTTACATTTTTTTCGATACCTTACAGTCAGTTCAATCTTAAACTGTAGTAGAAAATGGTTGAAAGAGTAAAAATATTATACATAATAGTTGAAAAAACAATGACTTTTTTTAATCAACTAAAGATTGTCATAATATTATGTGTAATTGTAGATTTTGGTTATTTGAGTCTAAAAAAGGCCACCATTTTGGGGCAAGCAGAAAAGTTTCCGTGGAAGACAGTGGAAAACTCAAAAAACTAAAACCAAACAACCTCATAAGTCGCCGGCAAAATGTCGCCGACCCTCTTTTGGAACTCTGATATTCATTTAGACATTTTGGAGGCCACACCCAATATGATTCACACTAGAGACATCCACCTGACCTATAATTACAATTTTCACCTAACAGGCTTCTACGGAAGCCCTTATAAACACGATAAAATGAAACCTTGGGTGGACTTGTCTAAGCACACCCCCATCAGAATAGCCATGGGTGCTCATAGGGGACCCTTTCTACAACTAATATCAAGTAATCAGTCTGAATTTCACAAAATCAAAACAGAACCCATGTGTACTAAAAACCAGATAAGAATTTTACCTGAGCCATTTCATGGTGAAAAGGGATTTTCTGATCAGGTGGAGATTCATTAGCAGTGAAAACCCTCCCCACAATATTAGTCCTAGGAGCAGCTCCACCAACATAAGGAAACTCTTCATAACCAAAAGCTTCAACAACTTCATTGAAATCTGAAGCAGTATTTACAGGAAACCCTCTCAATAGAACAACTCCATTTGAGTGAAGAAGGGATTCTAGCCATGTTTTTTCCTGTTTTATGGTGTTTATTAATAGAGAGAGATCACATATGGGAGATGGGTTTGAAGTGATGATGGAAGGGAAAAGATTGCCATTGATAGGTTTTTGATAAGGTAATTTGATTTCAGTGAAGCTTAATTTTTCTTCCCATGACATTGTTTGGCGTCCAGGTTCAGTTGGGTGATGGAGGGAGGTATAAGAATCAAGAATACAAGATGGGCTAATTCCATCATGGACCCAACCAGCTCTCTAGATGTGTCATGATCAACCTCCATTTAAACTTTTTACGGGTCTTTTAATATGAGGACAAATTATATGGTCATGGGATTGGGGACATTTAAAAAAAGGGTCCGTGGGTATATAGACCAAAATAATGTTCAAAAAGGGTTTAGGGTCCAATCTTGTCAAAAAATGGATTTTTAGTCCTTTTGCTCTTGGGTCTAAAAACCCATACTATCTATAAAACAATTCCATTCGTGTCCCAAACCATTTTCACGGGATTTTAAATTGTGGGGTCCGACCGAAAATTCCAACAACTTAATTAACCGTGAATTTGGGATAAATTATAGGAAACAAAATCGAAACTTTCCCAAAACGAAACGTTTCCATAAATCCTAACCTAAATCTTCGAAACGCCATTACCTGAAACTAATCAAACGTTGAAAAGAAGGAAATCAAATTTGGGAGTGATTTAGGGAATTTATTAGCAAAAAACGGATGGAAACAAATCATAATTTCTCTCTCCTCTAAACAGATTTGTAAATTAAATTTATTTTCTCTCTCTAAACTTTCAGATTTGGAAAGAGTATATTTTCTGAGATCAATTTAGCGTGATTTGGGGGTTAATATACAAAACTTATATATCACTTTCTCTCGCTTAATTTTCAGATTTGGAAATAGTATATTTTTCTGGGAACATTACAACAACACTTATTTCTGTTTTTACTCATACATAAATACACATCGAATACAAATTATGAAACAAATACGTAAATTATTTGTTATTTATGACGAGGAAACCAACATTTGTCATGTATACAACGTAATTTATCAACTGTACGTGTGTCATGTTCAATAAATTACACATAATTTCTTTTACATTACACATCGTTTACATTCTGTTACAAAAAAATCGTATACACTATATTGTCGTAGGGCATATGTAGTCTTGAGCAGGACAAACAACATTTACACTATCATGTCGAAGAGCATATCCAAATGCTTTTGCACCACCAAGAAATAAATGACCAACTTCAGTAGGAAATTCGATAAGTAACAGCAAAACTACAAAAAGAAAACATATACATTTGTCAATAAAACATATAATTTACTAGAAACGACATGTATAATGAAATAAATTATGCATACTGTTTGTTAAACTTCATAATGTGTTAGGAGAGAAACATAACTTTAGTTTGAATCACAAGGTCACTGTTATGTGAAAATATATGTATAATGTGCAATCAATTACATATAATTTTTGGAAAATTTATTGTACTATAAACAACAACTGTTTTGGGGGAAAAGTACGCGTAATGTTGAATAAATTTTATATAATTTAGAAAATGATTATTTAGGTCAAAATATTATTCATAATAACTAAAAAAACAAGTAATTTTTTCTATTAGCTAAAAGTTGTCCAAATATAATGAGTATTGATATATAAGGTTAAAAATAATATGAGAAATTGTAAATCAGGTCATTTTTTGATATTTTGGTTCCAAAAATACCCTTACCCGCAAAAGTTTATTTTTCTCTAAAAAAATCCCAAAAACTTTTAGGGTTTTTTCCTTCGTTCTACATCATCTCAAATTCTTCTTCTTCGTTTCTCCAATTCGTCTTCTTTCTGGTTCGTCATCTTTGATTCTTCTTCTTCTTCGGTTATTCTTCTTTTGCCTCTTCGATTCGTATGAAGACGAACAAAGCAAACACCAAACTTATAATGAAGTTTATATGAAAAAAAAGTTTATTTTGATATTTTCAGGTCTGGATTTGATTTGTTCTTACATGAAGAAAGAAAGGTGAAGTTTAAGTTTTGTAGTAGGTTTTCAAGATCCACACATGAAAGGTACGCCCAAAAACAGTCACTCACTGACTTCATCATTCCTTCACCATATGATGAATCATCAAAATCAAAGTTCTCATCCATTAGAACATTATTCAAGGTTAGTTGTTAGATTTCAGTGCCTAAGACATTATTTTTTTCCCCGAGAAAACAACCATTATCGTGTTAGGTTTCGGTCACATGATATTTTGACTAAACCTAAATTCAGTTTCGTATTCTTCATATCATGATGATGACAAACCCTAGAAAAAACTAAAATTTTAATTTTGATGATGATGGTGAATTGTCTCTGGTTATAGATATAAATTTAAGTATTATTTTGTGTTTGGATTTTTGTTCTACATGTTGTGTTGTTGAAGGTTCGTCCTACAACTTGATCAAAATCAAAAATTTGAAACCATGGGTCAAGTAGTTAGTAGATGTTATAACTTGATCAAAATCAAAAGTCAATTACTTATTGATGAAAAGTTGGAGAGTATTGAAATGTTTCACTGGAATCAAAAGCAAAAAATAGCTTACGATACATAAAATTCTCGTTTGCAATTTTATCTTGCAAACCTAGTTTGTCGTGTACATTTTGCAAACTATGGTTTGCAGTTTACATTTTGCAAACTAGGGGTTGCAGTTAACCGGCTTACAGATTCAATCACGGCTTGTTATTTATTACCACCTCGGAAGTAAGTTTGGATGTTTCACCTTGTATTACTATCAACTCTGATGTTTGATCAACAGTAAGGGTGCAAAACTCCCCCAAACTTTAGAACTGAATACTTTCAGTTTGACCATAAGCAGTATTTCCTTGCGTTGTTGTTTCCTGGAGCAGGAATAGTGCTCGTGCAAAGAAGATGATGGGAATTTTCTGTATGTGTTATTGTTGTCGAAGATGATGGTAGGGCATCACGTCTCTTGAGACACTGTGCCTCTGAACAAAACATAGATGCGATGGGTAGTACAACTTTTCTCTTCCTTATCTACAACTTTGGGTCCGAATTTGGTTGGTGATCCAAATTAAATTTTTAAAACTAGGAGATTTGTGAAAATCTGGGTTACATTTTAGAACTTTAGTGTCTGAAACTACACTTTCTATTATTTGCTTGAGTTTCAGTAACTACCAAGCGGAACTGCAACTTTGGTTTCTAATCATTTCAATATGTCCTGGTCGTGCTCACTAGGTTATGATTTCTTCATGTTCTGGTGACTATTCAATTAATTTTCTTGATGTTTATGCAGCCAGCAAGCTGGATTATAAACAGCTTGCATTTGGGATACCTACTTCCTTTCAGGGATGAACAACTTTCTGCCCCCTCACCTAAAATCAAGATTGTTGAAGTTCACATAGCTACACAATTGAGTCAAGAAATATGATTTTCTTCCAAGGTATGTATTTCGACGAATTCAAAATTGGTGAATAGTAAATACACTCAACGCCTATAATCTATGCATTTTTTCTGAAGTTTCAAGGGTGTGATTGTTGACATGTCTTGTATATCTTTTTTAGGTTTTCCCAAGTTCTCTTAAACCTTCTCTTCAGAGGAAAAGAGACAGAGAAAGTGGGTAATTGAAGAAATACTGTTTATGTAGTTTGTAAAATTTGAGGACTTTGGAAGTGGAATATTTTCTATGAAAGGCGCAGTTGGGGATAGAAAGAATTACTGAAGAAAGCAACATTTATATTTAATGCAACTCTATTAGGAACAAAAGCTACCAAGTCTGAGTTAACAATTAAGTTTAGATTGATTCTATAAACGACGTGAACTTGTTTGTATATATGATATTACATTAAAGATTGCCTCAGTTAGAATGAGTGGCTGTTAAAAATAATTTTCTTCTCTCTTTCGAGCTGTAAACTACAACACATATTCACCAATTCAATACCATTCCATTTGATTTTTGAGTTCTTTTATACTGTAATTTATGTGTTCAGAATACTTTACATGATAATTGAGTTGATTCCTTTTTAGCCTGAGTACATGACCAACTGAAAATTTTGGTCATGTCTCAACTGGCCCAAGACCATGATATTTGCATACACATGTTTGCAGAATAGTTTGTCGCAAACCATGTTTGCAGTTTACACTATGCAAACACACGTTTGCATAACAGATTTTTGCAAACACGTTTGCATAACAGATTTTTGCAAACACACGTTTGCATAACAGATTTTTGCAAGCACGTTTGCGTAACAGATTTTTGCAAGCACGTTTGCGTAACAGATTTTTGCAAACACGTTTGCATAAAAACGTAGAGGAAAAAAACGCCATTTTTTCTGGTTTTTTTGTTGAAAGAAAGTATTGAAAGTGGATCTTGTTAGAAAGCTAATGAAAAATCATTTCTAAATATATATTTTTTATAGAAATCCGACATGTCAAACAAAAGTTATATCGATTTAAAGTTTAAAGAAAAATAAAAGAATTTAGTTACACAAAGTGACAAAAAAGGGTAGGGTATTATAGTATTTGCACACTTTTTGACCTTAATAATAATTTTCAAATGTTTTGTGCTTTTCTACTCATTTTCAATATTATTTTGACCTTTCAAGTAATTACCTCTATATAATTTATGCAGATTTATAAGATGTTTTTGATATTATTTATAAAATATGTATAATTTGTAACAAAAGACATATATTTTACATTTTGTTATAAAAATATCGTACAAAACATGTTTGCGTGATGTATGTGTTATGTTCAGTAAACATTATGTAATGTCGTGTAAATTATATATCGTTTACATTCT
>BEHA01050410.1:408088-455410 GCA_002897215.1 Eschscholzia californica subsp. californica
GAACCTGTAAAGAGTTCGGAAACCTCTCTGACGCTCAAGACAGTTAGATTGCCTTTTGCATTTAAAGGATGTGTATTGAGTGATCCTTGTGAACATAATCAGCTTACCTTGGTGAAGGTGACGTGATGCCTTTGTATAGGCTGCTTAGGACCGACTGTGATAGACAGTGTAGATGAAGCAATTTTGATCCACCGTTCGGGATTAAGACTACTCTTCGGTAGTTAGAAGATTTAGGGTTTCCTTTTGAGTTTATTTCGTATCTGGGATAATAGAAGTTCCTCTGTTGAAGGATAATTCGTAGATAACTTGCGAGTTGATAGATATTGTAGGAGATGTTTCCTCTTTTGAGACTCTTGAAGCACAAGTATGTTAAACATTTAGGATCGTAGTCGACTGAGATCTTTAGAAAGATTCAGGATTTAAGTCGTTAAGCGTGCGCGCGCTTCTACCTTCCCATGTGTAGCGTGTAAGGCATCGACCTTGCTTACGTGGACCCCTTTATACTTTTTCAAATCCCTGGACAAACCTGGTTGTGTTTTAGGCGGATCAGGGTTGAAGCTCCTTAGATGATTTGGGCGATCTCCCAGTTCTAGACTTAAGTGACGGATCTTTTCGGACTTAGCAGTTCTGTTGCCTCGAGATAGGTTGCCCTTTGGGTTCCGGTCTATTCTTGACTTCTTAACGTCAATCAACGGTTAACCATTTATGTATCATCACTTTGGGCCTCAGATTGGTCAGTCCGAGAAGGCCGCCTATAGGTATCTTGAATCAATGGAAATTGACCATGGTTAATCTCTCCAGAGAGGCCCCAAGAGCTATTTGTTGTATAAATGTGTTGATGGTATTGTTCACCCTCATTTGAAGTGTGTGTGCATAGGGAAAACGGAATCAAGCGTTCAAATTGTCTAAGAAGAGCTTAGGGTTTCTCCAACGGCTATAATTCAACCCACTCCATTTCAATTTCTATAGTTCCTCCATTTCTCCACGCAATCGTCTTCCATTCTTGAATCTTTTCCAAACCCTTTCGAATTCCCTCCTCCAGTTCAGGTTCCTACTAAACCAGATCAAGTATGCCGAAGAACACTCACAATAGCAGAGTAAAATCAACAAGAAAACCATTACGAGAAATCACCAATAATGGTAGTCGATCTTCAAAACCATATTCAGTAATCAATAAGAAGAAACTTTCGCCAGAAGAAAAAGAAGAAGTAGTAGTTAATGACGATGAGGGCATTCTTGACCGTCTTCTTCTTGCCCATTCGGATCTCTCAAATTTAATCCATCAGGTAATAGCTATATGAAATCAGAGAATTCCTGATTTCCTACATACCCCAGATTTTCTTTCTTTATTTTTTACCCTGAGGTTTCGCTGATCCTTGATCTGTACTTAACAAACCCTAGATTTAAACGTCTAGATTTTGGTGAACTTTTATTTGAAAGTTGTATTATTAATCATGGCTTCAATTGGGATTTGGATACTCGATTGTTTCTTGAACAATATCTTATTGTTGGTAATGGCGAAATCTTTGTTATGATTTCGTCGAGATTTCTCAGTTTTGTTGAAGGAAGTGGATTATATAATTCATTAGTTTTAATCTTGGTTGTTTAAATTTTAGGGTTCAATAACTCAGAAAGCTGATGTCTTTCTCTTCTTTATTTAGGGGTTAAGTTTCAAATTTAACCACTTTCTTAGGGATAATTGATATAACTTTCGCACACATTGAATTCCAATAGTTGTTGTTCAACTCCTTACCGTAACTCTTTGACGTTATCTCCATGTCGATTTCGCCCTTTAGGTTCGGGTATAGATTTGTAGGGCTACTCACTTGTTTTCCATTCTATTGTTTTTCGTTTTGATTAATATCAATTTAGACCTAGTCGCAGTTCAATAAACTGAGTAATAATTTGTGATCTTCTTCAAGTTTGTTATACTGTCCTAATGACTTTAGACACGGTTGTTGATCAACATTAGATGAATGAGTATGCCAATGAAAAATACTGTAATTTGGGGTCGATTGTGCTTAAAAAAGTTCTTTATCTCCATTTTATTTGTTCGCTTTATTGTGACTTTTATCGAACTCTTGCCTTGGGTCCGACTTATGGTTTGCTGTTTTAGATACTTTGCGTTCTCTAAATTTGTATTTAACTGAATAAACCTAAGTATCTGACAGTTGATATGCTTGGCAGATTGACAAACTGGTTGTGCAAGCCTTCAAAGTGAAACTTAAAAGCAGAAAAGAAAGGGAAGAAGTTGAATCTTTTACGAATGTCTTATCTGATATGCACTCCTCTTTAAAGGTAAATCTACTCGCCTGAGTTGGTGTTGTTCTTTTTCATTGTAGTTCTTTGTATTTTACTCACAGACTGAGTTGGTGTTTCTTTTCTGGGTTAGGAATGGGTTCCAAGATTTCAAAATGTAATGGTTAGTCCACCTATAGAAACCGAGAACCAACCTCTAGAGTTTCCAAATCAATTAGCAAAATCTCCACCAAGCCAAACTTCTCCTACTCAACAAAAAGAAGTAAGTCATGTTTCTGATAGTCCAGAACAACTTGACTTTGAATCATTAGTCTCTCCTTCTCCCCTTGTGTCTTGGTGCACTGATCGTAATGCCGAGAACGGAAGACAACTATTTTTGCTCACACCGTTGCCGAAATCAAGAGCATTCTCTTCCAAACATCAAAACCCGTCCAAATCTGGTTTTGAAAGAATAACTCGTACTGATTACCCTCGTAAAACTACTTCAGGAGTACCATCATTAATGACTATTTCAGTCAATACCAACGATGATTTGCTGGAAGGTTTAAATATAAAACCAACACCAAAGAAAATATTGAATTCTGTTACGGAGATAGAAAGTACTGTAAAATCTTGCGGATTTGTTTCTCCACCCAAATTTTCAAATGGAAACCATTCAGTCTTTCTTATGACTCCACGTCTGAAAATGTCACCACCGAAGTCTTGTGTTTTGCTAGAACCTATCTCAGAGCCCTCTCACCAAGACTTCAATAACATCCGTAAATCAACCCCATTTCCTATTAGAAATCAAACTTTTAGTCCATCAGAGATTTCTGAACCTTCAAGCAGTTCTATTTCTGAAAGTCTAGCTCTGAAATACCCAGAGCTTTTTGGGATAAAGCAGACAGAAAAGACGGGAAATAGGAGAAAACAAATAGAAACATCGATGGATTTGTTCATGTCACCTCCTAAATCTTGTATTGTGATGGAGCCACCTAATGATAAGTTCTCAATCGACGTTCCTATCGAGGAACATTTATCCAATACTGAGCCTCTGTTAACTAAGAACCCGACATCTTCAACCGACATGAGAAAGAAGGAACTTCAATCAGCAACGAAAAACTGGAATCAAGGTACTTCGATATCTTCCTTTTCTTTTGTCCTACTTATATTAATTCAACTAAAACCATACTTGATCTCTTCTTCTTCCTTTCTGTTTTTGTCAGAATTTCTTGGTGCAAACACAACACTTGTTGAAAGTACTCCTATATGGAAGGAGTCTGAAAGTATGATTCGTACAGGTAAGTGTCTGGGCGAGAACACATTGAAGAGGGAGCTCTGGACAAGATTTGAAGCAGCATCTTCTAATGGGATATGTTTGGATGTCTCTGTTTTCCAAGAGACAGCAACAAAAGGGTTTCTCGATAGACTCGATGAGGCTTCTTGTGAGTTATAATTTTAGGTACAGGTCCTCACAAATTTACGATTTTGGATACCTTAATACGGGGCTTATAAATCATCATATTGAATCTGTAGATCTTGCATTATGGTTATATCTGTTAACCTAATCCGGAATTTTGTATCATTACAGCTTGTAAAACGTAAAACTTGCATTAATGGATCATGTATAGATCTTGCCGTAGTGGTTGAGTTCCGAAACCATATCTTTTTTCTTGGTTTTTCCTCTCTTGTGCATTTGTACTAACACTACATATGGGAGTTAAAGTCAATGCCAAAGTGAAAGACTAACTCAAAATAAAAGTGAAAGTCCGAGTAGTGTACCTTTATAGGCACCCTAGTTTTTCTCTAGGCCCGCCATTCTATTACCAACTTTTCACATGTTTTATCTGTAGGCGCCCCAAGCACTCCTTGATTTTTTTTTTCTCTTCTTCTTCTTCCATTTCCATCTCGATTTTTCTTCAAAATCCTAACCAAAACTTCTAGATTTCCTGATTTTTTTTTATAGCTATCATCTATAGTCCTTTCTTTGAAGAAAGAGACTAAGGAAAGGCCTCAAAAATCTCAATTTCTTATTAGAAACCGTTTCTAAAAGAGGGATTGGGCCAAACGCCCAAAAAGAAGAGGAAAATGTGAGGACAGTCCATGTCAGAAAACTCAATTAGGGGCAGGTCCAACAGGTTAAAAGGAGGGGCGGAATTACTGTTTTGGGCTTCGTTCTTTGAAAAATTACAAAAGATGCCATCCCACAAAACCCGTGCAAACTCACGTTCTTCCATTTCTAGCGTGACACGTGTCTTTTTCATCTTTATCTCTTCCCAGATTTTAATTGAGTTTCTCTCTCCCATTAATTATCTCAAGAAAATTCTCTCTCTCTCTATAACTACTTTATATATCTAAATTTAACTATTTATCTCTCTATTATTATTTTTCTTCTCTCAAGTTAGTTTTATGCTTTTTCTTCTCTCCAAATGCTACCATTAAAGAACTAAGATCAACAATATCAAAAATTACAGAGGCAAACAAAACAAATCCCAAAACAGACGGCTCGAAACGTAAACTATTTTACTGAAAAATGGAATAGATATTCCTTCTAATTTTTTTTTCTGGTTTTGGTAACAATTAAGTTTTGATAACAAACTGTACAAAGAGAAATTTTCCTCATTTTTGGTAGTTTTTCATTGATTTGTTTCCATGTATTTTTTGGTGGTTTCCCATTGATTTGATTATCTCTATATTTTTTCTTCTTTTTAAACATATTTTTTCTTTCTAATTTGAACTTTTTTCCTTCTCTCAAACATTCTCTCCTTATATGATAGACAATTATAGGACATTCCTTTCAAAAAGTAAATTATTTTCAAGGAAAATTTATAGGACATTTTTCTTTGTACTGTACATTTTTTTTATTTAGTGGTCACTTTTGTACTGGGAATTATCTTCTGTACCGGGAAATATTTTATGTACTAGCCATTTGGTTATGTACTAGACACTTTCTTACTGGGAATTTCTTGTGTACCAGGAATTATTTTATGTACTGGTCATTTGGTTATGTACTAGACACTTTTGTACTAGAAGTTTTTTTGTGTGCTGGGAATTGTTTTATGTACCAGTCATTTGGTTATGTACTAGACAATTTTTGCATTGCGAATTTTCTTGTGTACCGGGAATTGTTTTATGCACCGACCATTTGGTTATGTACTAGACACTAGTAAAATTTTCGAAGGAAATTTAAGATGTTAGGTGTGACATTCTATGCATCCTACATTTCAATATTCCAACACAAAAGATGAGTAGTGAAAAATGATACAGGGAACTTATCAATGTATACTAAATATTTTTGTACACATTAAATTTCAATAATCCCTCGAGAAAAAATCCATAAGACATTTTTCTTTGTACTGTTTTTTATTTACTGGACACTTTTGTACTGGAAATTATCTTGTGTACCGGGAATTATTTTATGTACTAGCCATTTGGTTATGTACTAGACACTTTTGTACTAGGTATTTTTTTGTATACTGAGAATTGTTTTATGTACTGACCATTTGGTTATGTAGTAGACACTTCTGTACTAGAAATTTTCTTGTGTACCGGGAACTGTTCTATGTACTAGGCATTTGGTTATGTACGAGACACTTTTGTACTGAGAATTTTCTTGTGTACCGAGAATTGTTTTATATACCAGTCATTTGGTTATGTATTAGATACTTTTTGTACTGAGAATTTTCTTGTGTACCGGGAATTGTTTTATGTACTGGTCATTTAGTTATGTACTGGGAATTTTCTTGTGTACCGGGAATTATTTTATGTACTAGCCTGGGAATTTTCTCTCTCCATATTTCCTATTTTTATTCTTTTTCTGTACCGAGAATTCTTTTCCAGTTTGGAATTTCTCTCCAGATTTTTCCTATTTTCGCTATCTTTAAAGTTTTATTCCTTTTTCATATTAAGTTATTTTAGAGAGAGAAAGTAAATCTAAGGTTTTGAAGAGAAGAAGAAGAAGATGTGGTTCAACTTTGAAGTTGAGTTTAGTTTCGTACAAGTTTCTGGTGTTATCAATTGATCTTGAAATTGATTAATCAGTCTTCAATCAAGAAAGAAGAAACTAAGGTCTGAACTCTTTTAAAACTGAGTAAATCGATGGAAAAAACATTAAGAGAAAAAAAGATGAGGTTTTGTTTTACTTCATGATTTGGATTAGAAATTTATTTAGTGTTTTACAATTATATACTTTTGCCAACAATTTGTAACTCTAAGTTGAATCAGGTTAGAAGATGATGAGCAATAGGTTCTAAGTGGAGATATTTTAGAGAGAGAAAGTAAATCTCCCATTAAGTTGAGAGAGAAACTGAGAATGAGAAATGTGAAAGAGAAAGAAAATGTGTTAATTAGAGAGAGAGATTTGAAAAGGGTAAAAAGAGAGAAAAAAAAAACACAACTTCCAAAACACCTTTTTACTTTGGATACCACAAAAGCTGAAATTTGGACCTGCACCTCATATTTCATCTATGGTGGAGGAGAACCTTATTAACCCACTAATATTTGGTCCTCCAACTCAAAAAGTGTTTCTAAAATCCTAATTTTTTTTTTCTTTTGTGATTTTATCTTTTAATCTACTGTTTAAAACGGTTTTGAAGGGATTAAATCATTGAAAAGTTTTTATCATCTGTATTAAATTGATTTCGAGTGGTCAATACTCTCAAGTCTGAAAGATTTGAGTGTATTCGGACTTGAACCAGTCTGAGAACCTTAAGAAAGGTCTTAAACTGTTCAATCAGAGAGCCTAAGCAGGGTCTCGGACTGGAACCCATCCGAGAGCAATCAGACTAGGACAATCCGAGAGAGCAGGGTCTTAGAAGTCAAACGTGTATGGATATGAAAAACAATTAATTTCACTTAGTTCCTGAATACAACAGAGGTGTTAGTTGTCAACAGTTGGTAGTTCAAGTGGTTCCAAGGTGTTAACATAAACTCCAGAAAGTCCTGGAGGTCTCATGTTCGAATCCCAGAGAAGGTGGAAATCTTTGGTTATTTGATTTGGGATTATTAGGGTATAAATAATGTAGTTGGGATTTAGTCCATTGTCTTGTTGGGCTATAAGTCCGGTCTTGTTTCAGTTTGAATGGGCAGTTATTAAGCTTATCACATCTTTGATATATCAATGTCAAATGTAACGACTAACGTAGATCGTAGTCGACTTCCAAAAAAGAAAAAAAAAACAACAGAGGTGTTGGTTCACAGAGGTTTAATCTTTGACTTCCATCTTTTCATTTTCATCTTTTTCTCTAGTTTATAAAAAAAAAATCAATTAGTTGTTTTTATATATAACTTAATTAAACACATTTGCTTTTAGGTCTACTTTTTTCATTATAGTCAAAAATTGTGTCACCTAGGCATGTTGGTTTGTAGGCTGCTATAGCCACATAAGTATGTATTAAATTAGAAAAAAATATAGTTTCAACCAAACAATAACTGTGAATTTTGATCTAAATCAAGAGGATCAATTCTTTTAACAATTTATGTCATTTCATATGACTTTAGTGATTTTATCAATCCTTTAAGAACTAAAAGAAAACATTTGTTATGGTTCCATGATTGTTTAGTGGGACTTAGATGTTTTCTTCTTTTTCTTTAATTAAAACATATTGATGTCACTATCTTAAAAAAAAAATTAATATATAATGATGGTTATGATTATAAAAACTTATTTATAAAAATAAAGTAGTTTTGATGACAACTCTAAGCTTTTTTTTAGCAAATTTATTTCATTTTATACGAGGAACCAAGGATGTTAAAGTGGAAAATTTGTTGTTATTTTGGAAATAGATTTGATATATAATCTCGAGAAGATTTTAACTTTTACCATTTTTTTGCTTACATAGACCCCAAAAATCATTATGTTCAATATGACATGGATACGTCATGAATAAATAGACGAATTGGATGAGTCTTATAACTACCATCACAAAAGATCCTTAGGCCGCGTTTGACATGCGAGAATTGAATGTGATTCCTGGTTCATTGGAATCATATTAGGGTAGTTTGATGTTTGGTTTGACCAGGAATAGAAATTCGATTCCTAACTTGGTGTTTGGTCCAAATAGGCATAGGATTGTAGATTTTTGTAAACTTCCTATTATATCCTTTTACTCAAACTACATAAATTATACATCAACTTTGATATATATTTTAATAGTATTATCTATTCGAACTTGTGGATATAAAATAGTAACGCAAACACCAATTTGAATAGTATTCAAATATTTATTTAAAATAAATAAAGGTCTTAGCTAATATTTTTTGTTCTTTTTAAACGTTATGAAATCGATTAAAAAGATCAAAGAACCAGAGAGAAACAAAAACTAGAGAGAGGAACAAAGGGTAACGTTCGAGCGAGATAAAGAGCTGCTATGGCGGTGGTGAAACCTTAGGTTTTTAATTTTGTAAATTACATCAAAGATAAATTACCATCTTTTACAAATATATGCTACTCACCATTGATTAATAGCCATCAAGGTGTAGGATTTATTATTATTGCATATGATGATATAGCTTGGAGAGATATTAAGTAACAAGACTTTGATGTAAAAACTTCTTTCTATTTATCTCCGTATACACTTCACTTTCATTCTTATACAACAACTAAGGAACCAAGTGGTAACTCTAGGCACCTCATGCTCAAAAACCTCATGACTCAACCAGCTATTATGCATGGGATACACCTCATGGTAACTCTTTGCCTTAGTTATTTGTTAGAAAAATTTACTAATACAACAAATTAATATAGGGATTGTAGAAAGATGGAGATTAGAGGCTTGAAACGTGTACTAGGTACACTTTCCTTAAAGCATTATTTGCCCCCTCTCACTCGAGATTACTTGAAGGGTATTAAGCAAATTGCTTCCCAAGATATGACAAGCCTTTGTGAAACTACACCAAGTAATTTGTGGAGATTTCACTTAAGGAGCATTAGAACATAATGAGGATGGCAAAGGTTTTTCGATATTGTTTCTACATATTATTTCATCATCTTCTAGTTTGTTTAGAGAAAACTTTATTTATAGAAAACAAAGAGACATTTTTCAAGTAGAAAATCTTTTCACAAAAAGAGATATCTCTCTATATAATTTATCAAAAGATATAACTATTAGACATAAATTTCAAATTCAAATATTATAAAAATTAATTTCTTATTTTATAAAATAGATTACTTAATAACTTGTCCAAAATTCCAACAATCCCCCACTTGGACAATTATTAATAAAACTCCTTTCCCAAACTAAATATATTAGTATTAGTGCATAAAGTATGGTATCTTTCGATTTGAACCATACCTTAGTGTAAGTGCACAAAGTTTTATCGAAAACCCAGGTAGCTTGTAGCTTTGAACCAGTTATTCCTTGTGATAAAACCGGTAACACCACACACACAATACATTTGTTCTTTTGCTCCACACTTTTCTCGCTTAGCACTTATATGGCCATGTGCTTCTTGGTTTCATGAACTCTCCTTAGATAAACTCTAAATCTAATGAGAGGCGGCACCACCTCTAAGTTCACATAGTTGAAGTTCTTCCAGTATCTTTGCTACTTTAGAGATACTTGTTTTTAACTGAACTTCATTAAGAGTTTTAAACTCAACCTCAGTCCGTAGCAACCAACACTTATCATCCTAGATAGGGTTAGATGTAAAATTTTAAGTGTTGAAACTAGTCACTTATCAATGACTTGTTGTTACCCATTGAACCTAAAACTAGTCATTTCCTAGTGTTAGGTTGGGTTGCCGTCAATGGTGACTTTTATGTAAAGAGTTTCAACCCCATCTCTCTAGATGTAAAAGTTTAAAAATATCTCTCGTCGGAGATTTGATAAACAATTTATTAATTCCATCTTGAATTAAGTATTTCACATAGATGCCTACATTTTGTTATGTCATTTATCATATATACATATTTAAGTGACTTGATCACTATTATAAACTTTTCTCAAATCTTTTTTACATATTTTCAAAATTACTATTGGATTCTAAAATCTGATAATCTAATTATGTTCAACACATTTTGAGTATATAATTTTCTTTAGTTTTTCTAAATCTCATTTAGAATCGAAAAAAATGTTGTTCTTCTATGAACATGTAACAACAATCATCTTGATATTAAATTGGCCACTCTAATGTCAAGATTGTTACCACTTTGTTCATAATGATTTTCTACATCTCATAAGAATCATCAACTCAATATATGAATATATTATCTCTTTCAAATATCATCTCATGAAAATGAATTACCCCCACTATCTTGAATTTCACTCAAATGTCTCATTTTTTCCATTTCTCTTGTAGAGATTTTAGAGAACATCAAAAAATAACATGTGTAACATTTCACATTTGATATTAGATTGATCACTCTAACATCAAAATATTGTTACAAGTTCGATAATATTTTCTCAATATTATGAAAACATAAATCCATTAAATATCTCATAAAATCATATGAACTCCCACTATTTTTTAATGTTGTATCAAATTAACTATTACACTTTCCACTTTGACATTAGTCGGTCGCCCTAATATTGATATTGTTACAACTTCAATAATATAATTTCTCATCATATATTATGAGAAATCAATCTCATATAAAACATCTTATCAAAATTAATGACCCACATTTCTTCTACTTTTTCTATTTATAGCCTACCTTTAGGTTTAGTAATCACAATACAAGATTGCTATATAATTAACACAAGATAACTATAATGATATGGCAGAAGCAATTTTTCATTTGTAATAAAGATTAATAGATTCTAAGCATCATATTCTAAAATCGTATACCCGCAGGTTCACATGAAAATATCAATTAATTTTTTATTTCAAAACATTCATATAAACTGCACTATGTAACTCATGCAAATGTGTATCTCAATAAATAAAATGATTATTTCATATCTAATATACCATGTATATACCATTCACAAACTTAATTGTATGCAATTCTAAACAAAGTCAATTGATACGCCGGATATTGAGATATTAATTAACGTTCATGTGCCTATCGTGACTAAAATGAAACATTTAGTTCAAATCTTCGAAAATTATTTGTTATTATATGTCGCATTATGTGATATGACTACTGCATGAATCATGATGCACATCATTTTACATTGGAGACTGCATATTGAAACACAACATCCTAGCGTTATCCATTAGTCGATCATGAGTTTCTATAACCAGTAAGAATAGTGAGAATTGGAACACAGTTTTGGTGTTGGTCTGTGGAATAGTATCCTAGAAGAGAATTGGGGTACACTGGTCTTTATTAAGAGTCCAGATTCAGGTTTTAGTATATCTTGATCTCTTCTCTTTCTCTCTCTAAAGTTATCAAAATAACTTCTACCAAAGAATGTTTGCCAATATTTTGTTGTACCACCAATGTCCTAGACAAAAGGGAGACCCTTTATCTGCCTATCATGCACGTCAATCCCCCTTTTTGCCTCAATTTCTCCACAGGGCCGGCCCTGACTTTTTGGTGGCCCGAAGCGAAATAAAAAAAATGAGGCCCCTAGTATTATCTTGAAATCCAAAGTTCACCTTAGGACTTCATGAATCTAGGCCGACCCTGAGCTCATCTTATTGAATCTATGTAGAAACTAAACATCTTTCCCATCAATTTAATCCTGACTCGATTCATCGCAATAGCCCATGTCACCTTTTTGTTATGCTAATGTGGGAGTAGAGTATATTTAAACGATTATGTCTTCGATTTTTCAGACCATTTTTTCTAGGCATCAATGTTTTAGGGTTTCATTCAGTGACCTAAAGCATGACGTAATTCTAGTTCTTAAACTACGTTTAGTACCTAGACGCGGGACTCGTCATTATATAATACGTTTAGAAGTCAAGTGACAACGAGATTTTTGTAGTAATGTGTTTGTTATCCCTGTGAAATGACTTCTTGAAACATTGAGTCTGATATATCATATTAGGTCAGAAGGAGATATCTCTCAATAAAGATTGTCATTTATATTCTTTTAAGATGAAAGAAAGTATATCTTAACTTGAATTATTTTGAATTTTTGTTAACTATCTTGCATATAAAAAAAAAATTTATACTCTACATAATCACGGGACACGGGAATACCACAAAAGTTTTCTCACGGGACCAAAACTCTGGACTCTATTGATGAGAAAAATGTGATTTGTTTGTAATAGATAGTAACTAAACAAATCCACGTAAAGATGTAAACTGACGGAGATGAGATTGGTGTGAGAACTGAGAAATAGTGACTTTAGAGAGAACAGAGACATGAGAAGTGGAGATGAGTGGAGAGATGGCCAGAAAAGGGTACTTGTTACAAAAGGACATGTGTCAAAATTGAAATGTTTGAATTTATAGTGGGCCCACTTATTGAAAAAGAACGTAAAGCACAAGGCCAGTGCATCTTGGAAAGGGCCGCTCTTTCGTTACTTACATGCTGGGTTGGGTTGAAATTGCTTCTGGTAACAATTTTATAGACACCCTCACGAAATGTGGCCCCAAAAATTTGGTGGCCCAAAGCGAGGCATTGCTCGCTTTGGGCCAGGGCCGGCTCTGTTTCTCCAGGCTACTTAAAACACCCCAATGCCACAATTATAAATTTCTCCAGTAAATAGTTGGATGGAGAGACATGTATTCCTTCATTGTGTTGTTTCACATCTCATGCACCAAATTGAATTGGTGTATCACTCAACACCAAACAATTGGTTCACAGACATGTCCCTGTCAATTTCAATGGAAGGCCATTGACCCGTTGGCATTTTATACCTATCCATTCTTTGTCTTCAAATTAAATTTGTAAGTACTATAACCTCTCTTATCTCATATCCAAGAATACGGCACCAACAATATCCACTCAAAGAAAAGTAACACGAACAGTGACTACTACATTATTCGAACCCTCAAATGATTAAAATCAAAAGTATAACCAATTATATAATAACATAGAATAATAACAGCGAAAAATAAACTTATCTGGTTTGTTATACTCAGTTGTTTGGTTTGCATCCACTCTTATAATGTTATTACAATCTTCTCGTGACTCTTTTGGATTCATATAACGGTGTGATGCTAAAGACAACAAAACGAAATCCACATTGTGAAACCCATTTCCAAGAACATATAATTTTTTTTCAAGTGCAATGGTAGAACCATGGGCGATCCATGTGGATCTAGGACACTGTTGAGAACCATAACTTCATTGGTCCGAATTTCTTGCCGCCCACGAATAGCCCTCACCCAATAGAGTTCTTCACTATTTCTAGTTCCAACTTCTCTGTCGAGTTTAAATAAATCTTGTCATAATAATCTAAATCTCCATGTAAATAATGCTTTAAGATTGTTAGAAAAATTTACTAATACAACAAATTAATATAGGGATTGTAGAAAGATGGAGATTAGAGGCTTGAAACGTGTACTAGGTACACTTTCCTTAAAGCATTATTTGCCCCCTCTCACTCGAGATTACTTGAAGGGTATTAAGCAAATTGCTTCCCAAGATATGACAAGCCTTTGTGAAACTACACCAAGTAATTTGTGGAGATTTCACTTAAGGAGCATTAGAACATAATGAGGATGGCAAAGGTTTTTCGATATTGTTTCTACATATTATTTCATCATCTTCTAGTTTGTTTAGAGAAAACTTTATTTATAGAAAACAAAGAGACATTTTTCAAGTAGAAAATCTTTTCACAAAAAGAGATATCTCTCTATATAATTTATCAAAAGATATAACTATTAGACATAAATTTCAAATTCAAATATTATAAAAATTAATTTCTTATTTTATAAAATAGATTACTTAATAACTTGTCCAAAATTCCAACATTATTAAGTAAACTAATATGGTCTTTTTTTTTGTTGAACTAAACTAATATGGTCTTTTAAAAAAAAAAAAGTAAACTAATATGGGCCGCCATATATCCATAACACCCCTCCCCCCTTGGATGACCATTGATGTCCATATTATAACGAAAGGAGAATTATGTAGGAACATTCGATGCCTCGTTAAAACATTGTCAGAAAAACTCAATGAGACAAAAAGAGTACAACACGTAAAAGTTCACTTTACGATATTATCCCCCTTGATGAAGATCTCTATATCTTCTGATTATTTATATCTCGCATTCTGATCTTATAAACCAATTTTCTGAAAATTGTTGTAAGGAGAGATTTTGTAAATAAATCTGCACAATTTTCACATGATTGTATCTTCTAAATATCATTTTCTCCATTCTTCTGTAGATGGTGCGAGAAAAATAATTTGGGAGAAATATGTTTTGTTCTATCACCTTTGATGTACCCTTTCTTGATTTGAACAATGCAAACCGCATTATCTTCACATATAATAGTGGGTGTTTTCGTGATTGAAGATAAATCACATGACTTTCTAATGTGACAAATAATAGACCGTAACCAAATACATTCTCTAGTAGCTTCATGAAGAGAAATAATCTCTGAATGATTAGAGTATGTAGCTTGCATACTTTGTTTACTTGATCTCCATGAGAAAGTTGTGCCTCTACTGGTAAAAGACATAACTAGTTTCTGAAATACCTTTATGTGGGTCAAAGAGATATCCAGCATCAGTGTATTCTGTTACTTGTGAACCATTGGATGAATTTTTCGAATAAAATAATCCCATATCAGTAGTTCTTCGAAGATATCAAAAAATATGCTTTAATCCCATTCAATGTTGCTTTGTTGGTGCTGAACTGAGTCTGACTAATAAATTTACTGCAAAAAAATGTCAGGTCTAGTACATTGAGCCAAATATTATAAAGCACTGATTTCACTTAAATATGGTACTTCAGGACCAAGTAGAGCTTCATTATCTTTTTTAGGACGATACAGATCTTTTACAGTATCTAAATATCAGACAACCATTGGAGTACTAAGAGGGTATGCAGTGTCAATGTTCTTTTCAAAACATTTTCAGTATATAAATATCGATGGACAAGAATTCCATTTGTACCACATTGGTCCTGATTGTTTTAAACCATATAAAGCTCTATTAATTTTAAGTGAATACTTGACACGCGAGTTTCCCTCAGGTAATTTATGTTGGTAATTGGTGGTGTCTACTAATGTCGTTAGCGGAATCTCAGAAATCACATGTTTAACATTAGTATCCCAGGATCACATGCATAAACTAATAATCAACTAAGAGTTTAGAGATTACCTTAGTCGCTATTTTTTCCTCGAACCTTTCCAATCACTATGAGAAGAACAAAAGCTCCAATTGTCGCTCCTCTACTTGGGACACCGAATGGTCTACTTAATCTCCCACCTTGTAAGCTAGCTAGAACTCCAAAGGTAGTTTGATAATAAGAATAACTACTTCTTCTTAATTTGACTAGTTGATAGCTTTTGGGAATTAGCTCACTTTCTCCTCTCTACTTGATGATGTAGAGTATGAAAGCTCTTAGAGAAATTCCACACCTTATTTACTTCCCTAAGGGTCATTATATAGAACCCTAATAAGATTCCTACTCAAATTTAGTTTCCTAAAAAACCCTTTTGCATAAGATTAAGGAAATAGTCGAAAATAGAAACTAGTTGCTATTTTCTCAATTCCTTGACGAGGGGACGTCACCGACCAGGGCAAAATTGGCAGATCTAACCTTCCCTATTAGGGGAACCGACCCTCCAATTTTCAGCCCAATCCGAGCCCAAAAAGTCCCTTTTTGGCTCTAGGCCCAAAATCTCTCTTTTGGGCTTTTTGTGCTATCTTTGCCTAAACTTGTTTTAGGCCTATGAGACATATTTATGGGGATCTTCCATGATTATATATCTCACTCCCACTAGTCATATCATCCGATTAAATAGCCATTCTTATGTGTAACTCGTTTTAGGATCCGGTCGAAGTTAAGCCGCAAATTACTTCGTAGTTCAACGATCATAGTTGGTTTCTAGCTAAACACTACGACCCCTAAATCAACCGAACTTGATGATATTCTTCATCAATTGTCATACTCGACAAATTGCTTGCATTGCATCTTTGGTCGAAGGACATCTCCTTCAGACTCTCACTTGTACTTAGAACAAGTGCAATGCTCGATTCCTGTGTCAATTTGTATCTCATCTGATACATCAGATCTTTCAGAATTTCTTGATACCGAGCACAACAGTTAAAGACAAACAATTAACTTTCAATCCGTTCGAGCGTGGACACGCATTTTCAGTTGCTACTCATCAAGCGGCCTTGAGATACTTTTCCTAATAGAATTAGGAGGACACAATCTGTTCTTGTACTCCCACTCAACTTCATGTCTATCATGTCGTTCTCAGTATCCGCCTTTATAACCTCCTTTTACTGCTCGGCGATTAACGGAACCAAAATCGGACATTCCTTACATAAGATGAGTGGAACATTCATGTTTTGAGGAATCTCTCCAATTTTGTCAATGAGAAGTGTTTAACGTTCATCACGAGTGATGTACTTCTCATTTGAGGGTTATCCAGTGTATAATCCCTATTACACACCTACTTAGTCGAGTCGATATTCCTATTCCTATAACCCATGAAACTGCGTTATCTCATCTACCTCACGTGCTAGTCTTCCTTAGTCGTTGTTGTCCATGCGATGACCTGGACTAGGGAGATGATAATAAATATTCCAAGTTCAATTAATAGGGTTTCATTCACCAGATCACGTATCTGACAAACCTATTCGGAATGTTTGGTTATCCGTGGACTATCGTTTAAATACTAAACTAAATTTAGACGACGATGAAATAACTAATTTATTTCCGATAATGAGAGTTTGTAAATTTGAACCTCTTCCGTAAAACTCCTTTTACCCACTCAATTTACTTGTCAATGTTTATTCAAAATATACCTCATGTCTTAGACTTGTGTATGAGTCTCATACTTTGTCTTAGGTGACAGTTTAGATTGACTACGGATGTAGTCCGTTTAAACTTTGCTAATTATCAATTAATTTGAAGATCGCTCTCTTCAACCTTGATAATTTCTAGCAATCTTTACTAGTATTAAGGCTTTATTTCTTTTGTGAATTTACAGCAGTTCCCAACTAGAAACACTCTCAGCCTACTTTCCTTCCATGTCTGGAAGTTTGCTACGATGACTTGTTCAACTTTAGTACTACTTCATCCTACAACCTTCTAGGATGCTCTTAAGTAGTGTTTCAGATTCTTCAATCCGAATTTGGATATTTGGCATCAGTGCTCTGGATGTCGAAATGCTAATCATGTCCTACATGACCGACTGTATGTTTTGTACATAAATGTCTCTCTCATGCGTGCTTGGTCATCGGTGTCTTCAAGACTCCGAGTCTTGCAACACTCTCTGTCATGAGTTTTTGGGTCGACGTTCTCATAGACTTTTCTGAGTCATGGACCTTTCGAGTTTGGACTGCAAGAATCTTTAACGTACCAAGGATTCTTAATCCTATTATCTAATCAATCTATGCTTATAGACCTTTGATGCCCAAAATGACAATTTATCCTTTTGTGTGTGGTCCTTTATTGAGTCAGTTCCAGACTATTTTATCAACATTTCTATTTTGTACTCAATCTTTTGTATGTACTCTGCATACGGACTTGGAAAGTTTGTTACTCCCACTTACCTTCTTGAAATTTCGTGTTTCAAGACTTTCTTCATTCCTTAGGAATCAAACTACTTTGATTACTTCTATGAATCGAAGATTCCAACTCTTGCGTGCTTCAATCCGTTGATGGATTCCTGAAGCATGTGTATGGACATAACTGGACTTAGAAGAATCTTATTCGTCTTGTCTAGTTTTGGGAAACTCTAAGGTTTCCACCCTTCTCAGTTTTCTTATCATGGAAAAATAATTTAAGTCTTCCGTTGACTAAATTATCAAGCTTCCTGGCTTGATGAGATATGGATTCCATATTTTCCGGCTTCTGGCCAAAAATCTAGAGTCAGTTTCCGTCTCTGTGCAGGTCTTTTATCTCTTCAGAAAGAACTTAATCTTCTGAGTTTTTGAGATGAACTTTTGACCTTAAGGGATTTTGAGCAACTACTTGAGAGTTCTCATACGAATCACATTTGCAATGTGCGGGTAGGTTTTTAGATTCCATCTTTACCTTTTGTTTCCTTTTGTGAAGAACTGATGTGACACGAAAATGTCACATTTGGAGCGCCTAACTTAGACTAATTAGTCCTTTTCGAGTGTTATCAATAATATTTTATGTGTTTTTCATGTTTGGTACCTATTTTGGAGTTAAACATGTAATTTGGAATAAAGAGACGAATTATCACTATCATTTCATGTGCCGAAAATGAGAGAAAAAGACTTCAAGCAAATCAAATGACAAGTATAGTCAATGACGAGTCCGACGGTGAAAACGATATTCAATTCAGAGTTCGGACGGGGAAGATATGAAAGAAAGAAGTCCGAGGGTATTTTAGTCCTTTGTGAGAATATGAAGATGTAGAGACAAAGATGGAGGCACTCTCTTGGTTTCTAAATCAAAGCCCAAAAGCCCAAGGAAGAATGACAAGCAAGAATTATATGGGCATCCTCTCTTTTTGGATCCAAGTCAACATAGTCTAAAGAAGTTGACTAAGTCAAGGGACCTTAGGGTTTGAGTAGTAAACACAAGTTAGAGTTTACTATTCATCATCTTCTACCTTGGAAAAGAAACAAAGTAGAGAGAGAAGAAAAGAGGCTAGAACTTTAGGGTTTTGGTGTTCTTGAGTTAGAGGGCTTGAAGGAGGAGAAGAGAAAGAGAGAGAAGAGGTGCCGGCCAAGCTAGGCCGGCCATCACTAAGGCCGGCCAAAGCTTGGCCGGCTCGGGCCAAGGAGATAAGAGCAGCTCGAGTCGCGGGACGCAAGTTGCTGCTCCGGCGCCTCTGCAGGAGCTTAGCACGGACGGACAACAACTAGGCAGCAAGGAAGCTGCTGCTCGGATCTGCTTCACAAGCTCGGCCGGGACTTCAAGGATGCGGCTACGGGATGCAAGCTTGGGGACGCGGTCTGCAGCAAGGGCCAGAGCTCCTGCAGCGCGGACGGCCGGGACAACAAGCTTTAGCCGGATTTTCAAGTTTTTTGGCCGGATTTCTTGCTTCTTTGGTTGGACTTTTCATGGTGTTCCGGCAACCTTCTTGATCCGAAACCGTAGGGCTTTTACTCCCTATCATCTTGGCTTGCTTCCCATATGGTTTGATTTGATTTTGAGCTAAAATTTCTAGAGAGAAAAAGCTAGGGTTTAGCTTTAATGGAGGTTGTGTTCTAAATGGAGAAGATGATGGTGATCGCTATGGGGAACCTAGAAAATTGCTAATGGGAGATCGGTTGCAACTAAAAACTCATATTTTCCGACGATCTTAGCCTCGAACCACATCGAAAAAGGGGGATTCTCTCATCATTTTCTTTTCATTTTTTATTCAATCACCATATTTAGCTAACTTTAGTATGTCGATTATATGAGATGAAATGTGATGAATTTGTGATTATGTTTAATATGATTTGATGTTTTGATTATAAATTGATGTTCATTTATTTCGATTATCGTTTTGATCGTATTTTCATGTTTCTTGTCAAGCACTTCACATAGTTAATAGGCGAAACGAAGTATTCGATTTCGATCGTAGTCTAAGTCATATTTTCATGTGTCTTGTCATGCACTTCACATAGTTAGGCGACTAGACAACACTTTCGTTGACTCGGGATCAACCGATTTAGACGTTTGCTTGACTAAGTATGATCTCCGGATATACGTAGTACTTAGAGACATCTACTTTAGGAGTCGAACAACGATTATACTTTGAAACATTAGATCGGACTACACGTAGTCGTAGGTTTATCATTATCGGATTCTCGATTCGATACCTCTCTCACTTCTTTATCTCCCGACTCTTGTTGCCTCCCGACTCTTGTTTCCTCCGAATTCTTCTCTCGAATCTCTCTCGCCCGTTTACAATGATTGTTTAGTTTAGTTTTACTCGTTTTCTTCTCTTATTACTTATTCAATCTAAAACCCCCATTTATCTTTGTTTCCTTTCCTATTTAGTCTAAGTTAGCATTTGATATCTAGACCGGAGGATAAGACCCTTCGACATCCAAGCTACCTTCCTATCCTTGGATCGATCCAGGCTTTGCCGGATTACTACTTGATACCTCCGCTTGGGTGTGCAACCTTTTCGGGTGCATCAGGAACCGCGGTTTACTGTCTTTTAATAATTTTGTTGCTCTTGGTCGAACTTATTCGGCCTGTACAATTTGCATGATTGTTCCTCATGACTTCTCATGACTTTTCTCATGGTCGAATTAAATCGACTTGTACTTTTCTCCCACTTATTCTTGTAATAATTAGTACCTAGTTACGCTAACTACTACAAGAATACCATCATGAGCAATGATGCACCCGAAAAGGTTGCACACCCAAGCGGAGGTATCAAGTAGTAGTCCGGCAAAGCCGGGATCGATCCAAGGATAGGAAGGTAGCTTGGATACCGAAGGGTCTTATCCCTCGGTCTAGATATTAAAAGCTTACTTAGACAAAAACGGAAAAGAAACAAGATAACATGGTGATGATTGATTGAGAAACAAAAGAATAAAGCAAATAAACTAACTAATAATCAAAAGTAAACAGGTGAGAGAGATTCGAGAGAAGAGTCGGAGGAACAAGAGTCGGGAGACGGTAAGAGTTGATTTCGACAAAAGTTAATTGAGACGGATACTTCGATCCACAAGATCGACTATGATAAATACTATGTATCTATTCGCATGAAAATATAACTAACTTCACTCACATTGACAATCCTAAGCATCATGTGTCTAACTAAGCATAACCGATCAAACGTCACTAAGCATCGACTATCAAACTTACACACATTATCTAATGAATTGAAAATGAACAAGTATGACACTAATAAGTATAATACGTCAAACTAAGTATAACCGATCAAACGTCACTAAGTATCGATTATCAAACTAAGTACGCATTATCTAACTTTGTGTCAATGGACGATTACGGTCGAGGCTTCTAGTTTATACAACTAGACGAAGTCAATTAAACTCACATGTAAACAAATAATAAGTCAATCATCACATTCAAATCATACTCCAAGAGTATCCGAATACGAGAGTTCATGTATCGAAATCCGGGAATCTATAATGATAAACCTACAACTACGTATTGTCCGATGTAATGTGTCAAATACAATCAATGTTCGACTCCTAATGTGATGTCTATAAGTACTACGTATATCCGGAGATCATACTTAGTCAAACAAACGTCCTAAATACGTTAATCCCGAGTCGTCGAAAGTGTCGTCTAGTCGCCTAACTATGTGAAGTGCATGACAAGACACATGAAATTATGATCAAAACGATAATCGAATCAAATGAACATCAACTCATAATCAAAACATCAAATCATATTAAACATAATCACGAATTCATCACATTTCATCTCATATATTCGACACACTTGATTTAGCTAACATGGTGATTGAATAATAAATGAAAAGAAGATGATGAGAAATCCCCCTTTTTCGATGTGGCTCGAGGCTAGATTCGTCGAGAAAAATGAGTCTCTAAGTGTAGTCGATCTCCCCGTAGCAATTTTCTGGATTTCCCTTTAATAGTGAACTTTGGGTGTCCCCGAGTAAAAATCAGATTCCCCATAGCACCCACCATCATCTTCTCCATTTAGAACACAAACTCCATTAAAGCTTCATCAAGCTTTCTCTCTCTAAAGATTTCTTACCCAAAATCAAATCAAACTACATGGGAAGATAGATCAAGACATGGGGAGTAAAAGCCCTATGGTTTCGAATCAAGAAAGTTGTCGGAAACCCTCGAAAAATCCGGTCAAAGAAACCCTAGTTCCGGCCGACCCTAGATCCGGCCATGTGCACACTGTCGACCCCTTCCATGCGATGTCCGAGCAACCCGAGTACGTTCCCAAGCCAACCGAGCTATGCCTTGAAGGCCCGAGTGTGCAACAACTGCGTCCTTGGAGCAGCTCGGGCTGCTGTTCTGAGCAGCAAGTCGCGTCCTTGCTCGTCCGGAGCTTCTGTGCGCGTCTCGTGAAGGCTACTGTCCCGTGCTCCCATGCAGCTCTCCCGAGCAGCAGCTCGTGTGCAGCCCGAGCTGCTGCTCGGCCGGCCAAAGCTAGGCCGGCCTAGTGAGCTGGCCGGCCTATGCTTTGGCCGGATCCTCCTTCTCCTTCTTCTCTTTTGCTCTCTCTCAAACTCTACTAAGTGATGAAGAACCAAGAAAACCCTAACTTTCTCTCTCTTCCTCCTTTCCCAAGCTAGAAGATTGTTAGAATCCAAGAAGAAGATGAATAGTGTCTTGGCCCTCTCTTTTGACTCAAACCCTAGCTTAGTCAAGACTTGACTTTGACTCAAACTTGAGTCCATAAAGAGGGTGCCTCCAAAATCTCTTCCTTCTTTCATCTTCTTTGGGCTTGGGTTCTGTTCCTTCATATCTAGGCTCTTGGGTTTTAGACTTGGGCTTTAATCTTCACTTGGATATCAAGGGGGGTGCCTTCATAGAATCTTTGTTTTAAGACGGAACCTCGACTTCTTTCTTTCACAACTTTCCCGTCCGAACTCAGAATGGACTTCCGTTTTCACCGTTGGACTCGTCTTTGACTCCTCTTCTCATTTGATTTGCTTGAAGTCTTTTTCTCTCGTTTTGGGCACATGAAATGATAGTGATAATTCGCTCCCTTTATTCCGAATTAAGTTCTTTATTCCAAATATGGTACCTAAACAAGAAAAACACATAAAATGTTATTGATAACACTCGAAAAGGACTAATTAGTCTAAGTTAGGCTCTCCAAATGTGACATTTTCGTGTCACATCAAGCAACAAACACTTTGTTCTCTGATCGATTGTGGAAAAAACCCAAATTTCTAAAGAAATTGCGTCAGACTTTTACCTATTTCTTGTATCCTTGTAAAATATTTTTACACATGCTTAGCTTTTAGACGGATTTTTGGTAATATGTGGGAAGCTGTGCCTAGACTAAGTGGATTTTGGAGGAAAGGGTTTCACTCGTCTTTTTCATTTTTATCCTTTTGGATACTCCAAATTGGATAGGTTAGAAATATGACGACGATCAACCTCTGTTTCTGACTCCAGAGCTTCTTTCTTGTCAGTCAATTCAACGCTTTCTTAAGCATTCTTGGTTATATTGGACATCCCTTTTCCATTGGGATGAGTCTGTTATGAAAGTCTCATGTCTCTTTGCAGATTTTACCAAGTTTAGAATCTTTCGGTATAATTTGTTAATTTGGCACTTTTATAACATCTCAATATAGAAATGAACTTCTTTATTAATTCTCCATAATACTTAGAACAAAGATGATGTTAAACTAGAAAAATACTTAATCTAGATTAGTGCCTAAAGAAGACTCGATCCTTTTCAGCGTCCTTAGCAGTCTAGGCTTCTGCTCGCTCTTGGATCTTATCTCCTTTAGCCAAATATTCAGTTCCCAACTGCTCCTGTACATTCACAATGATAGGGCATTTTAGGTATCTTATACCAAAATTTAGAAATTTTCAGTATTTGTTAAATTAACTGTTAATACCTGAACCAGAAACTACTATTCCGTTTTTCTTGTCCTCCAAGAGCTTAGGGCAGTTTCTCTTCCAATGGTCCTTCCCATTACAGTAGAAACACTTGGTGTGAGGAGGAGTCCCTTTGTCTTTGGGTTTGGCAGCTCGTTTTCCTTTTCCTTTTGACGGATGTTTCTTCTTCTGCTTTCTACCTTTCTTAAACCCTTTGTCCTTTTGTATCATAAGAACATCCTTCTTATGTTCCACTATTGCTACGTCCTGTACGGCTGCATGAAGCATCGCATGAAGTTCCTCCAACGTTTTATCCCATCCATTCATGTTGTAGTTCATCTTAAACTGATTGAAACCACTATGAAGGGAGTGAAGGATAGTGTCGGTAGTCGCCTATTGGCTATAAGAAAAGCCCAGTTGAGCCAGCTTGCCAATGAGCCTGATCATCTGACGAACATGAGGCCCAATTGGTTTTCCTTTCTTAAGGTGGATGTCCAGAAGTGCTCTAGAGGTTTCAAACCTCTCCAATCTCGACTGTTTCTAGAACATTTCCCGAAGTTGTCGAATCATAGAGTAAGCATCCATGTCTATGAACTGCTTTTGAAGATTAGGTTCCATGGTTGCCAACATCAAGCACGTAACTAGCTCTGCCCTCTTCTGAACATTCTTTTCATGCTCCTTTTCTTCATGAGTCGAAGTAGCATCCAATATTGGAATTGGAGTTTCTAACACATTCAACTTGCCTTCCATCCTGAGAATTATTCCCAAATTCCTCTCCCATTCAAGGAAGTTGTGCTCATTCAGCTTCTCCTTGTGGAGAAGTACGCGGAAGTTAAAATTCTCTTTCGTCATCTTAAAACTACATAAAAGAATTGCAAAGTTTTAAACTCGTTATCGTTTTTGGAAAATTCAGTTTTCGACATTATTCAATATAAAACCGTCCCCGATTGAATAACGTGATTCCAAGATCCCAGTTCTTCGGAGTAAAACGGACTAAGGCCCTGCCCTCGACTCCGTCGTTCCAGGTGAGCGAACTACTTCACTGATCATACCCTTATGACTCTCGGTTGATAGATTTCATTGATGAATGACTAATCTATCCTTTTGCCTCGAGTATCCAAAACTCTTTTCCTGATCTCGTTGAGTGGAACCATTTAGACATGTAGGTCTTTGCCATAGGCCTACCCGTATTGTCCCGAGGTAAAGATGGTACTCTGCGAAGGCCGACCCACCATCACGAACAAGGGCGCAACGAGTGTCTTAATATGGATAGGCACTTCACTCAAAATTACTTTTAGGGACTTTTACGCTAGTCTAGCATGTGTCATAGTGAACTACTTAGCCTAACTAACATCCACGACATAAAGCGTATATAAGTAAGTAAATGCGTGCAAGAAAGTTAATCAAGCAGACATGGATCCTAGTATGGCCCATAACCTAGAAGATCTAATCTCCTTTGGTTTCTTCTTGTTTCATCTTTGGTTCGCCTTAGATCGCCATCTTTGAACCTCCATTGATTTCTCCCACTCGCCTTTGGATCTCATCCTCGAGCTTCTTCAATGGATTGATAGAACCTGAACTCTAATTACAAGACTCTAACGATACGCAGATTGTATAAACTTGAAATTAAAATTAATTACAGATTTGCACCCATCCGTGCTTAAAACAAGAATAAAAGAAATAATTTCTATGACCATACTTGTTTCCCGCATTCACATCACATGCATTCATATAATATTTAAAGGCTAAGAATTAGATATGCATGATAATCCTAGAGATACTTTTGTTGACATCCCATGTCACATTACGTACCTTAAGTCTAAATTCAAAGACTTCGACTAATGGTGCGTTCCGGGTTTACCTTTTATGATTATTAAAATCAATTTTAAGAAAAACTTCATTTTGGGTTGTTGAAAGCCCTGGTCATTTTCGGAAAAAAATTGGTTTGATTCCTAATGATTTCCCAAATCAATTTTAAGAAAAACCCGTTTCGGGCCTTGGGGTGGCCCCAGACTATTTCGGTAAAATTTGGGTGGAATCGAGAGAAAATTTTGACTTTTGTCGGAAAAACTCCTACTCGGGTCAAGACTCGTAAAATTTTAGCCCGTGGACCTGAGTCAAATTCTAAAAGGCTCGGGACAACCCTTGGTCAAGGCCCAACAAGGTGGTCCGGGCTAAAGAGCCCTAGGAAGTGCATAGGTCCGGCCCATGCACCATTCAGCCCAAGGCCAGTGCTCGTGCCGTGCCAAGCACGGTTTGGGCCGAGACTATGTGCGTCTTAGCCCGAGCCAGACGCATCCCTGATCTCGGCCCAGGTATAGTAAACGTCCTGGCACTAGGCCAGAGTGTCAGCTTAAGCCCAACTGCATCCTAGACGCGTCTGGCCTAAGGCCGGACCTTAGGGTTTGTCTCGGACCAAGTCCGAGACCCCTAGGCCGTCCCAGACGCAGCTGCTGGTCCATCTCGGACCTAGTTCGAGATGCCCGTAGCACTCCAGACGCGTCAAGGACGCGTCTGGTGGAAGCTTCCTTGCGTCTCGGACAATCCGAGACGCATTCGAGTTACCCGGGGCGCGTCCTAGACGCGCCCTTAACTCGAGATGTGTCTGTGACGCTCTGGGCTGCCCTTGGGGCGCGTCCCAGACTCGCCCTTGACCCGAGAAGCTTCTGTCTCGATTTGCTGACCGAGACAGACAGACGCGTCTTGACGACAGACAGACGCGTCTGGTCAAGACGCGTCCAGCATGCGTCCTGGCCAGCACCTTATGGAAACTTCTAAAACTAAAACTCTTCGTTTTTTTTTCTTTTGCTTCTCAAACATCAAATTCCAACTTTTAGAAAATTGATTATCATTCAATCAATCAAAATCAATGAAAAACAAAGTTTTGAAAACACTTTTCAATACCGAAATCAATCAAAATCGAATCTTTTGAAAACACTTTTCAATCATCAATCTTGAAAATCAATTTGAAAATCTTTAAATCACATTCAAATTGAATATCTAAAACACTTTTAGAAAGACTATCAAACTAATCAATCATAGATTAGTCTGAAACTTAGCAAAAATTAGTTATTTGCAAGACGCTCTGACGCCATTGATGGTAATTGGTGGTGTCTACTAATGTCGTTAGCGGAATCTCAGACATCACATATCTAACATTAGTATCCAGGATCACATGCATAAACTAATAATCCACTAAGAGTTTAGAGATTACCTTAATTGCTAGTTTTCCCTCGAACCTTGTCAATCGCTTTGAGAAGACCAAGAGCTCCAATTGTCACTCCTCTACTTGGGACACCGAATGGTCTACTTAATCTCCCTCCTTGTAAGCTAGCTGGAACTCCAATGGTAGTTTGATAATAAGAAGAACTACTTCTTCTTAATTTGACTAGTTGATAGCTTTTGGGAATTAGCTCACTTTCTCCTCTCTACTTGATGATGTAGAGTAAGAAAGCTCTTAGAGAAATTCCACACCTTATTCACTGCCCTAAGGGTCATTATATAGAACCCTAATAAGAGTCCTACTCAAATTTAGTTTCCTAAAAGACCCTTTTGAATAAGATTAAGAAAATAGTCGAAAATAGAAACTAGTTGATATTTTCTCAATTCCTTGACGAGGGGACGTCCAAACCAGGCCAAAATTTTCAGATCTTACCTTCCCTATTAGGGTAACCGACCCACCAATTTTCATCCCAATCCGAGCCCAAAAAGTTCCTTTTTGATTCTAGGCCCAAAACCCCTCTTTTGGGCCTTTTGTGCTATCTTTGCCTAAACTTGTTTTAGGCCTATCAGACATATTTATGAGGCTCTCCCATGATTATATATCTCACTCCCACTAGTCATATCATCCTATTAAATATCCATTCTTATGTGTAACCCGTTGTAGGATCCAGACGAAGTGAGCCGCGAATTACTTCGTAATTCGACGATCGTAGTTGGTTTTTAGCTAAACACTATGCCCCCTAAATCAACCGGACTTGATGATCTTCTTCATCAATTGTCCTATCCGACAAATTGCTCGGATTGCATCTTTGGTCGAAGGACATCTCCTTCAATTTGAACTCTTCAAGGACTTTCATATAAATATCAGTATGTAGATTGCCATATATAGATACGCAGTAGCGACATCTAGTAGATGCATATCGAGTTCTTCTTGAGCTGCCAAATTGATTAAATATCTAAATGTAATGCTATCCATAAGAAGAGAATATGTTTCCTCATAATCTATCCCAAGTTTTTGTAGAAAACCCTGTGCCACAAGTCGTGCTTTGTAGCGAACAATTTCATTATTTTCATTGCGTTTTCTCACAAAAACCCATTTGAATCCAACTTGATTTACAATCTTAGGTGTAAGGACCACTAGTCCAAAAACACTATGCTTATTGAGTGAATCTAGTTATGTCTGAATTGCGTCTTTTCATTTCGAGCAGTCAGATCTTTGTCGACATTCCTCAATAGAGCGTGGTTCATAATCATCATTCTCTCTTAGAATTGAGGTTGCCATCGTAGAGAATACCTCATGGACAACTGTTTCATTTCGCTCCTACACTTCTTTCAAACATTCATAATTTATAGAGATTTCCTCATTGTTAGGTATTTCTGCCTCATCAAGGGTTTCACCCTCTTCAAGGGGTATTTGTTCAGAAAGTGTGGGTGCATCAATAATAGACTCTTCTAGAGAACTTTTATTTTGTTACTAATTTTTCCTCTTTCTAGGGATAGTATCTTTAGAACTAATTGGTCGTCCACGTTTCGTACGTGCCTTAGACGACTCATTTGCTATAGAAATTTCTCCCTATCCTTCAGGAATATTAATTCGTGCATGAGCACTAGAAACAGGTATATATGATTTTGTTACCCTTGTTCTATCATTAAATGCAACTGGTAGTTTATTTGCAATGTCTTGCAAATGTATTATGCTCTGTACATCTAGTTTTGACTGATTAGTGCAAGTATCTAGATGAGACAAACTTTGTGTATGCAACTGGTAGTTTATTTGCGATGTCTTGTAAATTTTGTTTACTATCCGACATAGACGGATTTTCCCCCTAATGGTGGAAAAACTGTCTCATTGAAATGACAATCCACAAACCGTGCAGTAAAAGTATCACTTGTCATAGGTTCGAGATATCTTATAATACATGATGAATCAAAACCAACTTATATACCCAGCCGTCGTTGAGGTCTAAATTTAATACGTTTTGGAGGTGAAATGGGGATATGCACCGCACGCCCAAAAACACGTAAATGTGTAATATTTGGTTGATGACCCAAAACATGTTGTAACGGCTAATAACCATTTGCTCTGGGCCGAAGGCGGATTAAAGCTGCAACATGTAATATTGCAGATCCCCATGCCAAAACAGACAACTTAGTTTTCATCAACATTGGTCTTGCAATTAGTGTAGATATTTTATGAATGATTCTGCTAGACCATTCTAGATATGAACATAGGCTACAGGATGTTCAACATCAATACCACCTGCTTGACAATAAGCATCAAAAGCCTTTGATGTAAATTTATCTGCCCCATCAAGACGTATCATTTTGATAGGAAAAATGAGGAAAATGAGCACGCAGTCTAATAATTTGAGCTAGTAACCGTGCAAATGCATTAGTACGAGTAGATAAAAGATTAACATGAGACCATTTCGTAGATGCATCAATTAGTACCATAAAATATCTAAATGGTCCAAATGATGGGTGAATAGGAACACAAATATCTCCTTGAATCCCTTCCAAAAATTTAGGAGATTCTATATGAACTTTTGTGAAAGATGGTTTTACAATAAATTTACCCAGAGAGTAGGGTATACAAGTAAAATCCTTACTTATCAGAAACTTCTGCTTTTGTAATGGTTGTCCTTGAGAATTTTGGAATATGCTACTCATCATGGTAGATCCAGGATGTCCCAAACGATCATGCCAAAGTGTCACCACACTAGGTTTGTAAAGCTTCTGGTTTACGACAATATATGATTCAATCATTTTAATCCTTACAAGATACAATTCATAAGAAAGAGTCGGCAGTCTTTCTAAATTATGCTTCTCGCCAGAAACATTGGAAGTGATATATAAATATTCTTCATTATTTTTATCTCTAGTCTCAATGTGGTAACCTTTTTGACGAATGGATTTAAAACTTAATAAATTTTTCAAAGACTTGGTTGAAAACAATGTGTCATCAATGGTTAATTTTGTACCATGCGGTAATAATATAGTAGCTCTACTAGAGCCCTCAATGAGACTAGATGAACTAACGATATTTATCGCATTAGCCTTGTATAACCTCAAAGTCTCAAAATACTTATTGTTTCGGAAGATAGAGTTAGTAGTTCCGCTATCAACTACACATATATTCTCATCGTCTTTCGTTATTGTCTTTCTGCAATCCATACCTTGTGCACAAAATAAATAAATAAGAGAATTATAACATATTTGTATTATATGAACATGATAATATTACATTCATTATTTAACAAACAAAATAATATGTACAAATATAACACTATTCTGGAAAACATCAAATTTGATAAAAAACTTTGTCAAATTCTTCGTCAAGTAGTTTGTCAAATTCAGCAGAAGATAGATGATCAATCTATCACCGTATATATATTCTTCAACTGCTGGGACACAATCTTTTGGAGTTTCAAGATTACCGATGTAGTCAACGAGAGATAATTCGGTTTGTGATTCAGTATGATAAACTTCCACGTCATCAACTAAAAAATCAGACACATCTAATCCAGTGTTATGGGAGGAACCACCTATCTCCATTTGGTTCATTTCTGTATTGGTTGTTGATTTCATTAACGACGCTTGGTAAAGATCTACCAGATGTTTTGCAGTTTTACATGTCTTTTTCAATGACCTGCCATGCCACATCTATAACATGACTTTGTTTGCATTTCGGATGGTTCATTTAATGCCATTTTTCCTTTGTCTTGTCGACCAACTGGATGAGGTCTAGTACTCGAGTTATTATAACGTCCTCGACGACTACGGTCGTAACCACGACCACGACCACGCCCACCAGAGTGGTAGCCACCATCTCCGTTATTCCAACTTTGACTATTCCCACGTCCGCATCCTCCAGAGTGGTAGCCACAGTCTCCAGTATCTATTTGGTGATCGTTACCACGACCACACCCTCTAGAGTAGTCCACCACCTCTATTATTTCTGTTGTGATCGTTGCCACGACCACCTCATCCATAAGATGTCACATAGGTTTCAGATACTTCTGAATAACCTGTATATGGACGAGCCTTTTGATTTTTCATAATGACTTCCCGAATTTGTTCCGCAACAAGTAGACAAGAAATTAAATCAGAGTGGAATTTAAAATTTATATTTCTGTACTGTTCTTGCAGGCTCATGTTAGATACATGAAAAGTAGAAAATGTTTTCTCTAACATTTGTTCTTCATTAACAGGAAAACCACAATGTGCCAATTTTGTCGTTATTTTAGACAGAATAGAACTTTATTCAGAAACAGTTTTATAATCCTACAGTCTCAGATGCAACAAATCATTTAAAGGCTTAGGAAGGATAACTCTTTTTAAATGGTCAAAACGTTTCTTTAAATCGATCCGTAGTAATAAAGGGTTTCTCATATTTAAATATTCTGACTTTAGATCTTCACATAAATGGTGTCGGATAAAGTTCAGTGCAGCCGCACGATTCTAAGAAGTTTCATTATTAGCCTCTGCTATGGTTTTCTTTAGATTTCTTTCCTGTAATTGAGATTCAACATCAAGAGCCTAATTAATATAGTTCTTTCTTGTTAGGTCAAGAACTGCAAAATTTATATTAGTTAGATTTGACATTTGAAAAGTAAATAACACAACTTACTTTGATCTTCAGATAGCCTTTAAGACAATCCTTCGTCTATAACTGAATCTCTTTACCCGCTTGTAAAAACAATCGTGCTGATAAAGTTTTACAAATATATGCTATTAGCCGTCGATTAATAGTGATCAAGGTGTAGTATTTATTATTATTGCATATGATGATATAGCTTGGGGAGATACTAAGTAACAAGATTTTGATGTAAAAACTTCTTTCTAATTATCTTTGTATACACTTCACTTTCATTCTTGTACAACAACTAAGTAATCAAGATGTATTTATAGCCAAAAGAAATAGTTACCACGTTGGCAAATGAGGTGGAGTACTTAGGGGGAAATGACTTATGCTGTAGGCACCTCATGCTGCAAAACTTCATGACTCAGCCAGCTATTATGCATGGGATACACCTCATAATAACTCTTTGCCTCAGTTATTAAGTAAACTAATATGGGCACCTAATATGGGCAGCTATATATCCATAACATCATGAAGGTTTTGGAGATTTTCAAATATTTAAGAATAAAAGTGAAAGGGCATAACCCGTAATCCCCAGAATCAAGATTTTTCTTTGGAAAATATGCAAGAGGGCGCTACCGGTCGAAGGCAGAATAGGAAAATACATAGGAAATAATATGAACTGCCACATATGCAATGATATAGAGACTATGGAGCACGCACTTCTTCACTGTCCGGTTGCCAGAAATATTTGGTTCCATTTTAATATCATATCAGGAAATATAGAATCGATTAAAGATTGGATTTTCTCGTGGAAAAACTCTACTCATAGATGCAACAATCCAAGAAGAACACATTTTGCTACTATTCTGTGGATTATATGGAAAACAAGATGCAATAGCTGTTTTCAAGGAACCAAAGCCGAGACACTTAGCATTATCAACGCTATACAAAATTTCCCGGACAATAGTAATGAAATTATCATGGAAAAGAACACAGATACTAAAAAATGGTCCCCCCCAAAAGAACCGTACTTTAAAATAAATGTTGATGCCTCTTTTACGACGATTGATGCTATTATAGGCACGGGTTTAATTGTACACGATTACAAAGCAGCGTTCATCGAAGCTGCGGCTGCTTGCACTAAAGCTAGAAATAACGAAGAAAGCGAAGCAATAGCTATTTGCAAAGGTATGGAATGGGCAATACAAAGAGAATACAAGCACATTATCATCGAAAGTGATAGCTATAACCTCATAAAGCACATCAAAGATCGGAAGCATTTGATAAAGTGGCAATCAAAGATACATATCCAGAATATTAGGGATATGATACGAAGCTTTGAGTGTATTTTCTTCCAATATACAAAAAGAACGCTGAACTCTCAGGCAGATTTACTGGCGAAGTGGGCGAGAAGAAAGAAAAAAAGAAAAGATATGGAAGCAAGTGCCTTATTTTCTTATTAAAAATTATTGTAAGAATATTTTAATTTAATTTATATATAGCATCCTATTTCAACAAAAAAAAAAGAGAGTTTCACATGGGGTCATGCATTTGAATCAATGGGAACATCCCATTTTGTGGATGTATCCGTTCACATGATACCCATAGGATCCTTACAAATAATCATCATCTTTACCCATTTGAAAAGGTACAAAAAATCCAACGAATTTTTCATGTCTTTCTCTACTTTCCTATTTTATACTAAAGTATGAAAAGTTGATTTTTTTTTTTGGTATTGTGTTTGTCGAATTCGAAGTCAATTTCTATTGGCCTTATCAGTTTTTTGTACTTTGGAGTGTTCTCGATTTTGGTCAAGGCATGCATACCTTGAATCAAAATAGTTGTTAAAGACTTCATCGTATCCTGAAGGCATAATTTCATACCTGTTGTGTACTCGTAATTTATACCAACAGGGGGCGAATCGCAGTCCAAAAGAACCGATATTAACCGAGCTTTGAAGTTTCGTGTACAACATCATTTTCTGATTTTTTTTCCATTTCAAATTAACAGTCACAATAATTTTCAACAATTTTTAGACAATAATTTCTCGCTTTTTTTGAAATGGAAACATCAACAATGCCAACACAATCTCTACGTGTTACGAATCAAGACTACACACGTTTTGAAAGTTTTAATGGAGATAATTTCACAAGGTGGCAAGAAAAGTTGTGGTTCTTTCTGACTTCTATTAAGTTACTCCGAGTCTGATTATTTTGTATTGTCCAAAAGGGTCACCTTTGTTGGTCAGGGGTACTCTTGTATCAGAATGATTTAATTGAATGTAAGAAATAATAATTCTTCGATTTACATTGTTGATTATGTTAATTTATGGCGTGGTATATTAGGTCATGTTAATTATCGTTCTCTTAGAAATATGAAAAAACTAGGTCTAATTTCTAATTGCAATTTGAATTGAACTAGTAAATGCCATGTTTGTGTTCAAGCTAAATTAATCGAGAATACCATAAATATATTGTTAGAATTCAAATTGGCTTGACTAAATTCATAGTGATGTGGGTAATTTAAAAATCACATAACTAAAGGTCACAACAAATATTATGTTACATTCATTGACGATTGTTCTTTATATACTTACGTGTATCTAATGAAAAGTAAAGATGGGGTCTTTGAAAATTCACAATATTTAAAGCTGAAGTTGAAAACCGATTTGGTCTTAAAATTTAAATTTTAAGATCTGACAGAGGTGGTGAATATTATCCGAATGAATTCATTAAATTCTGGCAGACTCATGGCATTATTCACCAAGTTACTGCACCTTAGGATCCTAAACAAAATAGAATTGCAGAGAGAAAAAATGGAACTGTGATTGAGATGGTCAATGCAATGCTTATAAGTTCCGATCACCGTTTTCTTTGTAGGGTGAAGCTTTATTGTCTACATGTTATATTTTGAATAAGATTCCTTTAAAGAATAAAAATGCGACTCCTTTTGAACTCTGGTTTAGAAGAAAACCTAATTTTAATAGATTCAAAAATTTGGGGCTGGCTTGCATATGTTAGGAAACCAGATTGTAAGAAACCAAAATTAGGTGTTGGAGCCTACAAGTGTGCTTTTATAGGTTATTCTCATAACAGAAAAAGTCCAAGTTTGCTATTAGAAAAAAGACATGAACCTCCCGCCCCCCTAAATATGTCCATAAAAAAAAATCTTATAAATTATACAATTTCTCTTTAAAATACCATCCACTTAAAAGTATTTACCAAAGATATTAAACTAAACTTATAGCTAATGTGGTAACTACATCGATCGCAAACATCTCCTCACTTTAATCAACACGCAAAAACCGAATATGATTTGTCTTTCCTAAACAAAGTGTATCAATAACACTCTTCAAAAACTTCATACCTTCAACGAAGATTATTCTCTTTATTCTATCGACCTCATCAATAGAGCAAGTGGTGTTGCTCTGTACGGGACCAAACACCTCAAGATCGACAGATACTAACATGATTCTATCCAAGTGCACTTCAGACATAATAATCATCAGGTCATGCTTACTGAGTTTTATGGTTGTCTGTATAGCCAGCACAAGCTTCACCCCTGGAAATTATTAGAAAAGCTGAGCATCACTATTACAGACCCACGAACCATAATGGGAAACCTTAACTGCATCTTTCATGCTAATGAAAATATGGGAGGTAAAGAGGACCTCCCCTCGTTATCTTCCAAAATTCTGACCTTTACAAATAAAATGGAGCTTACCGACCTAGGCTATACTGGTTCATCATAAACATAGTCGAAAAAAAAAATTCCAGAGAGACCTCATCCTGGAAAGACTAGACAGAGCCTTGTTAATGATCAATGGCTCACCTTATTCCCTAATTCTTAGATAACTCCCTCGAAGGGGAGGGATCAGATCATGTCCCAATTTTTCTTACTGCTTCTCAAAATTTATCAACCACTCCAATACCCTTCAAAGTTTGACGACTCACCTGAAGGATATATCCTTGCGGTCTGAAGGAGATGTCCTTTTGAAGGAGTGTCCTTCGACCAAACTAGCAATGCGTTCAATTTGTCAGTTAGGATAACAATGACTTTATCCAGAAGATCATCTAGTCCGGTCCAATGAGGGGTCGTAATGCTTAGCTAGAAGCCGCTTACGATCGTCGGGTCACTTCGGTGATTCGCAGCTAACATAGACTGGATCCTACAACGAGTTACACCAAAAAGTGGTGGCTTGATCGAAGAGAGTTGACTAGTGGGAGCTTGACTATAGATAGATATGATCCAGTCTAATAATGCCAAAAGATAGAAAGAATCAGACTCGAAAGAGAAGCCCGAAAATGTGGAAAACCCACTTATGGGAAGACCAGATCAAGCCCAGTAATGGGTTGATCTGAACCGGCCATAGTGTGGGAGTGGGCCGGCCAGGCCAAGCCCATTAATGGGCTTAAGTGGCCGGCCACACGAATATTAAGGGAAACCCTAATTTCTAATCAGATAGGGTTTTGATGAGTTTATCTTTTCTGGGACTCATATTGAAACCTAATTTGAGTGAGACTCCTATTAGGGTTTCTCTATATAAGGGTCATTCTTCTATTTAGTCAAAAAGAAGAATGGTTCTTCTTCTCAACCTTCAATAGAGTTCTAGCAGACAACAAAGAAGGGAGATCAAGTTATTTTCTCGGGCATCTCAAGTAGAGGAGGGACAATTGGAGCTCTCATCTTCTTCGGGATAAAGTCAATGGAATCTTATTCGGGAAAGCAAATCCAGGTATTCTTCTTTTAGTTTCTAGTTCATTATTAGTTCATGCATATGATCATAGTTAGCTAGTGTTAAACATATGATGTTTGAGATTCCACTTACAATGTTAGTTAGATGATTAGTAGTCTTTGAGACGTACAAAACCCAACAGTGGCATCACGAGCCGGTTTCATGTAACTAGTTTTGACTAGAAACGAATTAGATTCATACTTGATTTATTAGATAGATTAGTTTGAATAGAGATTCGGACACGTTCTTGATTAGGTTAAATAGAATTTGAACTTAATCAATTAGTATTTGAAAGAGTTTCAATGCGTAAACTCATTAGATTTTGAGTTTTTGAAAAAGGTTTTCGAAAACGGATTTAATGGATTAATGATTTTGAAAAACAAGTTTCAAAATCATGAGTTTTTGATGATGAATATCACAAAACAACAGTTTTTGATGATGGAGATCACAAAATAGCAACTCGGATGAAGAAGGTGAAGCCCGAAATAGTAGTTTCCCAAAAATTGGGGAAACTGCACGTTCTGTCCGGCCAGGACGCGTTTTGGAGTTCCAGTTGGTCTCGTTCTTGGACAGAGAGTCCAGACGCGTCTGGCTCGTCTCGAACATCTCGAACATTGAAATCTGATATGGTTTTCACTCGAGAGATGGTCAGACGCGTCTGAGTCATCGAGACGCATCAGGGATGCGTATGTGGTATCGAGACGCGTCTAGGTCGCGTCTGTGGAACAAAGACGCGTCCTAAATGCGTCTGTGACACCAAGACACGTCAGGACCGAGGGTCACAACACGTTAGGAACATGCTGCCCCTTAGTCTGAAAGATACCCAACATTGTCCATGGGCCCAATTAGGCTTACCCAAGTCTGGCCCATGGGTATTTGACCAAGTTTGACTTGGTCTTTTGGTTTTAACTCGGGCTCTTCATGGGCGTTGACTCGAGTGGGATTTTGTCCAACCTTCTTCCGGTTTCGACTAGATTTTTTCCGACATTGATCCGGGCCATCTGAAGGCTCAAACGGAGTTTTTCCAAAAACGATTTTTTGATATCTTTTAGGATAAAACCGAAACGTGCCATTAGTCCGGTATTTTACGAAAATAGACTTATAAGCCCGTTAGACATAGAGATGTCGAAATTCCCCACAAGATAGCTATATGGAAGATAGCTAACCTAGAAACGAATCTAGGATACATACTTTATCTTGTGAATGCCATATTTTTGTATGTATGTATATGTGAATGCGTAGAATAGTATTGCCTTTAGATAAGTTATCGATTCTTGTTGCTAAGCACAAGTGAGTATGTGCCTGAATAATACTTAGAGTATAGGATTATAGAATCCATTGATGAACCAAATGATGAGATCATGATTTAAGTGGGAGTAGTCAATGAAGGTTCAAGGATAGGAGTCCAAATGAACCATAGGCGAACAAGAAGTAAACTAAAAGAATAGATCTTTTAGGGGCTATACTAGGAAATAATTAATTCCTTAAGCAAACTCACATATACTTTACGTATTAAGTCATGAATGGTTATGTTACCGTTCACAGTAACGCATACTTTTATAAAATAAGTAACAGTCCCCAAAAAGAATTTTGAGTAAAGTCTATCCAGAATAAGACACCCACTGAGCCCTTGTTCATCGATGGTGGGTCTGCCTCCGCAGGGGGCCATCTTTTACCTCGGAACAGTATGGGTAGACCTATGAAGAGTTCTACATGTCTAAATGGTTATTCTCAACGAGTTAGCAAAAGGGTTTTGGATTTCGAGGCAAAGGATGAATTAAACACATAAACGTGTTATTCATCAACCAAGAGTCATAGGAGCATGACCAGTAAAGAGTTAGTCACCCAGGACGGCGGGGTTATGGGTAGTGCCCTAGTACGCTTAACCTCAAAGAAATGGGGTCTTGGAATCGCATTATTCAACCGGGGAAGGTTCATTGAATAATGCGGCAAAAACTGTGTTTTTGCTATGATAATAAGTTTTAGGATTTTGCTTTTTCTTTTAATGTATTGGATATATGATTGTTAGAAAATAGTTTTCCAACCTCCGTTCATTCCTTCAGAAGGAATTAAACGAAAGTTATTTTCTTGATTGGATTGGAATCCGAGAAACGCTCCTGAATTCGAAACAAAGAAAACGTCCGAGAATATTCGATTCCTGATATTCGCTGCTACCTCAACTGAGGATAATAGCAGGATATGATTATCCTTCGGTTTGTGAAGATAACTGAAAAGAACATTGAAGAACGTTTGAATCTAAGAAACAAGTTCTTGAGATTCAGAAACCAAGGGAATATAAGAAGAGTTCTTATGATTCAATGGGGCAAAGTGTTTGTATAAATGTTTCTAAAGTAACGGCTAGGCCATTAAAGTAAACTACCCTAAGTACCCGGAAGATAAAAGAAACGAAATTGAATTACGATTCTTGCATCTTTGTTAACAAAGTTAATTTGGCAAGTATTGTAGACTCCCTTCATCAGGTGTTTAAAACCGGATGTGCGACTTAATGGGAGTTCAAGGGAACTACATACTTGACTAAAAGGAGAAAATATCCAAGAGGGAGCAAACGCAAGTAATTGCTAAGGATGCTGAAAGGGATCAAAGTCTTCTTTTAGACACTGATCTAGCATAAAACTTAATAAGTGTTATTATGTTCTTCTAGAAACAACAAATGTTTTAAACCAGTGCTAAATTAGCAAAGTCGGTTCTAGGAAAACTGAAACGTTAACAATGATACTATAGACACATGAGAAAGATTCGATGGTATTGACTTCTAAGTCCAATGATTTAAAATCATACGACACTTGTGAATTTGTTCAATAGGACTATTTGACAACGTCACCTTTTTCGAAAGGAAGACATGACTAGTGAACTAATAGTCATCATACATGCGGATGTATGTAAAACTATTAATACATTAACTAAAGTTATCTAGAATCCACTTGAAGAAAATATAAGTCATTCGATTGGATCGAGATGGTGAATATTTAAGTTAGAAATTTGATGACCATCAAAAGGTTTGAGAAATAGTTTCTCACCTTGCTCCACAAACATATCATATGGGTGATGAGTCTAGTGGGAGTCATCGAACATGTTCGATATGAGTCGATTAATGATGGGTATAGGCCATCTTTCGAACACTTTCTGGGATATATTCTCAAATACGGTCGTTCTTCCTACCTAACCACATTCTGTGAATAGCTGAAAAGACAACATAAGAGTATGGGTTTGGAATGGTTGCAAAGAGGTCTTTTCTCAAGGTTTAGAGATATGAAACTAAAGTAAATGGTTACCAAGAACCAAATTGTCATATCAGACAAAATATTTCTTTATGCGACAAAAAATACTGGGGATTCTTCCACAAACAATCAGATAACAACGTAGCTGTTGCTCATGATGGTGTCTCGCTTGAAATAAAAGTTATTCCAAAAAGAAAAGTGGGAGAATTTTAAGATATCGAAGAAATTCGATCTGAGTAAAAAACTGACAGTGCTGTACGAATGTTAATAATTGAATTAGATTCGCAGAAGAACCCTCAAGAAATTGAGAGCGTCTCAAAGTTGTTCAAACCCCTTAAAGGCCTTGAAGACTCATAAATCTGTCTTAGAGGATTGGAAACTTGCTGAAGAAGAAAGTGAGCTATCTACACAGAAACTATGACAGAATCACTCCGAAATGTGGCTTAGAGCTATAAGATCAGAATGGAACCCATGCCTGAAATCAAGTTTGGAACTTGATCTATTTTGCTTAAAGGAATCGTTCCTGTTAAGTAAAAATATATTTTTCATAGTGAAAAACAGACAAGGATGGAAACATTGGTGTTTCGCAGAGCAAGACTAAGAAAGAAGGTCATAGAATTCATGGTATAGACAACGAAAATACCATCTCTCATGTCACGAGGCTTGAAGACCATACTAATCAATCACTAGCAAAAGAATGTGTACGAGACACATCCTGGTGGAAGTTAACACTTCCAAAAACTGGTGAAAATCGCAAGTTTCAGAAATCCATCTGTGGATTGAAGTGGGCAAGTAAGACTAGGAATCTTCGATTCAGCAAAGTAATCAAGAGTGGGTTTCTTTGGGAATGAAGAGAAATCTTGAATTCAGGAAGTTCAAGAAGGTTAGTGGGAGTGACCCAGTTTTCTTTGGTCCGGTATGTAGACGACATACTAGAGACTGAGAACAACATTCTGATGTTGAAAACAGTTTAGAACTGTCTCAATAAAAGGACGACACACATAGGTGAAATGCTTTTGGGCCTCAAAGATCTATGGAGATAGATCAGAAAGATGATAAGAATTGTTCAAGAAAAGGTCTTGAAAAATCTAAATGTGAAAGACTCAAGTAGAGTATTTCCACCCAAGTATCATGGCACACAGCCTAGCAAGATTCAGCATCTGAAGGATTGTGATGAGCAAACACGCATGAGAAAGATGGTTATGCTCAAGGCATAAGATCGGTCATGTTGGACATGATTAGCATTCGCTTAGAGGTGCTATGGTCGTCACCAATTAAATCCAGATAAGCTGATCTGGATCGCACAATGTTTTTGAAAATAACTTATGATAAATTCTAGGTAAGAAAATAAAACGGTTGAAAAGTCATATGTTGCAAACCTCCAGAATAAGATGACAATCCTATGGAAGAACAGTAATCTGGAAGGGTTTCAGACGAAGACTGTTGCAAACTGTACAAATAAAAGAAAGTAGTCAAATGCTTGAGAAGATTTAATTTAGTATTGGAATAACTAAATATTATCATCGGGATGATAACTAGCAAAATCCACATAGATTAGATCTAATAACTAAACTGTCACCTTAGACTAAGTATGAAAGTCATAATAGGATCATAGACATTAAGCTTTCCTGAAAAGATTAGACTAGTAAACTTGAGGGTTTAAGGAGTTACACGGGAAGGCTCAAATTTACAATTTCTTATTATCAAAAATAAGTTACTTGTTTCGTCGATTAAATCATGGTTTAGTATTTAACCGACGGTCCAAAAATAGTGAAGCATTCTGATGAGACATGAAAATGTCCCATCTGAATCTTTTAACTCGGGTTAGTTAGTCCAGTTCAAGCGGTTACTCTGATGATTTGTTTGATTTTCTTTCTCAGGTCTCATTTACGGAGTTCGATGCGAAACCATCGTGATAAAGACATAGTTGAGGGGCATTTTGGTCATTTTAATGACAAGGGTATTCTAGTCAATATTAATGCTCATGTGAAAGTAGAGTCCAATACGAATCCATCGGCGAAAACGGAACTGGAATCGGAGTCCGGATCAGGGAGATAGTCCAAGTCAAAGTTGGAGTCAAAACTATTGGGCCAAAAGTCAACATGGAGCTTTAAGCAAACGAGGCACGCAAGAGGGAAGTAGATTAGATGGCCCGGATCATTCATGGGATACCTTCAGTCACCATGGGTGTGTTACGTGACTCTACAAGAGCGCAAGATCCAGTATATCAGAACGCTATTTATTACCGTGTGTAGGAGGGTATATGGTCGAATCAAACGACCGAGATTTCACCCATGAACGTGGCTTAGTCGAGAACACGTGTTGTATCTCTCCTCATATTGCCGCGAAGCACCAAATATACTTCACAACAGCTCACGTCCTTCCTCTTTCTCTCTTATCTCCTCAACTATGCTTTTGGAAATATAATACAGTAGAGAGAGAAAGAGTATATTTCTTTCAACCGAGAGAGGAAGACGGATAGAGATCGAGAGAGAGATTGATGATTCCATTAAGGAAATCATGGATGAGAAGTTTAGAAAGAAGGAAAGGGATAGAGAAAGCTCTTGGCTGGTTTAGAAGATTAGAGAGAGAAAGATATTTTGGGTATCTCTAACAAAAGAAAGATAGAGATGAATATATTTTCAGAATCAAAAGAGGGAAGACTTCGATAAAAGAGAGATTGAACAGGAGGGAGATCTCGGATTTGGGGAGTCATCCTCTCTCTAAGCTCAACCAAATAGAAAGATTAGAGAGAGAGAGAGAGAAAAACACCATTATCTTCATCTACTTCTTTTCTTCTTCTTCTTATTCTGTAATTCTTTTAGTGGGAGAAAGAAATTATAAATTGAGAAAGAGTGATTTGTAAAGTGAAAAAGAGAGAAGAAACAGAAAACAATAGACATTTGATTTTCGGTTTTATTTATCTATCTTCTTTTCTTCCTCTTCTTCTTGTTGTTATGGTTCCTGTTGAGAAAGATAGAGAGATTGAAAAGAAAAAGAAAGAAGAAGTGAGAAAACAGTAGAGAGAGAAAGAGAGAAATCAGTTGAGGAAGACGAGAAAACTGGTGAGGAAATTATTTTCCCACAGGGAAATCGTTTCCGAGAAGATGAGAAAATCGATTTCCCTAAGGGCCTGTTTGTCTGTGAAACAGTAAAAAAGAAGGAAACACTTCCCTTAGGGTCTGTTTGGTTGAAAAGCAGCAAGAAAAGTTAAATTCTTTTTCCTCTTATACTTCATATTTATTATTGTTAATCTCTTTAATCATGATTAGCTAAGATTCTCTATCTAGGGTTTTACTATGAAACCATATTTGACCTTTTTAGAAACATACTTTTGATCGATTGATTCTCTCGATTGTGCTTGAAAGTTCGATTTGTTTTAATTCGTCAAATCGATTTTCTTTTCATTGTTTATACTTTTAAATTTGATATATCATGCTTAGGTTAGATTCTTTGATGATATATGCTTATTGATTGATAGACAATAGTTTAGAGATTTATTTTTCGAAATAAACAATAACATTGTTATACAGTATCGGTTTTAAACGAAGACATCTCCCGGAATTAGGATAGTTCATTATCCGAAATTCTGAGTTATAGGATAAGAGAATTGATTAGATATTGATTCTAAAAGTGATTTTATTGTGTGGATTCCAAAACCCTAGGCTTTCTCCCCCATTTGAGTTCATTTTCATTCATGTTATTTTATTTTAATATTTTATCACCAAAACCAAAAAAAACCGTGATACTTCCAAGTCTTAGAATAGATTGACTTAGTCTCTGAGGAACGAACCGGTCTTACCGGAAATATTACAACTTGACACCCGTGCACTTGCGGGTGTAGACCTATTTAGGGTAACCTTCTAGGCCCATCACATTCCAAGTAGGATTATCAGATACGTGATCTGATAAATAAAACCCTACTAAGTGAATTTGGAATAGGTTCATTATTTAGTCCCTAGTCCAGGTCATTGCATGAACAACAATGACTTATGAAGACTAGCATGGTAGATTGCCTGATAGCGCAGTTTCATCGGCTATACGAATTGGGAATTCGAGTCAATTTCATCTGTGTATGGTTGGGAGCATACACTAGATAACCCAACATGAAAGTTCTTCAAATTGATGGAAAACGTCATGAACTCTCATAGGCAAGATTTGAGAGGTTCCTTAAACATGAGTGCTCCACTCATCTTATGTAAGGAATGCCAAACTTTGGTACCGCCAAACTTTGGTACCACCAAACGTCGTGCCTAAAAAGAGGTTATAAAAGCGGATTACCGGGAATGACACGACAGACATGAAGTTAAACGGGAGTACAAGACTGGATTATGTCCTCCTTACTAGGTTATAATTAGTATATCCGGGCCACTTGAGGAGAAGCAACTGAAATGAGCGGTGTATGGGCAAATATCCGCCCCACGAGGTGCCCGTAGAATTTGTGAACAACCGCTTCGTAAGGATAAAATCCGCGAGGCTTGAGAGGGAGGCCCGGTAACAGCCCAAGACGCTAACATGATCACCAGACCCATACCCGCTTAACACTAAGCGTATCTGACACGTGTCGCGCGATAACCACCTCGCAGTACTAAGCTATCTGACGGCTAGAAGGTTATTGCGCAATCCATAACCGCACTAATGGTGAATATTCCGTATCTTCCACTTGAAGACGGGCGTTACCGGCCAGTAGCTTATCGCACACGCGGTAACATCCTGACCGTCCCCCAAGAGATTCGAATACTCATCTGACGGTCGATACGTCAGATCCCCTATCTCTTAACGTACTTCCATGAGTAATGTCACAAAATAATAACGTCGGTTACGAGCTGACCGTCATCAAGACGACCCTCCTCTACCATTATAAATACAAGAGGCTATAACTAGACCAAGGCATCCAATATTCGACAAAAATACTCGAGTAACCTAATCCATTCTCTCTACTCACTTGCTCTCTCATAAGCATCTCAAAGATCTTCTGATCCTCTCAAAGTCTCTGACTCATTGTCTTAGAAATTGGGAGATAGGGGTCTGATAGTCACAAATCAAACGACAATTAGCTAACCGTATCAACACCATACGACCACCACCTTGTTGCATAAGAGCCCTCTGGTCTGAAATATCTCCCTCCCAACGGTAAGGAGCTGACGGTAACACCCATCCAGCAGTAACTAGCTGGCTGTATCACCATCCTAATACCACCACCTCCTTATCGCATCATTCATCTAGCGATAAGACGCTAGGCGTATCATCTTCATTCATCCTCACCGTCCGATCCACTTACGACCAGCACTCTATTGCGGATCCCTTTACGATCAGCACTCTATTGCGGATCCCTTTACGACCAGCACCTTATTGCAAGCCTCCTTTACGACCAGCGAGTTAACGACGATACTTCATTACCATCACCCTCTTAATTACCGTAAGTAAATCACTACCGTGGAGATCTGTTCCGACAATTTCACGAGCCGCGACACCTAAGCACTCCGACGACGGTTACCCTTCTATTGCCCACTTTGACTTTCTTATTTATATTTGATCGAGTATCTGACTTGACCGTCGGAGCCCCCTTAGGCCGGCACCATCCCGGTGTCCTAGAGGCTTCACGATCTCTTCTCTCTTTTTGTGTGCAGGTTCTTTTCGACACGTAGCCGGTCCCCGAAGCATCCGACCCGACCCGACAGGACTTTTGACCGTCGACCCGTTGACTGTCAGACTTTCCGACCCGTAGACATTTTACCGTCTACAATCTGGCGCTAGAAGGAGGGGGCCAGCCACTAACTACCGAAAAGACAAGTACCATGGAAGGAGACATGTCCAACGCTTCTGTGGATTTTTCATCACAACTTGCTGCACTCACTGCCCAGATGCAAGAAAACGCCGAAAGATTGAGAGCTTTGGAGGAGGAGAACTCTACTGTCCGGGCAGAGAACTTGCTACTGCAAGAAAGAATTACCGAGTTGGTGGTTCCAAGAAGACAAAGTTTAGGGGACAATCGACCACCTCCTAACGGTTCTGAAGTAGGAGGACCATCTAATCGCCCAACACCCCCTCACAACACTACTGCAGGCTTCACCACCAGCCAAGTAGGGACAGGATCCGCAAGTGCTCCATTCATAGCTCCAACACATACCTTTCAACAAACTCTCACTCCACAGCAGACCATGGCTGCTCCTCTTAACTCATCTTCTACTATTGCTATGCCTACTATCTTCCCTATACCTACTCAACCCACCATGGCTTCTAATCCCTTATTGTTTTCACATACAGGTACCCCTTTAGAGCAAGCTTTAGCAAAGAGGCTAGCTGAAATGAAGGCTCTGATCACTAGAATTCCAGGAGTCCCGACCCCCTTCAAGAAGAGCCTTCCTCAAAGCTATGCCGATTCTCCGTTCGTCGATGCAATTGCTCTGGTAGAGATGCCCAGAAAGTTCACTTTTCCCAACATGAAGATGTATGACGGCACCTCTGACCCGGACGATCACATAGCCTCTTACAAATAGAGAATGTTTACTGCTGCGATTCCAAGGGACTTGCGGGAAGCGTGTATGTGCAAGAGTTTTGGGTCTAGTCTGATTGGCCCAGCTCTGCAATGGTACACTAACCTCCCCCATAACTCAATCGCTTCATTTGCCCAGCTCACAGACACCTTTGTCGAGCAATTTGCAAGCAGTAAGAAGCTGGAGAAACTCTCTGGTGATCTCTACCGAATCCAACAACGAAGAGGTGAACCACTCAGAGAGTATGTGGGAAGATTTAATCGGGAAAAGGTGTTAATTCCTTACTGCAACCAGGAGACAGCAGTTGATGCATTCAGGAAAGGTTTACTGCCAGATGGGAGTTGTACAAAGAACTCACCAAGTTCAATTGCACAACAATGGAGGATGTCCTTTTCAGAGCTTGGGTTGAAATTAGGTGGGAAGAAGACGAAGCCCACAGGAACAAATACTATTCACAAGAAGATAGGTCAAGAGACCGTCACTCCAGAAGATACGAACGACGGTCAGAAGCCAGGAGCAATGATCCGTACCCAACCAGACGACCAATTCCAAGGGAGAACAGGAGGCCATTCAACCCTCCACCTAATCGTCAAAACGAGAAACCGCAAGGACCCATCTGTACCAAGATTCCAGAATACAACCTCAACATTGAACCAAGTGAGGTGATTGCTGTAATGAAGGGGATGGGTAACACGGTAAGGTGGCCAGGGAAGATAAAGACGCCAAGCGACAAGAGGGATACTTCCAAGTGGTGTGAGTTCTACTCGGACCATGGGCACACTACTGCAGATTGCATTGCCCTCAGGCTTGAAGTTGCTGAGCTCCTAAAGAGGGGTCACCTCTGATGCACCCGAAAAGGTTGCACACCCAAGCGGAGGTATCAAGTAGTAACCGGTAAAACCGGAGTCGATCCAAGGATAGGAAGGTGATTTGGATATCGAAGGGTCTTGTCCCTCGGTCTAGGTATCACTAACTAACTTAGACTAAAAAGGAAAGGAAACAAAGATGAATAAGGGGTTTTGATTGAAAGAATAACAAAAAGAATAAAGCGAGTAAAACTAACTAAATAATAAATGTAAATGGGCAAGAGAGATTCGAGAGAAGAGTCGGAGGAACAAGAGTCGGGAGACTGTAAGACTCGATTCGGGCAACAAATAAGTGAGAGAGGTATCAAAGTCCGGGAATCCATGATGATAAACCTACGACTATGTGTAGTCCGATTTGATGTGTCGAGGTACAATCGATATTCGACTCCTAAAGTAGATGTCTCTAAGTACTATGTATATCCTGAGATCATACT
>BEHA01050410.1:462395-483956 GCA_002897215.1 Eschscholzia californica subsp. californica
AATTAAGTTCTTTATTCCAAATATGGTACCTAAACAAGAAAAACACATAAACTATTACAAAAAACACTCGAAAAGGACTAATTAGTCTATGTTAGGCTCCTTAAATGTGACATTTTCGTGTCACATCAACCTCACCGACTTACTGACAGATAAAGGCAAGAAAACCATGTCCCAAGCAGATGCCCGACCCAAAGAGCCAGAGGAGCCGATTCCAACATTGACTTGCAACATGATCACAGGTGGCTCAGAAGTGAGTGGAGTAAGCCACTCAGCAGCCAAAAGAAGTGCACGAATAGTAGCAAATCCAACTGCCCATTCGACAGAGGCGTCAACCCTAACTTTCACCAACCAAACCATCAACTTCGTTGACAACGAAGTCTCAGGGCTCGTCAACCCTCATCATGACGCTCTCGTCCTCTCTCTCACTATTGCGAATGTGTTAGTTAAACGTATACTTATTGATAACGGATCCTCCACTAATGTCTTGTTTCTTCATGCCTTGCTAGGAATGGGACTAGAAGAATCGAGCATCTGCCGACGTTCTACTGTCCTTATAGGATTTAGTGGAGAACAGAAGTATACCTTGGGAGAAATCGTATTGCCGGTATATGCAGGAGGAATTAACCTTAGCATCACTTTTGTGGTACTGGACTGCCCATCAGCTTATAACATGATCCTTGGAAGACCTTGGATCCATGAGATGAGGGCAGTACCATCGACATACCACCAAGTTTTGAGGTTTCCAACACCTTGGGGAGTACGGGAAATCAAAGGAGACCAAGGAGCTTCCAGGAACTGCTACAAGAACACAATGAAGGCTCCCAAGAAGCCCTTGTAGCAATTACAGAACAAAGTGCCCCTCAACTCAAACCTCAACCAACCAAACATGGAGGAGTTAGACGAAGTCCAAATTAACCCCAACATCCCAGAGCACAAAGTCCAAATTGGAGCACAACTACCTCCTACTCTCAGAGAAAAGCTCATTGAATTCCTAACCATTAATTCTGATTGTTTTGCTTGGTCTCATGCAGATATGACAGGGATAGACCCCTCTATAATAGTTCATGAATTACAGGTAGACCCTTCCCATGCCCCGGTCAGACAGAAAAGAAGGAAATTCGCACCAGAACGCAACAAGGTGATCAATGAGGAGATCCAGAAACTACTTGACATCGGGTCTGTAAGGGAAGTGCACTATCCAGATTGGCTCGCTAATGTGGTGGTCGTTAAAAAGAAGAATGGTAAGTGGCGGGTATGTATTGACTTTACGGACTTGAACAAAGCATGCCCGAAGGATTCCTTCCCACTACCTCACATCGACATGCTAGTAGACGCCACAGCCGGACATGAACTCTTGAGCTTCATGGATGCATTCTCGGGCTACAATCAGATCCTTATGCATCCAAACGACCAGGAGAAAACTGCCTTCGTCACGGAGAGAGGTATATTCTGTTACAAAGTCATGCCTTTTGGACTAAAAAATGCAGGTGCCACTTACCAGAGGCTCGTAAACAAGATGTTCGCCAACATGCTAGGCGACACTATGGAGGTCTACATCGATGATATGTTGGTCAAGTCCTTAGTAGCAGAACAACACTTGGAACACCTCAAACAAGCATTTGAGGTACTCAGGAGGTATAATATGAAACTAAACCCTGCTAAGTGTTCTTTTGGTGTCTCCTTTGGAAAAATTTTAGGGTATATGGTGACTCAAAGGGGGATCGAAGCTAACCCAGATCAGATCAATTCGGTGATGGGTATTCCTTCCCCGAAATGCATCAAGGACGTCCAGAAGCTTGCAGGTAGAGTGGCGGCACTTAGCCGATTCATTTCTAAATCTTCCGAGAGATGCTATCTGTTCTTCACCACTCTGCGAAAGGGGAAAAATTTCGAGTGGTCACCCGCATGTGAAGAAGCTCTACAACAGCTGAAGAGATACCTTACATCCCCACCACTGCTCTCCAAACCAAAAGACGGAGAAAAGTTGTTCATATACCTTGCTGTTGCAGAGACAGCAGTAAGTGCAGTACTTGTTCGTGAAGAAGACAGTAAGCAGCTGCCCGTTTACTACACAAGCAAGTCATTGCTAGATGCTGAAACCCGATACAGTCAACTAGAGAAGCTAGCCCTTGCCCTTGTTACTGCAGTCAGAAAGCTGAGACCTTACTTTCAATGCCACCCAATTGTGGTGGTTACAACTTTCCCAATGAAGAATATTCTTCACAAACCAGAGCTGTCTGGGAGATTGACCAAATGGGCAGTGGAGTTAAGCGAACATGACATCAGCTACCAGCCAAGGACAGCGATCAAATCTCAGGTACTGGCTGATTTTATTGCTGATTTTACACCTAACACCTTAGTGCAGGCACAAGGAGAATTGCTCCATCTACAGGAACATAGCCAACTCAAATGGACCTTATCAGTAGATGGTTCCAGCAACATGAATGGAGTAGGACTTGGTGTTGTTCTCACTTCCCCAGAAGGTGACCTAATCCAACAAGCAATAAGGTGTGGGTTCAAAGCCACCAACAATGAAACAGAGTACGAGGCCCTAATCGCAGGAATGAACCTGGCAAAGGAGATGGGAGTCCAGAAACTTGTGATAAAATCAGACTCCCAACTCGTAGTTAACCAGCTGCAAGGAACCTACCAGGCCAAAGACGTGAAGATGGCAGCCTATGTGTCGCATGTAAAAGAACTACAAAGTCAATTCACCGAGGTTAGTTTTGAACAGGTACCCAGACTCGAGAATGGGCACGTTGATGCCTTGGCCAATTTAGGGTCATCAATTCCAACCAAGGATGCATAGACAATCCCCCTAACGCTACTTCAGTGGCCGGCAGTATGGAAAACAAAGCCTTCAAAGGTAGCGGTTACAGATGCAGAAGAGACCTGGATGACACCAATAATCAGGTACTTAACTAACGATGAGTTGCCACAGGACCGAAATGAAGCTAGAAGACTCAAAGTCAAAGCTGCAAGGTTTTGCATCGTGGACGGCCAGCTCCTTAAGAGATCATACTCTGGGCCTTACTTGAAATGCATCACCCAAGAGGAATCCAAGTATGTCCTCAAGGAATTACATGAGGGGGAATGCGGTAACCACTCTGGCGGTCGCAGCCTGGCCAACAGAGCACTGACTGCAGGTTACTACTGGCCGACTATGAGAGCAGACTCTACTGACTATGCTAGACGTTGCGACAGCTGCCAGAGGTTCGCCCAAACTTCCCACCTCCCTCCAGAGAAGTTAAGTTCAATTCTATCCCCATGGCCTTTCATGAAATGGGGGATGGATATAGTAGGCAAACTACCAACGACCCCAGGCCAGAGAGTCTACATGCTTGCTGTCACAGACTACTTCACCAAATGGGTGGAAGCTGAAGCCTACCACCAAGTCAGAGACCGCGAGGTAAAAAGTTTTGTTTGGAAACATGTCATTTGCAGGTTTGGAGTTCCCAAGGAGATTGTCACAGACAATGGTTCACAGTTTATCAGCTTTGATTTCCAAGACTTCTGCAAGGAGTGGGGAATCAAACTAAGTTTTTCGACTCCTAGATACCCTCAATCCAATGGGCAAGCAGAATCGTCAAACAAAACGATAATGAACTCACTGAAAAAACGACTCAAGAAAGCTAAAGGGGCATGGGCAGATGAACTACCAGGAGTGTTGTGGTCATACAAAACCACTTCAAAGACCCCAACTGGGGAAACCCCATTTTCCCTTGCATACGGTTGTGAGGCAGTGATACCAGCTGAAACAGGAGTTCCATCTGTCCGATACCAATGGACCACAGAAGAGAGCAATTGGGAAGTACTTAACCATAACCTGGATACGGTAGACGAGGTAAGGGACATGGCGGCAATAAGGAATGCCGCATACCAACAAAAAGCAGCCAAACATTACAACAAGAACGTCAGGGTTCGTACATTTCAAAATACTAAGGAAACAGGAGCTGGCAAATTAGCCCCTACTTGGGAGGGCCCATACGTCATTACCAAGGTAGTGGGACAAGGAGCTTACAAACTTCAATCAAAAGATGGCCTCAACATTGGCAATAGCTGGAATGCCATTCACTTACGAAGGTACTACTTCTAACCTTGAAACTTCTCCTATTTTGCCTTTTTTCCAAAAGATCACCTACTGACTTGGGCGTCGGAGGGTTGTTGGCTACGCCAACAACCACCCCTCACTATCTACGTGTGATGACAGGAACTGTCTCCAAGACACAACAAAGTAGCAAAAACAATAAGAGGCTGGACGTCAGAGTCGAAGTCCAAACCACCAGAAGAGTTCCGCACTTCGACTGGGGGGCATGAGGATACCATAAGAAGACTATGAAGAAACTCAAGAACAATACGGGTTAAACAACCCTCACCTGTCCAACAGGCAACTAAAATCACCAGGCACCTAAGTTGAATGACGAACACCTATTCATTTGACAACAACGAGTTCAACGTACTGTTCATCAAAATTGATTTAGAAGGAACAAAGTCCCGCACTTATTCCTCAAGTTCAGTGTAATGTTCTTTAAATCTAAGATATCGCTTCCAATGTAAACAAAAATCTAGAAATAAAATCTCAAGTATTTATCCAGTAATTACTTGTGTTTAAACTTTATCAATATCGATGTCATTTCACTACAAGGGCATCTAATTACTTGTCTGGAGAGGAACAGTAGGTCGCTAGACGATCCCAAAACACAATAAAGTGTCGGTCGTACCACTTTTATATGTGAAGATTGGTAACCCATCCAAGACAGGACAACAAGCAGCTAGCCGTCACTTGAACACAGTAAGGTGCTGGCCGTATCCTATATGAAAATTAGGATTTATAATTCATTCAAGTTGGGACAACAAGCAGCTGGTCGTCACCTGAACACAGTAAGGTGCTGGCCGTATCCCGTGAATAATTTAGGATTCATAATCCATTCAAGTGGGGACGACAAGCTGCTAGCCGACACCCGAACATAGTAAGGTGATGGCCGTATCCCGTATATAACTTAAGACTTATAATCCATTCAAGTGGGGACGACAAGCTGCTAGTCGTCACCTGAACACAGTAAGATGCTGGCCGTATCCCGTGTATAACTTAGGATTCATAATCCAGTCAAATTGGGACAACAAGCTGCTAGCCGTCACCTGAACACAGTAAGGTGCTGACCGTGTCACTTAATAAATTAGGATTGGTAATCCATCCAAGATGAGACAATAAGTTGTTGGCCAACGCCTAAACGCAATAAGGCGCTAGTCGTCTTCCCTACATAAGCATAACCACTCAGTTAAGGAGAAAAACAACAATAGCAAATGTATCCTTGAAGGAAGAGTCTCAAAGAAATCCAGTGGGTTCACTTGAACCATTAAAATACAAATCCAGAAGTCTAGTTAAACCAGAAGTCAACTCTACAAACAACATATATCCGACGCGTGTCGTCCGAACAAAAGAGCTGAGCGCCTAACGACACACGACGACGACTACATATAGTTCGTCACTAAGGAAAAGAAATCAACAACACACATAATATTCTAAACAAGTCAAGACAAAGGAAAGCACTAATGAGGCGAACCGCCTCCAGTTGCATCATCGCCCCTCATCACCTCGTCCATATCTATCGTCATCTCTCCCGCCCGCTGCTCCGCCAAGAGCTCCTCGTGACGAACCCGCCAGGCCTCTATGTTATCATCCATATCCCATCTGTCGGGCCCATACTCGCGGTACTCGACGAACAAGTCTGCACGAGTCCGTAACGCCGCGTCAGTCGCAATCTGATCCCTCTCACGGGGAAATTCATCAACTAGTTGTTGGTTGTACGCCGCTTCTCGCTCCAGCACAGTGTACCGCCCCCGAAGATCCTCCAACTCTCTCTCCCGGGCTCGCATCCTGTCACCCTGCTCCTGAAAAGAAACCATCTGGCTGTCGTAACGAGTCTGCAACCTGGAGAATGATCCCGTCAACTCTGCAACTCGGTCAACGCTCTCGCTCAACTGACGACGGGAGGAGATCGATGCCATGAGAGTCTACCAAGACCCAAAACAAAGATGAGCATGTAAATATAACAAAAAATAGTTGCAACTTGAATAAGAGGCAAATACCTGGTATTGGTGCGAAACACCACAGTCTGCACCCCCGCAAGGACCATAAGCAAGGAACTTCTGATGATCCTCAGAAGAGAGCAGCTGGTCCCCTCCAGTAGACAAAAAAGTGGAACCATCAAAGGGAGAAGCAGAAGGATGATGCCTCCACATAGAAACCCCACCAGAAGACTCAGATAGGGGTATCGCCGAGTAAACCGGCTCCGTAGCTGGGACCTCCTTGGTAATAGGAGCAGACGAAGAAGAATGCGGAAGAGAACTCGAACCGGTGCCTGCCTTGGACCTCTTCCTCTGGCCGCCCTTCCGGATGTCCGCGTAAGCACTAGGGATGTAGCCGGAACCCACCATTTCTGACGACGCAAAAGACTCTGTACTCGCTGCAGGAGGTGGGAATAAGATCGGCGCACCAAATACCTCTGGGTGATGATGAAGCGCACTCCGTATCTCGACAGCCGCCGCAGGAGGAGGAACTTGACCAATCAAAGTTCTACCAGGAACGAAATCCCACAGAGGAGTACTTGAAATAAGAGAATGAGACAGATGAAAGCGCTACTTCTCTCTGGGTCACGACGTTCGAGCAGTTGGGAGATCCTCTCTTTCCAGCCACGAAGCTTCGCAACGTTCTGATTATTGAACGTACAATCTGTCAAGAAGATGATACAACCTTAGGCAACAACATACATGGCGTACTCAAAATAAATGGTAACATACTTACGGGCGTCTTGCCAACGGGAAGGAATCTGACCTATCCCCCGGTCACCGAACACCAAGTCACCACGTGCAAGAAAATAATTGGTTTTCCACTTTCGATCGGTATCCGGCAAGCCAGTGATCAAAAGAACACCAGGTTTTCGCGGCTTGATGCCATACCGACCCTTGTCCCTAGAGTGACTCGCCAAGTGGTAGAAGCGGAGGACATTGTTCGCTAAGAGATCTACGCTTTGTAGGTAGGCCAACACTTCCAAACAAAACAAAAGCCTCCATGCGCCAGGCATGAGCTGCGAGGGAGCTATCTCGTAATGATCTAAGACCCCGTGAACCAAGCGGGGGATGGGGAATCTAAATCCCATGGAGAAAGGAGTCGTGTACAGCGCGGTCCAGCCGCCATGATCTTCGTCAATTAGCTCGTCGGGTTGAGGAAGCCTGAGCTCTATAGAGTCGGGAATGTTATACATGAATCTTACATTCTGAAGTTCCTCCTCCGTAATAGTGGAGGCCGGGTTTTCAGATAAGCGCTTCAAGGATGCGCGTTTTTGCGCCAACATCCGTCTAAATTCAGAAGGTTCTGGCGCATGAGTCGGATCAGAGGAACTACCGTGCTGACGGTGACTCATCTCAGAAGGCAAAGTCTGTATGGAAAATGGACAAGGTTTCAGATCCTACAACGACTAAGTGAGGCTAAGGAAGTGAGCAATAGTTAGCTTGGTGTGTGCAGTCAGTTAATCGAGCTTAGTGATAACCCACTCAAGGTATCAAACCTAGCAGTAAGACACTCAAGGTATCAAACCTAGTAGTAACTCACTCAAGGTATCAAGCCTAGCACTAACTCAGTCAAAGTATCGAACATAGCAACAACTCGGTCAAGGTATCTAATCTAGCAATAACTAACTCAAGGTATGAATCTCAAAAACACATGCCAACAAATAAGGAAAGTAACTTTGAAGATCTAATGCTATAAACATTCAAGAACGAATCAAGAACAATCGAAGAACACTAAAATTCAATCAAAGAACTCACCAAAATCAAGTAGGAAAGAGAAAAATACCTTATCAAGGTGAAGAATCCCAAGAATCTCTCTCCAAGCTCCAAATGGCAAGTGAAACAATGGCCTTACACCCCTTTTTATAGGGTCCAACCCAAGAGATACCCCCCACCTCCTTCCCGCGAAGTGGCCTTTCGCGCAAATACATTTTAACACTGATACGCGAAGACCATAGGCGTCCCAAGGACCCACGACATATCTGGGTCATGCGCGGGAACCAAGCGGGTGACACCCGGATAAAACGAAGCGATAAGATCCGATCGTACAAACAAGGTGCAATAGGCCACTGGCCGTCCAAACGGGCAGCGCGCAAGAAGGGGCTGGCCGTCCGGACGGCCAGCACGCAAGAAGGAGCTGGCCGTCCGGACGGCCAGCACGCAAGAAGGAGCTGGCCGTCCGGACGGCCAGTACATATGCAGGAGAGCGCTTGCCGTTGAACGGCCAGCGCGCACCCATGTGGTGTGCTCCTGGCCAAGCGCACAGGAGCGCGCTGGGCGTATTGCAAAGCCCAGCGCGCGCCACGTGGCGCGCCCCTGTGCGCTCCGAGCGACCTGTGCGCTCCGAGCGCCCTGTGCGCTCCGAGCGCTCCGTGCGCCGCGAGCGCCCTGCGCGCCTCGAGCGCTCCCGGCGCCCTGCGCCCAACAAACCCGCTACCGGCACTTGATATATCCGATTCTTTCACATGGCGCCCCTCTTCGCGACCACTTTTTCGTCAAACGAATCCTCCCGCGATTTTGTCAGACCAAGTATCTGAAATACGAGCAGGACACTTAACCTCGAAACAGCCATCGCTTCGATGCAAAGTGGCACTCCCACTAGTAAAATATGATCGAGACGCGCACTCCTCCGCTGACACGGTCATACCTCACTACTCTCTAACTCCGCATCCGGACTTAGAGAGTGGGGGGCAAATTGTATGGGCAAATATCCGCCCCACGAGGTGCCCGTAGAATTTGTGAACAACCGCTTCGTAAGGATAAAATCCGCGAGGCTTGAGAGGGAGGCCCGGTAACAGCCCAAGACGCTAGCATGATCACCAGACCCATACCCGCTTAACACTAAGCGTATCTGACACGGTCGATACGTCAGATCCCCTATCTCTTAACGTACTTCCATGAGTAATGTCACAAAATAATAACGTCGGTTACGAGCTGACCGTCATCGAGACGACCCTCCTCTACCGCTATAAATACAAGAGGCTATAACCAGACCAAGGCATCCAATATTCGACAACAATACTCGAGTAACCTAATCCATTCTCTCTACTCACTTGCTCTCTCATAAGCATCTCAAAGATCTTCTGATCCTCTCAAAGTCTCTGACTCATTGTCTTAGAAATTGGGAGATAGGGGTCTGATAGTCACAAATCAAACGACAACTAGCTAACCGTATCAACACCATACGACCACCACCTTGTTACATAAGAGCCCTCTGGTCTGAAATATCTCCCTCCCAACGGTAAGGAGCTGACGGTAACTGCCATCCAGCAGTAACTAGCTGGCTGTATCACCCTCCTAATACCACCACCTCCTTATCGCATCATTCATCTAGCGATAAGACGCTAGGCGTATCATCTTCATTCATCCTCACCGTCCGATCCACTTACGACCAGCACTCTATTGCGGATCCCTTTACGATCAGCACTCTATTGCGGATCCCTTTACGACCAGCACCTTATTGCAAGCCTCCTTTACGACCAGCGAGTTAACGACGATACTTCATTACCATCACCCTCTTAATTACCGTAAGTAAATCACTACCGTGGAGATCTGTTCCGAAAACTTCACGAGCCGCGACACCTAAGCACTCCGACGACGGTTACCCTTCTATTGCCCACTTTGACTTTCTTATTTATATTTGATCGAGTATCTGACTTGACCGTCGGAGCCCCCTTAGGCCGGCACCATCCCGGTGTCCCAGAGGCTTCACGATCTCTTCTCTCTTTTTGTGTGTAGGTTCTTTTCGACACGTAGCCGGTCCCCGACGCATCCGACCCGACCCGACAGGACTTTTGACCGTCGACCCGTTGACTGTCAGACTTTCCGACCCGTAGACATTTTACCATTTACAAGCGGCCGCACTTAAATGGATAAATAGTTAATCATTTGGTTTGACAGTTGATCTCCAGATCAAGAAAGTCTGAAAGGTATGAGGTATCAGATGAGATACGAATAGACATGGGAATCGAGCATTGCACTCGTTCTAAGTACAAGTGGGAAACTGAAGGATATATCCTTGCGGTCTGAAGGATATGTCCTTTCGCAGGAGTGTCCTTCGACTAAGGTGGCAATGCGTTCAATTTGTCAGTTAGGATAACGATTACTTTATCCAGAAGACCATCTAGTCCGGTCCAATTAGGGGCCGTAATGCTTAGCTAGAAGCCACTTACGATCGTCGGGTCACTTCAATGATATGCAGCTAACATAGACCGGATCCTACAAAGGGTTACACCAAAGAGTGGTGGCTTGATCAGAGAGAGTTGACTAGTGGGAGCTTGCCTATAGATGGATATGATCCAGTCTCATAGTGCCAAACGTTAAAAAAATCGGGCTCGAAAAAGAAGCCCAAAAAAGTGGAAAACCCGCTTATGGGCCGACCAGATCATGCCTAGTAATGGGTTGATCTGAAGCGGCCATAGTGTGGGAGTGGGCCGGCCAAGCCAAGCCCATTAATGGTCTTAAGTGTCCGGACACACCAATATTAGGGGAAACCCTAATTTCCAGTCAGACAGGGTTCTGATGAGTTTATCTTTTCTGGGCTCTTATTGAAACCTAATTTGAGTGAGGCTCCTATTAGGGTTTATATATATAAGGGTCATTAGAGTTCATAAAAAGGGTTAGATTTTTCTCAAGAGAAAACAACTTCTCTCTCACAATATACAGCTAAGTGGAGAGAGAGGGGTTTTAGTGAAAAAGCTCCCAATTTATCTATTTAGTCAAAAAGAAGAATGATTCCTCGTTTGAACCTTCAATGGAGTTTTAGCAAACAACAAAGAAGGGAGAACAAGTTATTTACTCGGGTGTCTCAAGTAGAGGAACTACATTTGGAGCTCTCATCTTCTTCGAGATAAAGTTATTGGAATCTTATTCAGGAAAGGGAATCCAGATATTCTTCTTTCAGTTTCTAGTTCATTATTAGTTCATGCATATGATCCTGGTTAGCTAGCGTTAAACATATGATGTTTGAGATTACACTTACTAGATGATTAATAGTCTTAGAGACATACAAAACCCAACATCACCCGGATTGTCATCCATTTATTACCATAATTCAAATGCTAGTAATTCCACTTTGAAGGGACATCAAATTCAATACAATCTTAACAAGCTCGGCTAAATTCTAGCTATGTGGAATAAAACAAGCTTCATTAATATTGACAATCAGATAGCTATGATATTTGAATTCCTCCAAACTCCAATTACCTGATCCTAGTACTGTACTCTTAGTAACAAACTTAAGGAGTTATACCGTCAACAAGAACAAATCTGGAAAGAAAAATCAAGAAATAATTTCACCTCTCTAGGAGACAGAAGTATAAAATACTTCCACACTACGACCTATAGTAGGAATAAAAATAATAAAAGTCACTCTATCAAAAATATTGATTGAGTCTGGATTTCGACAGAAGGAGAACTACCCAAGGTCTTCACTTCTCATCTGCAGAGTATCTCTACCTTAAGTAATGCTTCCACTCCGGCACAGATCATTCAATTATTTCACCCTTCGATCTTTGACTCCCAAAACATAACCCTTACCGCACTATAACTTCTAGAGAAGAAATTAAAACGTCGGGAAGAGTCTCAAATCAGAAGCGGCTCCAAGGCCTGGCGGTTTCCCTCATTTCTTTTTTCATTCAAATTGGGACATAGTAAATGCAGACATTATGAATATGGTTCGTGTTCGGTTTGAGTCCCTACTAATGTTTATAGCGGAATCTCAGACATCTCATGTCTATCATTAGTTTCCCAGGATCACATGCATAAACTAATAATTAACTAAGTAAACTTAGAAGATTACCTATCGCTAGTTTTCCCTGAACCTTTCCAATCGCTTTAGAAGACCAAGAGCTCCAATTGTTACTCCTCTACTTGGGACACCGAATGGACTCCTTAATCTCCCAGCTTGAAGGTCAGCTAGAACCCTATTGGTAGTTTGATACGAAGAACACTTCTTCTTGACTAGTTGATAACTTTTGGAATTAGCTCACTTTCTCCTCTATACTTGATGTGGTAGAGTAAGAAAGCTATATGAGAAATTTCACACCTTATTTTCTGCCCTAAGATTCTTTATATAGAACCCTAATAAGAGTTCACCTCTAATTTGGTTTCCTAAAAAACCCTTTAGAATAAGATTAAGGAAATTGCCGAAAATAGTAACTAGTTGATATTTTCTTAATTCCTTGAGGAGGTGACGTCCAAACCCAGCCAAAATTGGCATATTTTATGTTCCTTACTAGAGGAACCGACCTACCAAAAATCAACCCAATCCGAGCCCTAAAAGTGCTCCAATCGATTTAGGCCCAAAACCCCCTTTTCGGGCCTTTTTGCTATCTTTGCCTAAACTTGTTTTAGGCCTATGAGATATATTTATGGGACACTCCCATTATTATATATATATCACTCCCACTAGTCATATCATCGGATAAAATAGCCATTCCTATGTGTAACCCATTGTAGGAATCGATCGAAGTTAGCCGCGAATTACTTCGTAATTCGACGATCGTAGTTAGTTTCTAGCTAAACATTACGACCCCTAAATCAATCGTACTTGATGAACTTCTTCATCAATTGTCATATCCGACAAATTGCTCGCATTGCAATCTTGGTCGAAGGACATCTTCTTCAGACTCCCACTTCTACTTAGAACAAGTGCAATGCTCGATTTCCTTGTCAATTTGTATCTCATCTGATACGTCACGTCATTCAGACTTTCTTGATATCCGAGCCCAACTGTCAAATACAAACGATTAACTTTCAATCCGTTTGAGCGTGGCCACACATTTTTCAATTGCTACTCATCAAGTTGCCCTGAGACACTTTGTACCTAATATGATTATGATGACACAATTCATTCTTGTACTCTCACTTAACTTCATGTCTATCCTGTCCTCCCCAGTATCCGCCTTCATAACCTCCTTTTACAGCGCGGCGTTTAACGGAACCGAAGTCAGAAATTCCTTAAATAAGATGAGTAGAGCATTCATGTTTTGAGGAATCTCTCCAATCTTGTCTTAATGAGAAGAGTTTGACGTTCATCACGAGTGATGTCCTTCTCATTTGAGGGTTATCCAGTGTATAATCCCTATTACACACCCACGTAGTCAAATAGAATACACTATTCTTATAGCCCATGAAACTGCGCTATCCCATCGACCTTACGTGGTAGTCTTCATTGGTTGTTGTTGTCCATGTAACAACCTGAACCAGGGAGATGATAATAAATATTCCAAGTACACTTAATAGGGTTTCATTCATCAGAACACGTATCTGACAAACCTATTCAGAATGTTTTATTATCCGTGGACTGTCGTTTAAATACTAAACCAAATTTAGACGACGGTGAAATAACTAATTTATTTCCGATAACGAGAGTTTGTAAATTTGAGCCTCTTCCGTAAAACTCCTTTTACCCACTCAATTTAATTGTCAGAGTTTATTCACATATACCTTATGCCATAGACTTATGTATGACTATACTTTGTCTCAGGTGACAGTTTAGTTTGACTACAGATGTAGTCCGTTTTAAACTTTGCTAATTATAAATTAATTTGAAGATTGTTATCTTCAACTTCGATAATTGCTAGTAACCCTTTACTAGTATTAAGACTTGATTCTTTTGTAGAATTTGCAACAGTTCCCAGCTTGACACACTTTCAGCCTACTTTCCTTCCATGTCAGGAAGTTTGCAATGATGACTTGTTCAACTTTTGTACTACTTCATCCTATAGCCTTCTAGGATGTCTAAGTAGTGATTCAGATTCTCCAATTGAGTTTGGATGTCTAAATGCTAATCGTGTCCTACATGACCGACTCTATGTATTGTACATAAATGTCTTTCTCATGCTTGCTTGCTCATCAGTGTCTTTTAGGAAACCACTTGCCTTTTCTTCGATCAACTGTTTTTCTCACTTGACTGACCCTTTGCCTTTTTAATCTCAAGAACTCTTTCTTAGATTCTTTTTACCAAATCTCAAGAACTTTTCTTAGATTTGATGTTCCCGTGTGTTCTGCTCAGTTGTTTGTTACAATCTGAGTGACTTATCTATCTTTGTTCAATCGAAATTGAATTGGCGATAGATGAATTCTGTTGTCTTCCATTAGGATGACTTTCAGATTGCCTTGGAGGTCTCGTACCTCTCCATTTATGACTCCTGTAGGAACCTATTCCTCAGTTTGTCTTAATGGTCGTGCTAGCCTCTATTACTCTTTCAAAGTGACTGTTATACGATTGCTTGCAAAAGGCTTTTGCCCCTTTCCGGTATGAGTCAACATTGGGACTGGGTATTCTAGTATGCTTTGAATCTGAGAACTATTCTCGGATTCATTCTTCCATTCTAGGAAGTTGATTAACACCTCCCTTAGGTGTGATTCGACGTTGAACTCGTTTCCCTGTGTCATCTTAAAACTGCATAAAAGAATTGCAAAGTTTTAAACTCGTTATCGTTTTTGAAAAATACAATTTTCCCACATTATTCAATATAAAAGCGTCCCCGATTGAATAACGTGATTCCAAGATCCCAGACTTTCGGAGTAAAGCGAACTAGGGCCCTGCCCTCCACTCCGTCAATCTAGGTGAGTGAACTACTTCACTGATCATACACTATGACTCTCGGTTGATAGATTACATGTTTTATGTTAAACCCATCCTTTTACCTCAAGTATCCAAAACTCTTTTGCTGATCTCGTTGAGTGGAACCATTTAGACGTGTAGGCATCTTTTATAGGCATACCTACATTGTCCCGAGGTAGAGATGGTACTCTGCGGAGGCAAATGCACCATCCCGAACAAGGGAAGAACGAGTGTCTTAATTTGGATAGACACTACGCTCAAAATTACTTTTAGGGACTTTTACTGTAGTCTGGCGTGTGTCTATAGTGAACTACTTAGCCTAACATCCACGACATAAAGCGTAAATAAGTAAGTAAATGCGCGCGAGAAAGTAAATCAAGCAGACATGGATCCTAGTATGGCCCCTTATCTTAGAAGATCTAATCTCCTTCAGTTTTTTCTTGTTTCGCCTTTTGGTTCGCCTTAGATCGCCATCTTTGAACCTCCATTGATTTCTCCCACTCGCCTTTGGATCTCATCTTCGAGCTTCTGCAATGGACTCATAGACCCTAAACTTTAATTACAAGACTCTAACGATTCGTAGATTGTATGAACTTGAAATTACAATTAGTTACAAATTTGCACCCATCCGTGCTTAAAACAAAGAATAAAGAAACACTTTCTATGACCATACTAGTTTCTCGCATTCACATCACATGCATTCATATAATATATCAAGCTTAAGAATTATATATGCATGATAATCCGGGAGATACTTTTGTCGACATCACATGTCACATTACGGACCTTAAGTCTAAATTCGAAGAATTCAACTAATGGTGCGTTCCGGTTTTGTCTTTTATGATTTAGAAAATCAAGTTTAAGAAAAACTCCGTTTTGGGCTTTTGAAGGCCCGGGTCAATTTCGGAAAAAATCGAGTTGATTCTTAATTATTTCACAAATCAATTTTAAGAAAAAACCCGTTTTGGCCTTTCTGATGGGCCGGAACAATTTTGGCAAAAATTGGGTGTAATCGGAAGAAAATTTAGATAAAACTCCCACTCGAATGATGAACCCTTTTATAGTCCGAAAAAGCCTCGAAAAAGTCCGGGACAAGTCTTCACAAAGTCCAAGACATGTCCCGGCCCAAGCCCATTAAGGGCTCGGATAAGGATCAAACATGGCACGGCCCAACGGGCCGGCATGTCCTTGTCCGAGTCTCTCTTGGCTTGGTCGCGTCTTGGACGTGAGCTAAGACGCTGGTCCTTGCTCCAGACGCATCTGGTGCAAGACCGGATCAAGATGGGGTGTCTCGGAATATACCGAGACACCCTTAGGACTCCCAGATGCGTCTGGTGCAAAACGCGTCTGGTCGAGTGCTCTAGACGCGTCTCCTAGACGCATCTAGGTAGCTGCTGGTCGCGTCCAGAGACGCGTCTGAACGCGTCTCATAGACTTGTGCTAGACGCGTCGTGCTGGACGCGTCTCCCAGACGCGTCTCAGAAGCTGCTGGTCCGTCCAAGAAGCTTCCAAAGCATCCTGGCGGGATTTTAGGAGTTTCCACATTTTTTTGTTTTGTTTTGCAAATCTTATTTGCTATTTCCATCTCAAACATCAAATTCTAACTTTGAGAAACTTCCAAAATGTTCAAATTTGATTTCCAAAACTCTTAAAGTCTTAAAATCACAACTTTTGATCTTTTAAGGAAACTTCTAAAATCCAATTTCTTTGTTCTTTAGACAATTCCAATTTTTAGTAACTACTAAAAAACTCAATTTCTTGATTCTCATCCAATTAATCAAAATTAATCAAAATCAATGAAAATCAAAGTTTAGAAAACACTTTTCAATGCCAAAATCAATCAAAATTGATCTTTTTGAAACATTTTCAATCATCAATGTTTGATTATCAATTTGAAAACCATTTAATCCCATTCAAAACATTCAAATTGGATGTTTAAAACACTTTTAAACATAACTATCAACCTAATCAAACATGGATTAGTCCGAAACTTAACAAAAATTAGTTATTTGCAAGAGGCTTTGAAGCCACTGTTGGGTTTTAGTCCCTACTGATGTTTATAGCGGAACCTTAGACATCTCATGTTTAACATTAGTCTCCCAGGATCACATGCATAAACTAATAATTAACTAAGTAAAACTAGAAGATTACCTTAATCGCTAGTTTTGCCTCTAACCTTTCCAATCGCTTTAGAAGACCAAGAACTCCAATTGTTGCTCCTCTACTTGGGACACCGAATGGACTCCTTAATCTCCCACCTTGAAGGTCATCTAGAACGCCAATGGTAGTTTGATACGAAGAACACTTCTTCTTGACTAGTTGATAGCTTTTGGGAATTAGCTCACTTTCTCCTCTCTACTTGATGATGTAGAGTAAGAAAGCTCTTAGAGAAATTCCACACCTTATTCACTGCCCTAAAGGTTATTATATAGAACGCTAATAAGAGTCGTACTCAAATTTAGGTTCCTAAAAGACCCTTTAGAATAAGATTAAGGAAATTGCAGAAAATAGCAATAAGTTGATATTTTCTCAATTCCTTGAGGAGGTGACGTCCAAACCCAGCCTAAATTTGCAGATTTTATGTTCCTTACTAGAGGAATAGACCCTCCAAAAATCAGCCCAATCCGAGCCCTAAAAGTGCTCCAATCGGTTTAGGCCCAAAACCCTTTTTTCGGGCTTTTTGGCTATCTTTGCCTAAACTTTTTTTTTTTTTTTTAATTGTTAAGCGTGTGCCTCGAACCCTTGACCTCTAAGGTGGAATATTATACCTCTTACCACTCTAACCAAGGGTTGTTGGCAAACAACGAGGTTACCAAACAAGCTACAACTAAGTATTGCCTAAACTTGTTTTAGGCCTGTGAGATATATTTATGGGACACCCCCATTATTATATATTTCACTCCCACTAGTGATATCATCCGATTAAATAACCATTCTTATGTGTAACTCGTTGTAGGATCCGATCGAAGTTAGCCGTGAATTACTTCGTAATTCGACGATCGTAGTTGGTTTCTAGCTAAACATTACGACCCCTAAATCAATCGGACTTGATGATCTTCTTCATCAATTGTCCTATTTGACAAATTGCTCGCAGTGCAATCTTGGTCGAAGGACATCTCCTTCAGTTCGCTCTTTCTTCATTACTTGCAATCTGCCCGCAGAAGTCTAATCATACTCACATATGTATGTTGGTCAAAACTAATACTCCCCAAACATCAGCGGACAATCGACCAATCAACCTCCTCAATACCACTTATAAAATCATTTCCAAAATTTTTGTTGATAGGCTTAAGCCCGTTCTCAATAATATTATCTCTCCCCGGCAAGATGCTTACATCCCTCGTTGCTGAAACACTAACAACATTATTAACCAAAAATTGGTGCATTCTTATAAGAAATAAAGGGACAAAAAGTTACTGTGGTCTCAAACTTGATATGTTCAAGCAAAGTTTAAGTTTCTCTAGTAGATGATGAAACTGATACATACTGTATTTTTCTTCCTCGATTGCAGTCTTAATCAATGGTAGACTCGACCCTACTTTTAACCCAAACAGGGGTGTTAGACAAGGAGTTCCAGTATCTCCATTTCTGTTTACCCTGGCTATTGAAGTAATTAATAGATTGTTGGAATGGGATCAGCTAGACATTCTTTTTAAAGGTAAAAAGCGTATGAAAAAGCATTGAGACATGTCAAAGGCCTTATTGGTGGGGAAAACGTAAAGGCAGTTTCACAAAAGCCTGGACTCTCATCTGTAAGCCCAAAAACCAACGCGGCCAATCGAGAGCCGTACTTGGATAACCAAGCTCTCCTGAGCAAGTTACGTTAGCTCATAATAAATGAACCTAATGCCATTTGGATAAATCTCAAGGCCTAATACTTCCACAACACTAATAACGTAGGCGCGACCAAGCAAGCCCACTCTTTGATTCGGAAATTTATGAGGAAACATATTAACAAAATAAAAGATTTCACTATCAGGGAAGTGCACTCCAACATTAAGATCAACATCTGGAATGGATACTGGATCCCAGATCACCCTCCCTCTCTAGTAAACCAATGCAACTTTGACTAAATATGGGCACCACAACTAACCATAAATAATTAATGGAATGAATCTCTACTAACTAATATGTTTAATCCTAATATTGAATTACATTAGATCAATTGATATTCATCTTAAAGGTACAGATAACACACATTGGGCATTCACAAAATCAGGTAATTTCTCGGTTAGTTCCATGTATTGTCAATTAGCTATGGAGTGCAACAGTACACCTCAAATGGAAGTACAATTGCACTTCATTTGGACCATTAAGACGATCCCAAAGATTATTATATTTCTTTGGAAGTGTTGTTCAAATTGCCTCCGAGTAAAAAAAAACAAATTTGGAATTTTATTAGGAATGACCTTAATTGTCTTCGTTGGCTGCACACTGAATCTATTGAGCACGCACTACTCTATTGCTCATTTGCGAGAAATATTTGGTTCTATTACAACATTATCTCTACAAATATCACATCTCTCCTAGAGTGGATTACCTCATGGAAACCGTTCATTAAAGTAGGATATAACGCGAAAATCAACTTACAGACGACCATTTTGTGGTTCATATCGAGATATGATTTCTGCTTTCAACAAGCCATAATGTCTACCTACCAAGTTATTAAACAAATTTTGTCCGTTCCACACCTTAACATGCCACAAATTATATAAATGATCACCTCCTAAAATAGGTGCATCATTTACCAAAAATTAATGAATTATATGAATAAGTTTCAGTCATGATCATAGGGCCCAATTTGTTGCATCTAAACAAATACACGTAGATCAAAGAATCCCGAAGAAAACGAGGGAAAAGCTATCATCTGGAACATTCATTGAGCAATAGATAATCAATACAAATTCATCTGGGTGGAATGTAACAACATAGTGTTGGAATCGGAGTCGATTTTGGCTCGACCCGACTCGTCAAGGTCAGAAAAGAATTGCGTCATTGCGTTCGTCTCGTCGAGCTCTTCAATTTAGAGTCAAGAATCACTCTGATTCTGGATGAATGAGAAATTCAAGTTTAAAGTTTGGACGATGATCGGTTGAAGGACTAAAACGTCAAGTTGGGCAAAGTCACTTTGGGGGCCGTTTGAGCGAAGCACACACGTCAAAATCTGGACGCCTGGCGTTCAGTCCGCGGGAATTCGCGAGATTTGACGGTCGTGCTTTATGACAAGCGGGACAGCGTTGGTACGACGTTTAAAGAGTTAGATCAGACAGATCCAACGAACCGCGTCACCCCGCGTCGGGCAGAAAGCAGGCCACACCCAATCTGTCCATCTAACGGTCATTTCTCTCCTCCGTTGGGCGCCGTTCCGTATGGATCTAAGGGATGACGTTTCTTCCGAGTTTTGTAAAGAAATCTGACGCTCCAGATTATAACCGACTATAATATTCAGTATACTTCACCTTTGGTCCCTAGTTCCAATCATGTATGTCCTTTTAACCCAATAGACACATGTATCCATTCAATTTCTATATAAACAACCCAAAAACATTCCAATTCTCATTCCATTCATTCGCTTATTCTCTTCTAACAATTAGTATTCTGTATGTCTGGAATACTGATTGGGAAGTAATTCTAATATATCTAGAAAAAGGAAGAAAGAAGTTTTGAGTGAAGTTATAATCTAAAGCGTCTAGAAGATTCAAGTTCATTCTTTTCTTCTCTTCTCTTCTAACAATTACTTAGTATTCTGTGTCTGGAATACTAGTATCTCTAAAAAAAGGAAGAAAGAAGTTTTGAGTGAACATATAATCTTAAAACGTCTAGAAGATCCAATCGCATCAGTCCAAGAGCTCATATTATTTACGAAGGTTCGCCCGCTTTCAGAATATAGAAGTACGATCTTAAAATTCTGAAAGGATAGTCGTTGTATCCCGAAGGCGTACACCCTAACGTTTGGTACTGTTACGGGGGTGTAAAATGTCTTAAGAAAAAAGAATTTATTCTCGCCTCGACTGCATTATCTTTTGTCTATCTCGGTTAATCCGAAAGAAGAAATTACTGATAAAGTTGGTATTCGCTTATCGTTTATCTTTTTATAAATTAGAGAAAGGAAGTTCCCTACTTCAACCTAGATTCTAGCTTAATCAAGACAACACAGAGTTAATGTGAACTCAACCATAACCAAAGGAACAACACATAGGATAATCAATCACCTTAAAGACGCAAGGAAATAACACATGACAGTCCAAATCGCACATCAACATCATAAGATGATTACTTCTACAATTCCACAATGTCAAATTCACATACATACCAGGTAAGAATAATGTGCCGCAGACAAACAGGTAAAATGGGTTAGAACCCAAAAATGTAAGAGAACTTGTTCAACCATTACTACTTTTCTGTGGCAACTTTATTGTAATAACACTCAGTTTTATTAATCTATAGTTTTTGCAAAAATAAAAACGAAAATATTTTCCTGTTTATAAAGTAAAGAAACTGTGTATCACGTGGATATATAATCTAATATGAAAAGAATTGAATTTTTTAGTCATCTATCTATATGGTAGTTATAATTGTTTTTAGCCGCCTAGATCATAAATGATTAGACATCGTTCCTAAAACACAACCTTTATTGACCAATTTAATTAAATTGCTTTAGGATAACCTTTTATAATACTTTTCCTCCATTATTCCATAACGTCAACAAAAAAAGATTAATCTCATCATTTATGTTGTGACTTAATTAGAGAGAAATAAATTTCATACAATATTGTAAGAAAAAAAGTAGCAAACAAAATCCTACTTCAATTATTTTGAGGATTATGTCAACAGTTGTTAGCCTAAGTGGTTCCAAGGTGTTGACATAAACTCCAGAAATCCATGGAGGTCCCAGGTTCGAATCTCAGAGAAGGTGGAAT